>CAWUFW010015025.1:0-382769 GCA_963921515.1 Calotriton arnoldi
CCCCTGGCTAAGGGTGGTAGTAGTGGTGGGCATCCTGCCCCCCTGGGTGAGGGTGGTAGTAGTGGTGGGCATCCTGCCCCCTGGCTAAGGGTGGTAGTAGTGGTGGGCATCCTGCCCCCCTGGGTGAGGGTGGTAGTAGTGGTGGGCATCCTGCCCCCCTGGGTGAGGGTGGTAGTAGTGGTGGGCATCCTGCCCCCTGGCTAAGGGTGGTAGTAGTGGTGGGCATCCTGCCCCCTGGGTGAGGGTGGTAGTAGTGGTGGGCATCCTGCCCCCTGGGTGAGGGTGGTAGTAGTGGTAGGCATCCTGCCCCCTGGCTAAGGGTGGTAGTAGTGGTAGGCATCCAGCCCCCTGGCTAAGGGTGGTAGTAGTGGTAGGCATCCAGCCCCCTGGCTAAGGGTGGTAGTAGTGGTAGGCATCCAGCCCCCTGGCTAAGGGTGGTAGTAGTGGTAGGCATCCTGCCCCCTGGCTAAGGGTGGTAGTAGTGGTAGGCATCCAGCCCCCCTGGCTAAGGGTGGTAGTGGTGGTGGGCATTTGGCACCCCCCTGGCTAAGGGTGGTTGTGGTGGTTGGCATCCAGCCCCCCCTGGGTTGGGGTGGTGGCGCGCATTCAGGCCCCTGTGTGCATATGTGGCATTGGTGATGGGCATCCCGCCCCTATGGTGCTGCTGTTGCAAGTATATTCAGATTCCCCGTGTATGTGTGTGATGTGTCGTGTACGTGTTGTATGTGTTTTGTGGTTGGTGTCTGACTTACCTTCTGCGCCGTACGCGTCCGTGCCTGTTCCGGTAGTAGATGTAGAATATTGGTATGATCGGGACGAAGGGATTCATGGTTGGTTCGTGTCGTTCGTCCTTCTCGTTGCTTGCGCCGTCCTCGCCGCTTGGCTTCGTCCTCGTCGCTTCGCTTCGTCCTCGCCGCTCGCGTCGTCCTCGTCTGTGCTGTGTTCGTCTCGTAGCCGTGGATCGTGTTGTGGCGCGATTCGGAGCTTATGTGCGCCTCTCCCGGATGCTTTGACGTGCCGTGCGTAGCGACGGGTTCGCGCGCGTACGGAAAGCGCATCGTACTTGTCCGGCCGGACGGGGCTGCATTTTCCCTTCCGTGCGACTCGATTCGGCGTTTCCCGGATTCGCCTCGGTCGGAGAACAGGACCTGGTTTGGGTGAGTACGGCTCGGCCGGAATTTTTGCTGTTGTGCGCATCGTACTTGCTCGTTCGGTGTGCTGTACGGATCGGTCGGGAAACTGGCTTTCGCATGGCTTTTTTCCCGACCGAATAGTATTGGGTGCGCCTCCGACCGAGATCGGAATCGGCCCCTAAGTGTGCATACTGAATGCATGTATATGTAAGGGTAGAATGAACAGAGTTATAGGTGCCAAACAGTAAGGGTGCTGTGAATGTACACTAAGTTATTGTGCCTGCAATGATACATTAGAGGCATTTTACCTTATCGCCCCCTGGCACTAGAAGCGCTTTCGTTCAGAACCTTGATGGTCTCTTGGAACCCATCCTCGCCAGCAACGAGTTTGCTATTCTCGGCGACTTTAATGTCTATCTAGAAGACAATGAGGACAAGGAGACTATCACCCTACTAGAGACGTTGGGAGCTTTGGGCCTATCCCAGACGGTTCAATCACCCACTCATGAGGCAGGACACACGCTTGATGGGATTTTCACTTCCATGCAAGGACTTTTACAAAAAGAAAATCTCCCACTGACATGGACAGATCATTTTTTAATTAAGTTTGACTTAGTAGTTCCTAAAGCTTATCTGGGAAGGATAACAAAAGCTCCTTCTTTTAACTATATAGCTTGGAACAAAGTAGATAAATTGCCAAGAGTAGTTGTCTTTTTTTAATACAAAGTAGATAAAGCCATGGTTCAGGCTTATCTAGACGAGACACGTCCACAGCTAAATCTTGATTCAGAATCAGCTGCCACCAAATATACTGACTGGCTCAGTGAAGCAATTAAGGTCTCAGTACCCACAGGGAAAACTTCAGGGAATCGGAATTCTCCATCGGCCCCTTGGTTTACCGACGCCCTGCGCAAGGAAAAACAAAAGTGCCGTAGAATGGAGAGACGCTGGAGAGCGAACTACGACACAACAGAAAAAGAGATGTATAAAACTGTCGTAACCCATTATAAAAATTTACTGAGGGCTGAAAATAAAGATTTTTTTACTAAACAAATCGAGAAAGCTAAAAACACCTCTAAAGAACTGTTCAGGGCAGTAAATAAATTGGCGTCATTACCTAAGATTGAAGGAATCAAATGCGACCAGAATTTTTGCGATTCGATTGCAGCAGCCTTCAAATCCAAAGTTATGGATATCTATGACACTTTTGTAGCCACGTCTGATCACAGCCCCACTAAATCTCCCATCTGTTTCGAATCTAAGAGAAACCATTTTTGTTATTTCTCCCCTACCTCACCAGAGGTGGTAGAAAAGCACATAAAAGAAGCCAAATCCGGGTCACCAGCAGACCACCGTCCGCCTGCAGCTCTTAAAGAGATAGTGGAGGTGGTGAGCTCTGAACTTACAGAGATCTTCAATACCATGTTTAGCTCAGGCAACTTTCCAGCTATATGGAAAGATTGCTCCATTCTCCCTCTGTTAAAAAAACCTAATCTGGATGTGTCCAATCCAACGAATTATTGTCCTATAGCCCGTCTGCCTCTTCCGGCAAAAATAGTTGAAAAAATTATGAATAAACAACTATTCCAATTCATTCAGGATAATGATCTGCTCGATCATTCCCAGTTCGGCTTCCGACAGGATCACAGTACCGAAACGGCACTGATCAACGCCACTGAGGAAATCAGGGCTGTGATGGACAGAGGGGGTACAGCCGCCCTGGTTCTCCTCGATCCGTCAGCCGCTTTCGATACTGTTGACCATAATCTTTTACAACAGCGGCTGGAATCGATGGGGGTCAAGGGAATGGCATTGACCCTACTGTCCTCCTTTCTGAAGGATAGGAAATTAACAGTTACAATGGACAGGTACCAATCAGAGCCATATGTTTTACCATGCAGAGTCCCTCAAGGGTCTTCTTTGAGTCCAACTCTTTTAATGTCTCGGAACTCGCCCCTTTGATCCGAGATTTTGGCTTTAGGCCTGACGTCATATGCTGACGACACCCAGGTAGTCGTGGCAGCATATAGGCAACAAGCATAACCCACCCTACAGTTTCAGAACTGTATGAGAGAAATAAATAGATGGATGAGAACTCATTGTCTTAAGCTCAACTCTGAAAAAACTGAGGTGATAATCTTCGGTAACTTGCAACCTAGATGGGACAATCTTTGGTGGCCAGCAGAGATGGGTGAAGCACCTAAACCAGTGCAAAAGGCGGAAAATTTAGGAGTGTGGATTGACAACAAATTAGCACTATCACACCAGACAAATGCTATTGTCTCTGCCTCACATTTTCTGATAAAGAAACTCAAGAAGATCCTGCCATACAGCCCTATGGACTCTAGAAAGATGGTGGTAACAGCACTAGTCCAGTCAAAACTGGATTATTGCAATGGACTCTACCTAGGTATGCAGAAGCAATATCAAAAAAAGCTCCAGACGGTTCAAAATACAGCTGCCCGGCTGTTGGGAAATACTCCTAAGTATGACTCAATGTCCAAGGAGATTCGTGAGACTCCACTGGCTCCCGGTGGCACAGCAAATCAAATTTAAATCTCTTTGTTTAGCATACAAGGCTCTGAACAACACAGGACCTCTTTCTCTCAGAAACCTCTTTACCTGGAACCAACCGTCCAGACAACTGCGCTCTACAGGCGTGAGGCTGATGAAAGTGCCAAGAATACGATCCACAGGTTGGGGTGGCCGAAGTTTATCGTACGGCACAGCAAAACTTTGGAACACGCTACCTGTTGAGCTTAGAGGGCTATCTCCCCCACCATTTTCAGGAAGAAATTAAAAACATGGCTATTTCAGAATTAATCACCAGACTGGGTGTACTGCATTCATAGCGCCGAGACACCCTCGGGTATTTGCGCACTCAACAAGTTTCATTAACATATGGGTGACCCTGGGTTCCCTTTTGGGAAGCCCACTCTTGCCTGGTGAAGAAAAGAGGAGTGAAGGAATCCCCAGGGAGATTTTCTGTATTGCTGCTTTCCTATGAGCTGGGAGGGACACCCACTGAAGGGAAAAGTAAGAGACTCTCTTTAGACTATAGAAGACTGCTCTTTGATTCAGTGATAGATCACAAGGAAGGGGCCTGTACATATCTCAGGAAGGGAGATAGGGTTGGTAATGGAATCATAAAGCATAGGGCTGGGGATTTGGGATTAACATTTTGATGCACATATTGTTATAGCTGACATCCAGATGTGAACTCTGGTCGCTCCCACGGACTGTGTTGTGGGACAATCAGTTTCAAAGTCTTGCCTACTGTGACAGACATCTTACAGGAGTAAAAGAAGAAATAAAGAAGTGTCCGTTTTAAAAGAAGCAGAACTCCAACATCAAATTTCAAAGACTCAGACCCAAAATCACATTTGGTATCTGGAAAAGGACTATAAAAGGGAAAATTGAGTCCCAAATATTTGTCATCTGCCATGCAGCCAAATGGGGTATGTGAGAAGGGGAGGCTCTGCAAGACCTCTGCTTGTGACCAGAACTGAGGGCCAAGGCCTGCTAGTCTTCCTGCTGGGCGAGGGGACATCACCCAGGACACCAAGATCCCCTGTCCTGTGCTTGGAGCACCATCATCTGCCTCCTTGCCCAGACCGGTGTGCCCTGTGAGGGAGAGGAGAGCCTTGGAAGGAGTGAGGTCCAGTGAGTTACCCTGCACGAGGATTCCCTGAGCGATGTGTGAGTCTGTGCGCCAATCGGGCCATTGCCCATGTGCAGTATCAGCTCTATCTTCCCCGAAAGCCAGGAGAGGGCTGCATTATTCTGTGCCGTGTCTGAAGTGCTGTACAGGAAGTACCAGTTGCAGTGACGCCATATGCCAGAGAGGGTCGCCAGAGAATTGATTTTCAACCAGGACTTCTGACTGCTGAAATCGACTACCCAGTATTCTAGGAGGGGCTGTTGTAGTGAGGGCGATTGCATCAGGATAGTCTGTGCCTGGATTGTGATTAGTGTGGCAACCATGTATGCCAGGATGGACGTCCGGTCTCACTTTGGTCTAAGCTTCGGGCCGCTGCCCAGACCGGAGGAAGACTACTGTGACCAACAGGTTGAGCCCACACTCTGGGATCTGCACCTGACAAAGTCCCTGAGGTTCACCAAGGCGCCGCCAAGGGTGGCGTACCCTTGTTGGAGCTCTGGGCAGGAGCCGGAGGATCACACCAGCAACCCCCCTCATGCTAGGGGGAAGAGCAACTTACCTTTTTATTCACCAAGCAGGAGCTGCTCTGATCCCTGGAATGGACTGGCAGTGCCTCTCGACAGAGAGAGACTGCACCGCTGAGTGCTGCTTTGAAGCAGCATAAATTTGGCTCCACCTCGTTAATATTGATTAGGCCACCTATACATATATTAAGGGCCTTATGTATTCATGTGGTATAATGTGACTAATGGATTGAAGTGCACTTAAAGTCATATAGAAAGTGCCTTTGCCATGTAATCTTGACATTTATATACGTGTGTACATGAATGCTTTTCTTACAGTAACAACAGATTGCATTTCTTATGTATATTTACACGTGTGCGTTTTAATAACACTGATTAATCTTCATGTATTCACATATTTACTTAAAGGTATCCTGTATTTACCCCATAATGGAAAATGTATCTATTTGAATTGTATTTTAATGCCGGCACCTCCCAAAAACTCCAAAAGAAATTGCAGCACATTCAGAACACTTCCACCAGACTTATCTGAGACATTCCCCGCCATAGCCACATCTATGGTCACCTGAGAGACCTCCACTGGCTCCCGATCAACAAAAGAATAACCTTCAAGCTCCTCACGCATGCCTAGAAAGCCCTCCACAACACCAGACCTGAATACCTCAACCACCGCCTCTCCTTCTACATACCCAACAGACATCTCTGCTCCGCCCAACTGGCCCTGGCCACTATCCCTTGGTTCTGCAAGATCTCGGCTGGAGGAAGATCCTTCTCCTACCTCGCTGCGAAGACCTAGAACTCCCTGCCTCTGCATCTCAGGCAATCACCGTGACTGTCTCAATTCAGGAAGGACCTCAAGGCCTGGCTCTTCGACGGAACTGCAGAACCCCCCCCCCCAGCACTTTGAGACCCTCAAGGGTGATTAATCACGCTATACAAGAACCCTGATTGATTGATTCATTGATTGACTGTCTATGTATCTGTTTTTACGCAGATACTGACAGGTATGAAGTCTTGACTTTGCTAACTTGACCAAACAAGCATTTGGGTTCCGCAATGTTAAACCTTCAACGTGAATGTTTTCCTTTGTGTTCAGTGTTTTTCTTCCCTCTGCAGGTGCCTGGTACAATGATCTAATGAATGGAGAAAGGCTCATAGTGTGAAAAAGATAGAAAAGCATGAAGGGAGTTGAGGATGACCAAAATTATCGAGCAGAAGGGAGGACTACTGTCCATGCGGAATGAGACGATGAAATCCAAGGTCGCTTCAAATTTGTGGATCAAAGAAGAAGAGTTACAAGTGTGTCTGACAAGAGAGCGCTGTTTGAAGGTGGTCACTAATTGGACCTTTGATACTGATTTAGAGGGGTCTCTTGTGGGTATAACTAGGCAATGCTCTTTGGCTTTGTTTGGAGATTCCTTTCAGACTGGGAGAGGTACAGACCTCTATGCGCTACTCTCATTGTGTGGCTTTATGCTATACAATACTTCTGTTTTAGCTAACTTCTACAGAAGTTCTCCTATGCTGACATCTTTCTATTCTTATGGATCTAATTGGGATTTCATGTAGCATTTTTAGTATAGGTTAGCTGAGGAATTTGAATTTCTCATGCATTATAGGCAGGAGGATCGAAACTCTCAATCACATAACCAAATTGTTTTCCTTACACTCTGTACTATCGCTACTGAAATCCTCATTTGTTACTTGTTATTGAGTTAAATTTTGTGCACTGATTTGGTTTCCCTTTGGTGATTTTGTATTGCTATGCAATGTTCCTGACAGGTACAGATAGACTAGTTTTTCAACAAACGGGATTCAGCATTGCTAACATTGGGATTGTGGTTTCTGTTCCGCTCCGTGTTTTGCAATTTCCAGCTGGCTACCGGTAGCAGTGTGAGGAGGACGCCACTTTGCTCCGCCGCATTGCCGCCCCCAGGATTGCCCAGGATTGCTGCGAGGCCCCTGCAACGGTGAACTGCGGCCTCCCGCGCCCCCTGCCTCGGAGTAAGTTGTGAGCAGCGGCGGCAGAGTGGCAGAGAGGTCGGAGCACTGCCGCGTTCCTGCAGATAGCAGTCTGCGGTGCCCGCCTCTCCCCCGTGGTGTCGGCCTATGCAAGGGGGCTTACACGGGAGCAGAGTCGAGTTGCGAGTTGCGGAGCTAAGGAGTCTCGGGGCCCCGGAGTCCCAGTGGATAGTTCCCTCATAGTGGAGCGGAGTGGTCGTGCAGCGGTAGAGCGTCCAGCGCCCAGCGGCTCCTTACGGCACCTTGGAGACTCTCCTTGACCCTCCCCTGACACCGGGGGTTGTGGAGAGCGCGGAGAGCGTGGCAGATTAGCGGCAGATCGGCCGGAGCCGGTGCCAGAGCTCCTGCGGTAAGCGCGGCCGCCATTAGATGGTGGCCGCAGTGAGTGCGTGCCCTCGGCAGATCGCGGAGGCGGCCCGATTAGATCGGGTGCAGCCTGCGACTCTGCCTAGCTTGCCCTTCCCTTGTCATCTGCTCGTCATCTGCTTGTCATCTGTTTGCCTTCTGCCCGCTACCTGCTTCCTGCATGCTCCCGGTTCGCCTACTCCCGGTCATCTACTGGCCACCCGGTCATCTACTGGCCATCTGGTCATCTACTGGCCATCTGGTCATCTACCGGCCAATCATAGTAACTGTCTCACGGTTTGAACTTATTTATAAGCTGCCAAAAAACTGTTGAGTGGAATTTCGGGTCAAGAGCGGGCCCGGAGTGGTGAAACAGCGAGGCAGCGAGGGAAAAGGCTGGTGGGTAGGTGAGCCTAGAACACTGATATACTATAAGCACTGTTGCCGGAAATTTGCATTCTTCCTTCTTTTCTCCCTCCCAGTCTAAGTGATCAAGTGCTCAATTGTTCAACTGTTTAACTGTGTGGTGGCAGTAATAAACTAGGCAAACTTGAAACCCAGAGCGTGATGGCTTCTAGGAAGTTGCGCTCAGGGCGTGTGCTCTCCTCCTCACCAAGTCACAAACTGAAAAGATCGCTTTAGCGGCACTAGACAACTACAGCATCTCTGCTATAAATCCCATCCTGTTATAACTGGCTTCTTCCGTAAATTGCCCCGGATTCACCCTGAGGTGGCAGCTGTAGTCCAAGAAGGCCAGACTTTAAATTTTCATTCTGTAAAGCCTTCAATTTCCTCAACCTCCTCTCCATTGCCTTTCACGGACTCGCTGGAACTCCAAAGGAGCCATGCGGGTTGTCAGGTGCAGTCTAGCGGAGGGCCCCGACCTCTGGACTAGATTACCGAAAGAGTGGAGGATGGCTCCAGTGAGCAACCGTTTGTTGTAACCCCCGGTGCTCCTCTGGACTCTGACCTTCTTGCTAGCCAGCAGAGTCAGTCAGACATTTTATCAAACGGGACAAAGCAGTCAAGGAATGACAGCATGATCGAGATTATACCGGCTGTTTCTCTAGCCCAAGCGGACCTCCATAAGGGATCAGGCAGGGTCGGCGAGTCGGATGCTCGGCTTGGCGCTCCTATGGTGGAGAAGGGAAATCTATGTGAAAAGTCACCGCAAGTGGAAGATTTTACACTCCCGGACATTGACATTGAAGCTCAAAAAAGGGGCTGGGGTGACCATCTTGACTGTAGGTATAAGGATAATCAGTTAATGAATGGTTACAGGGGAGAAAACACTCCAATCGTAAGCTCCTCTCCTAGGCGTCTCTCTTTGCCTCTCTTATACTGTAGTACAAGTCACCTGATTGGTACCTCTATGGAGTCTGCACATGATGTATTCTTGCCTGATTCTCAACAGAAATGGGGAAATGAGAGCAAGGGTGCGCCCTTAGAATATCTTGTTTGTATTGAAAACATTTTAAACTCCATATTGTCCTTATTAGAAAAGTCTGTACTGAGTTCTGATCACATACTGGAAATGATTTCCGTAATGTTATTTGAAGTGCATAAGATAAATAAGTCGGTCACCACTAAACCCTTCCCCACGATTCCCTCCCAGATGGGAGAATGGCCGAGTGATAGGCCTGCACGACATCCTCCATCGGTTGAGGTGAGAGACGCCTCTGTACAGGCAGGAACCCCCCTTTTCCTAGTGCCCCCCATGGCTCCTGTATGTAATCTCGAAAAGGAAGAGTTATGTTTAAATATATTATTTGAGGAGGTCGAATTGAGTCCCCCTCTGGAGAAGCCCAACTTGAAGATCTTCCCTCTGTTTAGGAAGGGTAGAAGGGGGGGCGCTGGAGAAATCGGGAAAAACTGGGGCCATGCCAAGCAAACTAAGCTGGTGGGGTGGGTGGTGGGGGAAGGGGAGGTGCAAATCTCTCCAACTACCTCCCGGGTGTATTCCCCTACTCCGCTAGGGAAGAGGGGACAGAAAGTAGGTAAGAGGGATAGCCTAGTAATAAAACATAAGGGGGAAAATATGAAAGAAACATAAAAAAATGAGACGATTTTCCAAACGGAAAGCGTCTAAATTGCACTTTTCTCGAATTCTGGAAAACCAGAGTGATATCCACTTAATAAAGGAGAAGGGAGGCCCTGAAACATCATTAGCAGATGGCAATTCGAGAGAACTCATCAGAGCCTCCACGACATTAACTGGGTGTCTGGGAGACTCTGGACCGGGTGTACCTCCTCCAACTCAGTTGACACAGTCCCTCCAAGTAATCCATCCTTCCTACAATGAGTTTGCGGTTCCACTGGGAGGGGAAATACAAATGGGTTATGGGGTCCCCTCACTGCAGATAGGGACTAGGGCCATAGACTCCAATGATCCCAGGGTGGGCGTAAACACAGAGGGAGGGCCCCAAGCTCTAATTAGCACGCAGTTTGGGCTGAATAGAACCCACATAGGGACATCATTTCCATCTGATAGAAATATTGAGGCCCCAATCCTTAATATGGCTTCATATTCGAAAACCCAACATCATGGTGGGACACAAGTTGCCAGATTCACGGATAGGGTTCCTTTATGGATTCCCTGGAGAGATGCCCCAAAGAAAACCAATGGGGTACAGACCGGCTTATCTCCCATGGTGGATTTTACCTGGCTATTTGACAATGAATCCACACCAGTAAACAGAGGTTATATTCTCAGTTTATTCTCGGAACTAGAGGCATTAAACTTGATAGCAAGTAAGGATATTTTAAATGTGAAGATTAATGTACATGATACTGTTCCATATTCCAGGGTCACCTTTTGCTCCCTGATAGTGGCCAATTTGGTCTTGAAAAATTGTGATCATTTTTTAAAACGAGGGCTCGATATAACATCTGTTAATGAATATGAGGAATACCAAAATGCGGGCCCAAAAACCCATTATTTGAGAGTTTCTAGGGCTACCAATTCAGTGGTGCTGAATGCATTGGGCCCCGATACCGAGTACCCTGTGGGCAATTCCAAAGATATAGTGGTTTCCGTGGACAGGAGGGGGCGCTCAATAAATGTTGTGCCCAATGTGCCAGTTGTCCCTCAGGCCTTAGACATAGAAGATGAATCTGCCCAATGGAGTTGGGTTGCAAGAGCCCTGAATAACACTCATTCGGAAGCAGTAAGGAGTGATTCGTTGAGGTAGCCTGGGTGGGCTACTCTTGTCCTGGAATATGGCCGGTTTGGGTCCCAATGAAACAAAATTGAATTCTTTGAAAATTATGAACCCTTTAATTATATGCCTACAAGAAACGTGGTCTTGCAAAGATTTTGAATGTGATGGATATTTTGTTTACTCTTGCTATGCTAGGCGTTCGGATAGGGGTCATGCTAGTGGGGGGGTTTCGATTTTACTTAAAAATTCTATTAACTGGAACCAGAAGGCTTTTTTCCACCCCTCAAACCTTTGTATATGTGCGAAGTTGGCATCTCTGGGAGAATCGGGCAGGTCCACCTCTTTCCTCGTGGCAAATATGTATATCCCCCCTGGGAAAAATTCTGATCACTTTTTGCGTGCATTTTTCTCTTTTATTCATGATATAGTTATCAGGGAAGAATGCCCCCGAGTGACATTAGTGGGGGATTTAAATGCCAAAATTTCGAACTCTGCATCGGGGATTTATGCAAATACAGATAAAGAGGAAATTTGGCACATTCCCGAGATTTCATTACCAAACAAAGTAAAAACAGATAAGCGGGGGTTTATTTTGCTTGATTGTATTAGAAGCTTAGATCTTGTTATTTTAAATGGGAGAGTGCCCGCTGACAAAACTGCACATTTTACCTTTCACTCACAACACACTCAGAGCCTTTTAGACTATGTGATTGTGTCCTACCAAATGTTTGGGGCTTGTGATAACTTCTTTGTCTGCCCATCGATATGGAGTGACCATAGCATTGTAGGCATGACAGTGGCTTTTGATCTACCCACATTGGATCTGGGGAATGCTGGTCAGGGCAAGGCCTCCTTTAATAAAGCAAACGGCCGGTCTTTTTGGACGCAAAAAAACATCCTTGAAGTAGGCTCAATTGTGAAGATGGCCCAAGTAGAACAGCAGGGTTTAACTCACTTTAATATTATACCCTTCTTTGAGGCTCAAATGGAGAAGATTTGTAATTTAAGTTCTACATCTTCGGTACCTCGCCTGTGTAAACAGGAAACGTCTTATATGATTTCCTTAAAAAAAACAATTAATCATCTTGTCCGAAAACAGCATATACTTTTTCTCACTGACCGGCAGCGGGAAATCGATCGCCTTAAGCGAATGAAAAGACGTATTATGCTTTGTGAAAAAAGAAGGGAGCTTGATGACAAGTGGATTGGGCTGAGGGAAGCCGCAAGGGCCAAAGACACAAGAAAGTATTGGCGCTTGATCGCGGAATACTGCGATTCAAGGCAGAGGGCACTACCCATACCAATTCCAGAAAAAGACTGGGTGGATTACATCTCCCTATTATATGGAAACAACAGCCCAGTTTCATCCATGATGACAGATGGGGTTAAACCCGCGTCTATTGAATTTACTGAATTTGGCCCCCCGTCAGGAAAGGAGGTGGTAGGTTATATAAAGAATGCAAGAACATCCGGCGCACAAGGGCCGGATGGAATCCCGATTGCACTAATTAACAAGCATTTACAATGCAATAGGTCTCGCAACTGCGAGTTTTGGAGCTATTGGCATTGTAAATGGCAATGCCTATTATAAAAGAATTAACAGGCATTGTCATTTACAATACGAAAAGCAACACCTATTGCATTGCAGAGAGCGGTGTCCGTGAAACAGTCGCCACGCTCAATAAAGTAAAAAAAAAAAGAAAGAGCGCGGTGTCCCTGATGCGGGCGCCGCGCTCATGAATAAAGTTAATAATTAAAAATAATGAACCCGAGCGCGGTGTCCCTGAAGCGGGCGCCGCGCTCGGGATTAAATGTGAAAACTAAGTCCCCTCCCCTCCCGGCCCGCGGAGCCCACGGCGCGGTCATTAATGGCTGCAGGGACAGCCTTGCCGAAGAATTCAAGCAGAGGCTGGGGCAGCTGCTAACAGGCAGCAGAGGGGGAGAGGCAAAGAGGAGAAAAACAACACCGCCAAAGGCGAAATAAGAGAAGACAGCGCCTGCCCCCGACTGACAGCCAGTCATTCAGCGCGCCGCCGGGCTGCACAGCCAATGCAGTGACCTCCAGAGAGAGGCGAGCTCGCGACGGAGCCCCTTTCCAAACCTACTTCCCAGAGAGCAGCGCGGGGATTCCTGCAACAATGCGGAAAGACAAGTGTTTTGATTGCAAAACTTCGTGGCTGGCCGCAGGCATGGAGCCGGTTGTTTGGACGGCGTTACTCAGTGTCCTCCTGCAGCTTGTGTCGGGGAGACTTGCTGACACGTCCAGGTGAGCTGCTGCCGGTCAGCGTGGCTGCCCTCTGTGTCCAAGAGGTTAAGGCTTTGACGTGAGCGAGTGTGAACCTGTACTTCATTCAGGAGCGTGTCGCCGGCTGTATTTGTAATTTGAATTTAAACATTATTGATTTTTTTCATATATAGTTTTATCACGTGTGGTTCGGGGATTGTAGATTTCATTATGCGTGCACAGCTCATGTTTTGCGGCTGGCGAGGACGGAAGGGGGACAGGAGATGTGCACAGTGCGTGTTCACGGGCGCGTTCACATTTCCAGTCCGTCGTGCGCGTGCACAGCTCCTGTCTCCCTTCCGAAGCAAGTCAGCAACAATAAGTCTCGCTAGCGACAGCGCTTCGCGCTGCGTCGCTAGGTCGAGACCTAAAAAGGAACCAGAAGATTGGGGTGATTTTTTAGAGCCTCTTTTTAAACATTGCTTTTTTATGAATACAATCCCCCCCCCTCTTGGAAGGGGAGCATTATAGCCCCCTGTATAAAAAGGACCGAAAACGGTACCGACTAGTTTTAGACAGATTGCCCTTCTGGATGCCTCCAGGCAAATTATTTGCAAAAGCATATTAAGCCATCTTCAACAATGGGTTTATGATCAGAATATCCTTCCCCGGAACAAGCTGGTTTTAGAAAGAACCATGGCACCTTGGATAATATAGTGGTTGTTCAGACAATTGTAGAGAAATATGTTTTTGTCCGAGGAATGCCAATATATACAGCTTTTATTGATTTTTCTACGGCGTTTGACAAAGTGGACCGCCAAACGCTGTGGAGAAAACTTGTTCTCCTTGGCATACCATATCATCTTTTGGGTCTGATTATGGAATTGCATACATACACGTGGTGCCGGGTTCTGATGGGAGGTTCGCAGGGGCTATCATGTAAAATTAGAACGCACAATGGGCTCAAACAGGGTTGCCTATTGGCACCACTTTTATTTTCCCTGTATATTGCTGATCTCCCCGGCACTCTGAACACGGTAAGGGGGGATGCCCCAAAGATTGGTACAATGTCCGTTGGCTCTTTATTATACGCAGACGATGTTGCAATATTCGATCTAACGCCTATCGGCTTGCATCGCCGGCTAGATGCCTTATGTAAATATGCAGAGGCTCACTTATTGAAGATTAATACCGCAAAAAGCAAGATTTTGGTATTTCGTAAGAAGGGGCTTAGAATAAGGAGCAGTTTAAGATGGATGCTTGGTTATGAAAAATTGGAACTAGTTGACTCGTACCTATATTTGGGGAAGGTTTTTTCCAAAACTGGCCGAGATTTGGAGTATATTAAACATTGTGTCAGTAAAGCTGTCTCCCAGGCAAGTGCACTAAACAGATCTTATAAAACTTGCGGGAGATGCCACTTTGGCCATGCTTTATCTGTTTTTAAGGTCAAAATCCCTCCCTCGTTAATATATGCTTCCGAGGTGCTGGACATGAATTATTGGCTTTCATTCAATAAGGTGGAAGGGCGAATCCTGCGGCAAATTTGTAATCTAAACACCTTGGCAGCCCCACTGCACTGCGCCTCGAATTTGGATTAGTTTCGTCCTTTACCCTATCCTTGGCTGCAGTTCTTAGGTGGGGTAATTCCCTCCTTTTGGGGGAGGAGGGCACACTTATGGCCGCCCTGAGAATAGAAATTTTTTACACGCAAAAAAGAACAATCAACGTTTTTTAGGTCTTTTGTATGTGCAAATGACACATTTGGCCTTAGTTTGAATTCTGCTTCTCCTATGTCCAAATCTGTACTGAAACAACTTCTAAAGAAGTTTAGATCCCCTATTAGTTTGGCGAGAGATGTGGCCTCCAGCCAGTCCAGGTCCAGTAATGAGGCGGTCATAGGGAGTGCTTTGGGGAATAAACCACAGCCTTATTTAACTTGGAATATCCCTCACGGGATCAGAAGGCTGATACTCCTACTGAGATTTAACTTGTTGCCGCTAAGAGATGTTACTGGTATCTGGGATAAAACACCTAGAGAGAAGAGAATTTGTGAATTATGTCAGCTGCAAATCCAGGATCTTAATCATGTGCTTTTTGTATGCCCAAAACTGCAAAGTGCTAGGCGATTGTTTTTAAAGCCAGTTTTCATTAAATATAATATCAACTCTGCCCAGGAGGCACGATCTTTGGTTATGTCACCTCCGAATTAAATGGTTTGTTTTAAGATATATCAATTTTTTTAAATATTTTTGCCTATTTATTAGGAATTCCTTTTATTGTCTTATGTATTTATAGCACTATTTGCACATTTTTTATTATGTCGATAAATGAAATCTACCGGTGGGTTACTTGTCTGTATCATGTATTTTAACATTACTTGCACTCCTCTCAGTATGTTTGATATAAGAACTAGCATAGTAATGTATAAGGAAGAATTTTGTATTGTACATAAAGTTTGTCTCTTTTTTTTTTTTTTAATCTGATGATGTGTTTTGTGGACCTCCGTAGGAGTTCCATAACAAAATAAAATTAAATTGAATTGAATTGAATTGCAATGTTCCTGAGACTGATTTATATCACTCTGGCTTTAACTTTGTAATGAATCAATACTCAATCCTACTTATCGACTCTGAGCTTCACTGTATGGCTTGACTGTAATTGTGAATCCGAACTGAACCTAATTCTTTTATTCCTCAAGCACCCTAAAAAGGTCAGTTATGGAGGGGGTAAGAAAAGGGACAACCTCCCCTCTGCATCAGCAGCCTTGTAAACCTGACTTCATACAGGATCTGAACTTGTGAACACCTAAAGAGAGAGGGCACTCGCTGCCCCGCTGAACACTTTCATACTGCCGGAGCGGTTAAGAATGGAACCAGGCCTTTGGGGCCCCAGGGGACCTACTGATAATGGTGCTGCTGCACCACAGACACATTTGAATAATTCCTAAAGAGTCAAATGGAGAACTCTTGAGTATGGCCTAATAGTTTTCATTCTCTGGATGCGGCCACCAGTGAATGGGACAAGAAGGAGGGTGGGACAGGGATTTGCCTGATACCTACTAGATCCCCGACCTCAAGGGGGTTTGTGTTATTGCTTTTGAATTTCGTATACCTTTGAATATGTAGAGTTAGAAATAATGGGCTAGATGTACGAAGATTAGTAATAGCGATTACCAAATAGCGATTTTTTGCCAATCACTATTTGGTGATTGCTCTTACCAATGTACAAAAGTAATATCTGGCCCATTAGCAATTCATAGTGGGACTCAAATAGACCTACCTCATGAATATTAATGAGATAGGTTGCAATTTGTGACCCACTAGGACTCGCTGCCATCACAGGAATGGTGGCCTGCTGGGTTCAGCAGACCACCATGTCTGTGATTGCTCTCAATCATTTTCTTTTTATATGCAGCCCATTGTCCTTAAAGGAAAATGGAATTTGTTTAAAAATGAAAAAAGAAAGTTTCATTTTTATTTTTTAAGAGTAGGCAGTGTTCCATGGGACCACTGGCAGCTCTTAAAAAATGTTTTTTTAAACATTCTCAAAGGGGACAGGATCCCCAGGGGACCCCTTCCCAGTTGCAAATGGGTTACTATCAACTTTGAATTGGTGGTAAAATGTAAATGTTTTGTGACCGCATTTCAGTCACAAAACATTCATACATCCCATTCTGACTGCATTTGGAAGGCACGGCTTGAATTTGACCCTTTCAAATACCGAATCGATATGTATTCACAATTTGGGAATAATACATACCAAATTTCATTTTAGCAGTCAAAAACGGCCCTATTCTGTGAATTGGGCCATTCGTGGCTGCTTAACTGCTTCATACATCTAGCCCAAAAAAACGTATTTTTTCTAAAAAAAGGAGTATTGGACTGGATGCTGAATTATTGCTCGTACTGTTTGCACTTTGAGTTATGAGTCATGCTCACTGACCTATATCAAAATTCCGCCACCCACTTCACCCTCACCCCTCCCCCCTAGGGAGCATTGACTGGTCAACCACAGTTACCACTGACAGTCAAGTGCAGTAGGTGTACTTGGCCCAGTTGCTCAGGCTCAATAATATGTGAGGTCCCAGGACATCAGGAGTAAAAGGCCTCAACTACAACGGTTGGGCCCAGTAGCCCCTGCATGCCCCGTGGCACTCTGAAAGGGGTTCTGACATTGGAGGTGCATAGTTTTCCTTTATGCTTGCAGAAGCTTTTATTCAGTTGCCAAGAAACTGACAAATGCCTCCTGTCATATAAACGAGACGCTTTCTTTAGAGCTTCAGAACACCAGTCCTCGCAGAACATCACTTGCCTCAGTGCACAGCTGTAGAGGTTGTTCTCTTGACTGATGCCATGTTTTTGAGAGGGAAGCTGCCAAGCAACAGGAGCTGTGGCCAGTCAGCACACTTTCATTTCATTTGCAGTTGTCCTATATGTATGTACACTTTGCCATTCAAACTTGACATGCAAAACTGAAATTAAATGGGATGGCCATCCGAACAGTGTGATTCTTTGACTCTTATGGTAAACACTTCAAAAGATATCTGGTTTCAATTTGGCTGAAAAGGTAGGAAGTTGGGACATTTTTTGCCTTTCTTTTACTTTGTTCTAAAAATATTCAGTATATTCCACCACCGCTCTCTACAGATGTAGACGAACATGCTCAAGTTAATACCCAGCTGATTGGGTGGGATCTAAAACATGTTCATCTTGAAAACCATGTTAGCAAACAAATGTGTTGTGGGCGCTGTACTCTGACTCAAATACTGCTAATTTTCTTGTGATTGAGCATAGCTTCTGCCAGAAGAAGGAAAGGATAGCTGAGGCTGAGAGGACCACGAAAGCTAATACCCAAATCACACGCCGGGGCGGCTCCTCCATTATGGCGGAGGAGCGTTGCCCCACTGCTGAAAGGCAGGCAATAAAAATATAATTTTTCCATTACTCTAACTCGGCCGAGTATGCCAAGTCTAGAGAGGGGCAGGCCATGTTCTGCATCAGCAGCAGCCAGGCCTAGGGAGGAGGAGTGGTAGGTGCACTATAAGTACGCATGTCGGTTTTGCTAGCCGTCTTAAGACGGCCAAATCAACTGGCGCACTTACATTTCTCCAACCCAGCTGTCTTGCACAGCTTGTGAGAGAAAAGGCACAGGCTCCCTGCCCCTAATTGAGCGGCATTTCAGCCCACTCAGACCAATCCCAGAGCTTCTCTCATTCATGAGAGCAGTGTATGGGTTGGGTGGGGAGGGGAGCAGAGACGCATCGAGGAGCGGCTGGGAGCAGCTGGTATGTTCTTTTTAGGTCTCGCGCCTAGCGTTGCAGTGCGCAGCCCTGCTCGAACAGCGTGAGACCTCTTGTACGGGGTTCAGAAAGCTACCTACACGCTCGTGCGTGTGGTTTTGCTTTCCCGGTCTGGCATTGGCTTTCACGTGTTTTTTTTTTTTAAAACGGCATGCGATTGGGCAAAGGCGGGCGCATGTCCCGCCTTTGGTCCGTCCATTCCCACCGGTGGCCAGCACGCGCAGCAGCGCGCGTTCGCGTCGCTGCCTCGCTCCCTAGCCCCCGCTCCTCTGTGGTGCGCGCGCACCACTGGTTTTCTTTCGTGCGTGATCTGATTTACTTTTCAAACGAGGACCCTGGCGTGATTTGTGGTCGTCACTGGAATGCTGTTTTCGCTTCCCAGTTGAGTATCGGGCTTCCCTAAAGAAGGAAATCAACAATTACACAGGTGGGCTGCGCCGGGGATGTGAAGAAAGACCTGTGACCTCTCTTCCGCCCTCTACCTCCTTCCCACCCTCTCATCCTCCCACGGTATTATTGCCGTCCTCTGAAAATATTTGCACTTTCCAAAGCGCGCTCCTGTTTTTCTGGCCGGGCAGGACCGTAGGACACAGAGAAGGGGCACCCAAGCAGAGATCTCTCCGAGGGCAGGACTGTGAATGAAGCAACTTCTGGCCGGGACAGGGTGAAGGGGCAAAGGGGAGCAAGGGCAGTGCTTCTGGGCAGGAGTGCAGGGCTGAGGCTGCTGCCCCAGACGGCCGGGCAGAGAGGGCAGTGCTCCCGGGCAGGACTGCAGGGTTCAGACTGCTGCCCAGACGGCCAGGCAGTGAGGCCGGGCAGCGGCTCCCATGGAGACAGAGATGGGCCGGGCGAGTCCCGGCTCTCCCGCTCGGTCCTGCATATGGTACTCGCTTCTGCTGCTGCTCTTCGTACCCCCTGGGCACCCCGGGACCGTGGCAACCCCAGGACGAGGTAAGAGCCAACTCCATCCGGGGCTGGGGGCACTGCTGGGCCGGGGGCTGGGGTCTTCTCCTTTAGGAGCCACATAACCCTCTGACACCCACAGGGGGCGGTCCTGCTTCAATTAATATGAGTGATTCATTTGACATGTGGTCTGTGGATGCATTACTTTTTGTATAGCGCTGTCTATTGCACACTCCAAACTGAACCAGGCGCTACCGGTGTTTGAGAGAGAAGGAAAGTGGGATTCGGGGTGATGTCGTAATATTGTCAAGGTCACACGGTGATAGCACGTAGAGAAGCTAGGATTACAGTGCCATGTTTGTGGTTTTCGAACACTGATTTAGCTGTTAACCAACAAGCGCTGCGAGACCGCTCCAGTGCTAGAAGTGTGCTATACTATATGCCGTCTCATACACATGATTTACTTGCTGCTGTTCCAAACGTGACCTCCGAGCACTGAAGGGGGCAGGAGGAAACTGCCCACATACTGACTAAAGAAGTAACTGGGCAGGACCCTGGGCAGGGCAGAGCGGCAGAAACTCTAAGGATGCCAGAACAGGAGGGGCAGGTGAAAGCCACCGCCCTTGCTAACACCCCTGTTGGATGTGCACTCATTCCAATGGGAAGTTTTTCATGTAGCGCTCTGGGTTGACTTTTCTTCTAGCACTTCCTCTAAGCGCTACTGTTTGGCAGAGATGAAGCTTTGGCATAGAAAAATGAAGCGGTTTGCCAAATTGTATTGCAGTAAAATACAGCAAATGGCGACAGTCCACAAAAGTGCCCATGCTCATCGAGTTCAGATCAAGGAACAGAAGAAACAACATATGCGCAAGGGCCTGGCGCAGCTCGCTGTTCAAATCTTTTTTACCACTGACTGATGCAAAAATGCCATTTGCACGGGGCGCTCATTTACGGGATTTTGGCGCAGGTGCCCTACGCCAAAGTGAAAGGGCAGGAATGCACTGGTGGTCATTACATTCGGCAAGATGTGAAGCCGTTGTGCGGCTCTCTGGGGTCTTCGCTCGGAGGGCGAGCCGGGTTTAGGAAGACTGTTTTGTTCCATGAGACCTAAGGGTTGGGGGTGCTACCTTCCTGGTCCAATCATTATGGAAACCAACGAGTATCAAGCGGCAATTCCAGGTGCCTGGAGGAGAGTTCTTCCGCAGTGCCAGCCATGTGTGGCTAGTGCGATAGCTCAGCGGGTGCATGCGCCTCCTGCATAGAAATGGACACGGACACAGCCAATCCCGCTAGCAGAGGAAGGCTGGCCAATGTGGAAATCTGGAGTCTTTGAGACAGGCCACGTCCTCTAAAAACCCAGCAGTTGTGACCGAGTCAGTCACAGCCAGTTACTGGCTGACAACATGTGCCGCAGAAAATTGCGTGGATGCAATCAATATGCAAAATGTAACTATGTCCCAATCTGTCACATAAAAAAATCTATGGTTAGATAAGCGTATTTCCTAAGAGGCGTATCTATCGGTGCCGGACCGGGTCTACTCTGGCTTTCACCATTCCGAGGTCGATAAAATTAGTACCGTTTAAGGGAGAGTTACCGTCCGTCCTGTAAGTACTATTAGTATTATTTTTATATATTGTAACGAGGATTCTGTCCCTCCTCCACCTTTCACGGGGAGGCCGGCCCTATTTCCTTCCATTATTCTTCTCATGGAATTCTGCATCCCACATGCCTGCTTATAACAAGCATTTGCAATGCAATAGGTCTCGCATTACTGAAGGTTTGAGCTATTGGTGTTGCATTATTATTAGCAATGCCAATAGCTCAAACTTTAATAATGCGAGACCTATTGCATTGCAAATGCTTGTTTTAAATTATTATTTCCACCCCCCGTACCACCCCCGCACTGCCCCGCAACGGTTTAGTTGCAGCAGCTGCCACTGATTCACAGAGCAATTATACAAGTGCAAGAGACAATCAGGGCTCAGAGTGTGGACACCACAGTGGGCTCCGCACTCGAGTAGATTGGGAGGAAGACAAGGGAACGAAGCTGTAATGTGACGGCGCAAAGTAACTCTCAGACTTGGACTGTGCTCCATTCTGCTATTTCTTGGAATGTCTATGTTTTTTGGCCAGTGAATGCAACTACAGGTGACTGATGGTATGTTGAAAGCCACACTCCATACTGGGAGGGTGAGCCCTTCATTTCAAGAGAACAATATTACTCTGTTGGCAGTCTTAGCCTTTAACGAAATTAAACAAAACATACTTCTAACCAAATCCACACTACACCATAAGGAATAACTATTGTTCGTAGCCATTAATGAGCTGATCCTCAAAGGAGCAGCACAGCCTTTAAGCCCTCGTGCCACCCCTAAATGAGGAAGCAGTGACTGCCCATATCTATCAGTTGTTTTACATGCATGAGTAACTGATTGAAGGTTCCAGATTTGAGCTCCAGATTCCATGTAGTGCAAATCATAGGTACACTGCTTATATGACTTTTACTGAATTATGTGGCCGGTTTTTGGTGGAAACCACATGCCACTGTAGGCCTGTTTCATTGGTTGGAGTGGTGCGAGTATATAAAAGTGCCACAAGTATCAGAAACAAGCACTGGCAAAGTCAGTAGGTCTGGTGTTGGCTATCAGCATTCTGGCAATGCTTATTTTATTTTGTTATGGTTTTTGTAAAACTTTGTTTCAAGGAGCTGGCAGCCCCTCGCCAATATAAAAAACAAACATTGGCTTAAAGAAAACAATAGTTGGGCTCACAAAGCCATCTTTCCCATAGTAGTTCTGGTTGTGAAGAGAAAGCCTTTGTGTGGATGTATTTCTTTATGAAAGAGCAGAATGACACAGTGAAGTTGGTTAATGGCTGAAGTGCCCCATGCTGCATGCTGTAGAGTGTACAAGAAAAATATGAATGACACAACAGCAGACCAAGGGATGTAGAGGGCTAGTTGAAAGGCCCTATTACTAAGTATAGAATATAAATAATTTTAGTAAAATAAAAAGGTCTTGGCTATTGCCAGGCCTAAAAGACAGTAAAGGTGAAATACATTTCAAATTTCTTTAAAAGTTATTTTTTTTCTGGGGATGTCACCATGGTCTCAGCACAGAAAGACGCTCTGTTTGCTGAGGTGTACATTTCTGCACGCCCTTGTGCATACGCTATGGCTGCTCTTCTGCTCTTCAACCTCACGCAGGCTCCTACTTTCTGTTCATGTTCATCCAGAATTTAGAGGATTCAGCATATGGACTTGAGTGCCTCAAGGGAGAAGCCAAGTTCTGGGGTGCATTTTTTCTTTTTTCAGAAAAGGAATTGGGCAAATATTTAAAAATGCTTCAAGTGGAGAGTTTTGTCAAACCGGTAGTCATAAATCTATCAATTTTAGGGGCCAGCTTTCAAAACCATGATCAATCAGTTCCATATTTAATCAAAGGATGTGTTTAAGAAATTGGGTTGCTGGTTGACAGAGGTGACACCCTACTCAAGCAACAGCCACAGTCCTTGTCAGGGTGAACCATGAAAAGTCCTGTGCTGAACCCTCTGGTAGATTGGCACAAAAGCAGTCAAGCTTAACTCAGAGGCAATGTGTAATGTATTAATGCAGCACTTAAACAGTAATAAAGTGAAAACACATTAAAAATCCCACACCAATTTAGAAAGGCAGCATAAAATTTAAGGTAAGTATTGTGCCTAAAAGCACAAAGCGCCACTTGCGGTTATCTTGTTGTGCAAGACCAGGTGAGAGTTACCAGTTCAGGCTGACCACAATAGAGCATAGACCAGTTACAGGAACCAGGTTAGTCCCACTGAAAATGTTATCTTCTAAAGTCCAACACAAAGAATTCCGGAATCCGCGAGGAGCAGGAAGAGTGTTAGTGGATAGTGGACACTGTAGAGTGAAGAACAGGCTGTGTTCTGCACACTGTCATCGCTGTAGCACAAAGATCTTGTCACACATTATGGACTGTCATTGTTGGAGCTTTGTGTTGGCGGTCAACACAGCCTGTCAATGCTGTAGCGCGAAGCGCAGATCTTGTGGTGTCAGTCATGCATTGCAGTCGCTGTAATGGGAAGAGTCGGGTTCACCGGAGCTTCAAGTTGGTGGGTGGTGTGGGCAGCAAGATCCAGGTGCAAACGCGTTTGCGGTTGCGTAGAGTTAAAAACTTCAGGATTTCTCCTTTTCTTTAAGAGGAAGCCACACAAAGGTTTCAGGACTGGGAAGGCATCTCTTGGGGATCAGGAAAACACTTCAGAAGAGGCCAGAAGGGCTCAAGCATGTTCAGTTGCAGGTCCAGACAGGTCCAGTTGCAGCACATCTGTTATGCAGTTGCAAAGAGGCCTCTGGAACTTGTTGCGTCTCTGGACACCAGAACAGGAGGTCAGTCAACTGACTCTTGGAGTCACTTCAGCCTGGGATGAAGGGTGCAGGTCTAGTCTTCCTTCTCAGATAGCAGGGCAGGTCTCAAGTAGCAGGGATACTCCTCTGCCAGCATAGCAGTCCTTCTTCGGTGGTTTCTATATGTACGGGAGAGTAATGAAGAGTAGGTTGGAGGGTCTCATGTTTATACCTGGTGCACCCTTTGAAGTTGGAGAAGCTTCTGGAGTTTGCCCCATACAGAGGTGTCTAGAATTTCCGGTCTCCCTGCCCTGGGCCCAGTCTATCTGTTGGCACAATAGGTTAGTGTGAGGTACTTCCTGTGTGAGCTGGGCCAGTACCTTTGAAGTGCAAGTGTGGTAAGTGACAACCCACCCTCCTTCAAGCCAGGAAGGCCCATCCTGTCAACTCCTAGACCCTATATTGTGATACTGTCTGGGAAGAATACACAAAGACCAACTGCCAACTACACCTAGTCATGTGAACCAGGATAAAAGCTGCAGGCACCAAATAGTTACAACTAGAAAATTGCATCTTTCTAAAAATGCCATTTTGCAAATTGTGACTTAAAATCTGACTTTACCCATAAAGAGGTTATAAATTACAATTCCTGTGGCACCAGGCACAACATTCCTATTTCCTCCCAAACAAAAGTTATCACTTATTAAATGTAATAAGGTAACCCAATGCGATCCTGTTTAGAGAGGTCGGCCTTGCAATAGTGAAAAATGAATTTATGAGTTGTTCACTACCAGGACATGTAAAACTTAAAAATTACATGTCCAACTTTTTAAATACACAGCACCCTCAGGGGCTGCTTAGGGTGTACCCTCGGTGTGACTTACATGCATTAAAAAGGAAGGATTAAGCCTGGCAAATGGTTTATTTTGGTAGGACGAATGGCAGTTTAAAACTACACACCCAGGCTGCAATGGCAGACCTGAGACATGTTTAAAAGGGCTACTTAAGTGGGTGGCACAATAAGTGCTGCAGGCCCACTGTTAGCATTTAATTTACAGGCCCTGAGTACCTGTAGTACCACATTACTAGGGACGTATAAGAAAGTGAAATGTGCTACTTGGGTGAAAGCCAATTTTACCATGTTTAAAGGAGATAACGTAAGCTCTTTAGCACTGGCTAGCAGTCCTAAAAACTAACAAAAATAGGTTCAGAAACCAGGAGGAGTGAAGGCAAAAGGTTTGGGGGTTTGCAGAGAGGGCCAGGTCCAGCAAGACCTCCCTCCATCCTAAAGCCAGGGTAGACTAATCAATATCTTGATGGGCTTCCCTGCTCAGGCGATAGAACATGGACAATGGACCTCTACTGTAGATGCCCTTGCCAATTCTTTGTCCATTTGAACTCAGTTGGATCCCGCTGTCTACACTCTCCTGAGCAAGTGGACTGACTGATGGGGAAATATTTTCCTTATCTGTGGACCACATATGTGCAGCCCCAAACCTTATCTTGCTCTGAGATGCATCCCAGTAGGTAGGCAGTACTACCAGGGCCAACAATGTGATGTGTGGCCCATTCCACCCCTTGGATCAGACTTCTGTCACCCAATCCAAGGAAAACTCTAAGCATGAGGACAGCAACCAACAGAGGCTACTGACAGCTGTCAGTGCAAGTGCCAAGCCCCAGGTCATCCCCTGCCAGGTGAAAGCTCCAAGCGGGGACTATGTGCAGGCCTCACCTCCAGGCTTGGGGCTGGCAAGGAGTTCCCCAGGGGCTCCTGAGGGCTCTCTGACCGGTGAGGTTTCTCAGAGTTGAGGCAACAGCTCCAGGTGTTAGACACCCTACTTCCACTTTCTTTCCCACGAGTCCAAGGGTGGTATCTGAGACTGGCCTTTCAACCCAGGGTCTGTACCCTGAGGCTGAACAGGTGCCATGGACGAGTCTTTACTCCCCTGCCCTCCATCTGCGCCTCTGTACCCTCCATTGGGAAGAGGTACCCCCAGACGTCAGAGCTTTCAGGGTGCCCTGGACATCCTCCCCTCCTAGCTCTTCCAGTATGCGTGTGAACTCTTTTCCCAAAATACAGTCAATGGGAATCTGGGAAGTAACTATGACCCTCCTCTGAGTCCCCCCACCCACCCGATTCCCGGGATACCCAAGCCATGGGGAGAAAAAAGTCCTGCACTGGGTCTAAATTACCATGCACACTTGTCCTGTGTACTGACCTGGGGAAACCAGCCTCTGCGCTACCATGGTCTGTCTGGCACCGGTATCCCTAAGTGCAGTGACAAGGATCCCATTCAACTCCTGCCCTCAGGAATCACAAGTCTACCCTCTGAGTCTATCTCCCAACTAAGGGAGACTAGGGCATGTTCTGCCACTTGCCACTGGGGACTATATCCCCTTAAGGACACAGTGACCATACCTGTGAATTCTCACCTGTGGGCTTTTCTTTAGGACAGACAGACAAAGTCTCCTTTCTTGTGTCCTAACTGGAAACACTCAAAGCAACGGAGTTGGAAATGGGGCGCCCTGGGCCAACGCCCACCAGAATCTCACCCCGATTTTCATAAGGGGCATGGAAACCCTTTCTCCCACCTTACTCTAGGATGTATCTGTGTCTTCCTGGACCTCCCTCTAACTCTGCTGGGGGAATCTTGAAACACCCTTCTTGGAGTCTCTCCGGGTCCATTTTGTGAACACTGGTCCTGAGCCAGTCGTCCGCCTCCTTAGCAAGGTCCTTAGGGCCAGTGAGCTTACTATCCACTTGGTGTTGGTGCATCTCTGGAACACAATAGCATAACATGTACTCCCTGGAAAATAAATTGTACAACCCTTGTTATCCTTCACATCACTGCCCTTTACCCAAACATCCTTTACCTTACAAAAGTAATCTACAGAATTCACCCAGGGCTGGTGGGGCAACTTCTGGCTGTCCCTAAACCTCTGTCTATACTTCTCTGGGGTAAGCCCATACTTTCAGATAAGGGTGTCCTTCATGCTGAGGGGAGGTACCTCATTCTGTCCCCCTTTTCTAGGGCCAGCAGGTCATCCTTCTCCTCTCCTAGTATGTGCCTCCAGAGGCTGCCCCCCAATCCTCTTAAGGGTCACTGTGCATCTCCAGGGCAACCTCATAGACATTGAACCAGTTATCTATGTCATACGCAACAACAAAGTTAGTATAGTGACACGGCCTCAAAGAAGAAGCTGGAGTCGTATCTCGTTCATGTATAGTAGTTTATTGGCCACAGTCTCCACAGTCTGGCAGCAACTGACAGTACTCGATCTGTCCACCTCCAACTCCCACACCACATTCCACATTCCAGGCAAATAGTTATGGAATGTGGAATGTGTTAGAAGAGGCATCACCACAGTTAGGCACCAGATCCTTGGGAATGTGGACCTTCTTCTCTCTAATGGACACTGGGGTATTGCTGCCACCGTTGTTGATGGACTCTACTAGCTTGGCTTTGATGTTTCCATTCTCCTTTCCTTAATGGACAACTTATTTTCCTTAAGGGTCCTTTTAGCAGCAGCCTCCTCCATTTTTAATTTTGCCATCTGCAGCTCGAACTCCCTCTCAGCTTTCCTGCCTGCCAGTTCCTCTGGCTATGGATTGTGGTCTGAAATTGCTGCTGCTGGCCCTAGACCTGGCAGGGCCCCTCTCTTCTCTAGGGCGACAAAAAGGGGATTGTCATTCCCAAATTCCATATTTTCTTCCTACTCCCCCTCAGTGTCCACCTCCTCCTCCTCAACGTCCACCTCCTCCTCTGAAGCCTGTAACTGGTGGGCCTCCAACCAGGACTTAAGGGCCTACTGTAGCTCCTTTTCTTGGAACTCTTGTTCACTGGAAACCCCCTCTCCCTGCAGAATCATCTGAGCTCAGCCACAGTGAGGCTCCCCAGGTTGTTGAGCTCGAACTCCATGCTTCCAGGTATGGTCACTGGCACACAAAGTCAGGTAGAATGGAAGTAAATTTGGAAAAAGCAAAAGAGGTCAAACAATGACAATTTAAAAAGAGGTCAAATCTGGTGTCAAATTATTTATCTAAGGATTTGCTTGTTACACAAATCACTGTTTGGCACTGTACAAAAACAGGTGTCCAATCCCACTACTAAGCACCAATGTGAGCAATTTGGTTGTTGGTTGAGGGGGGGACCCTACTCAAGCAACAGCCACAATCCTTGTCAGGGTGGGCCAAAAATAGTCACTTTGCTAGAGGGCTGGATCCATGCCAGATTTCCAGGAAAATCATTGCCTATGTAAATAATTCAAATGTAATTCTCTGTAGGTTAACTTATCTCCTTTGAATAGGCTTAAAAGGTATCAAGGATTCAAGCCTTGTGAACCAACTCTGAACACCTCTGTACTAGACTGTGGCAGCAAGCTACTATGTGAGCAATTGGCTATGATTAGACCTAGGCTAAATTTTGACTATGCAGGCATAATTTGATTAATTTCTGGTATTTTACATTCTGATTTCTGGTAAAAATTCTAATGTCAGAGCACCAGAACAAAGCGGACGCTCAGAATGTGAGGTGTCTTGTTTGCAGCATTGCATTTTTTGCACTATTTTTAGCATAAAATGTGTCCTCATGTCTAAAATTGACACAAGGACACATTTTATGATACATTATAGCTCAAATTATGAGATTGACATTTTGCATAATTTCACAGAAATTTGGTACAGTTCTGCAAAAGGAAATGATGCCAATTTTAACACACCTCTAGGCTTACTATCGTTCTAGTTATGCAGGTCTAAGGGTCAGGCAGGGCATAAGTCCAAAAAAAGAAGTGGGGGGACTAAGTTAAGCAGTATGCAAGTGACATCATGGCGCATGAAGTCACATGTGGCATCGCAGGAAGTGACATCACAGCCTATAATCTCACAGGAAGTGACATGAGAAGAAGTAACATCTGATCTTAAGACCTCACGCATATACTAAGCAGTCTATCATGAGTACATTTGAGAGAATTACAAGACTAAACAAATGAAAGTTGATAAGTACTTAAGCCCATGACTTGAGTTCTTGGTTTGAAGGAATTACCAGCCCACACGTGGATGAAGTTTGGTGTTTGGCTTAATTCAGTACGCAAGCCACTTAGGGCCAGGTGTAGGTAAAAGCAATTTAGCGAGTCCTTAATAGCGATTTTTAGGGAATCGCTATTAAGGACTCGCCTAAGGGCATGTATGTGTGCCACATGGCACTTTAAAAAAAGCCAAAAAGTGCTTTTTTTAAGGAAATTGCAAATTACCACCAACTTGAAGTTGGTGGTAATTTGCGATTCCTTAAGGCAATATCGCAATTTGTGATGCCTTCTTGCATAGCATTTAGAGAATCGCAAAATGCGATTCTCTAAATGCTTGCGCAAAATAAGGAATCGCACTTTTTGCGATTCCTTATTTTGCTAGTAGGTTTAAACTTACCTACATTGCTCACAGCCAAATTGCGATCGCAAACGCTGAAATTCTGCGAATTTCAGCGTTTGCGCTCGCAATTTGGCTTCCTACATCTGGACCTAAGTGCCACAAGCTGGGCATACTAAACTCGGCACAAAGAACAAAGTACAGTTCATGCATTAGCAACTGCAACTGTGAATTTCAAAACCATAAAATGTATTAACCTACTTAAAATACCCTCATTTTTAGGTCTCGCCTAGGCAGCGCATGCGCTGTCTCGTTGAGACATGCAGTATATGCTTTACTATGTGAGTCACGGCCTCGTTTTTAGGTCTCGCAGACCTAGCGCTGGAGCGCGCATGCGCTCCTCGCTCTGTGAGGCTTATTGTAATCGGCAAGATTTCAGAAGTGGTGTTTAAGCCCCGCCCCTGCATTTCATTGGCTTGCGTCATCATCCATGCTAAACGCTGGTTTTGGATTGTACAGAAGGCTTCTTAGTTCCTCCTTGTTACTGCCCTGTCTAATTTTAGCCCCGCCCATCCGGACTGCACGGTGTACTTGCGGCCGTACACTATTGACTTTATTAGTTGGTGTAGGCACTTTTTTCATTAAAGTGAATCTGCTTTCACGTCTATGCATAGCATACATTTTTGCGGCGTTACACTGTTTTCTTTATTATTATTATTGGTTGTAGGCAATTTTTCATCTAAGTGAAGCTGCTTTCACGTGTTCGTGTTGTGTTGATGCGTGGCGAAGGAAGCGCAGAATGTCCTCCGATTGTCTAATAATAAGCCACGGAGAGGTTAGTACGTTCGGGGCAATACGCTGTGTGTTCAATTGTTGCTCTTCTGCTTTCACAGGAGAGGTTAGTACGTTCAGGGCAATACGCTGCGTGTTCAATTGTTGCTCTTCTGCTTTCACGGGAGAGGTTAGTACGTTCGGGGCAATACGCTGCGTGTTCAATTTTTGCTTTTCTGCTTTCACGTCGCTGTGCATGTTTGTGTTCTGTTGATTTGTGGCGAAGGAAGCACCGACTGTCCACCGATTGTTTATTAATAAGCCACAGACAAGTTAGTACGTTCGGGGCAATACACTGCGTGTTAACTAGAATGGGGCAAGCCATGAGACAAAGAGGGAGGTAGAGGCTCACGGGGAGACAGAGCGAGAGAGACACAGAGGCAGTAAGAGCTTTCACGTGTTCGTGTTGTGTTGATGCGTGGCGAAGGAAGCGCCGAATGTCCTCCGATTGTCTAATAATAAGCCACGGAGAGGTTCGTACGTTCGGGGCAATACGCTGCGTGTTCAATTGTTGCTCTTCTGCTTTCACGGGAGAGGTTAGTACGTTCGGGGCAATACGCTGCGTGTTGAATTTTTGCTTTTCTGCTTTCACGTCGCTGTGCATGTTTGTGTTGTGTTGATTTGTGGCAAAGGAAGCACCGACTGTCCACCGATCGTTTAATAATAAGCCACAGATAAGTTAGTACGTTCGGGGCAATACGCTGCGTGTTAACTAGAATGGGGCAAGACATGAGACAAAGAGGGAGGTAGAGGCTCACGGGGAGACAGAGCGAGAGAGACACAGAGGCAGTAAGAGTGAGTGATATGCGCCAGTACTCACCAGTGTGACAGGGAGCCACGGACAGGTTAGTACATTCGGGGCAGTATGCTGCGTGTTCAACTTTTGCTCTGCTGCTTTCATGTCGCTGTGCATCTTTGTGTTGTGTTGATTTGTGGCGAAGGAAGCGCCGACTGTCCACCGATTGCCTAATAATAACCCATGGACAGGTTAGTACGTTGAGGCTTCTTAGTCCCTCCTTGTTACCGCCCTGTCTCCTTTTGGCCCGCCCACCCGGACTGGATCTTTCACTTGCGGCGTTACACTGCAGATGCCAAGCTGAGTCTCCAGGGGGAGGAGGGGAAACGAAGAAGGTAAACAAGCCTTTCAGCTGCCCTCTTGTCCCTCCCAGTCAGGCGCTATCCTCCAAGCGTGGTGTAAATACACCGATGGCCTTCTGTCCTACCCCAGGGGTCAGATTTTCGCCTCTGCTCTTCATCCTTCTGTAGTTACTGAAAGGTGCACCTGAAAGATCCACCCCCTTTTAGGTGCTCGTGTTTTTTATTTGCATGGAAAGTAGAGGGACAAAACTCTAGGGTGCTAAAGCCAGCCTCTTCCTCGTTGTCCAGTTTAACTGCTGACATCATCACAGCTCATAAAATGGCCAAGGCGTCCTTAGAACAGGGCTATGCCACCAGCGGGCAGTGGGCTGGCAGCGTCGCGGGACCGTTTCTCGGGGAGAGGAAGGTCATCAAGGACACAGCATGGCTATACACAGCGTAGAAGTATGCTCACAGCCCCTCGTTGTTGGTATAAAGGCGGTCGCAACAGGCCCTAAATATAACAGATTTCCTAACGTCCCAAAGCGACTCCTGCGATCTGGTTGCAGTAAGGCTTTCAGGTCACATTGCGGATCCGTACCGTGACACGATCCGCTGAGGACACGCTGGCTTGTGCCCCGTCCATCTGCTCTTCTATTAAGACCCTGTCGGTCTGAGCTATTGACATTCCAAATGACAATGCCTTTTATTTTTGTTTTCGTTTTTAAAACGTAACTAAAAGGCATTGTCATTTACAATGCCAATAGCTTAAACTCGTGTAAATGCGAGACCTATTGCATTGCAAATCCTTGTTTCTATTTGTTATTGAGTGTGTCTTTCAAAATGTAGTACTTGCTACTGGCTAATCGTGTTCCAAGTCCCTCCTTTTTAGGTCGAGCCTCGAGTAGCGCGCAAGCGCTGCTAGGCGAAGACTTTATGTAAGGGGGTTTGAAAAGCTGACCAGACGCTCGTGCGTCGTGGCCTTTTTCGGGCGGTTACGCGCGCCGCAGACATGTGTTTCCCATTATCGTGCCCAGATGCGGGCGCGATAATTGGAAACATATGCTGGGAAAAGGCCATGACGCACGAGCGTCTGGTCAGCTGAGCAGGCTGCCGCGCTCGCTCGCCCTCGTTCATTTTAAACCTGTCATTTTATCCTGACTGCAGAACCAGCTCGTGCCGGCGCCCTCACCCCCTGGAGGGTTCTTTTAAAGGTATTTTCCCTCCCCACCCCCATGGTGCACCCCCCCCCCTTTCCGGAAGGATTCACTTGTCATATTTTTAAACAGACATGTTTATTTTAACATGACAGCCGAGGCGTTGATGCGCCGGCTTCAATCCAGGGCCCCCGCATTTCATTTTTAGCCCCCAGCTGTTGTCCGGGCACAAGACGGCGGGTGCTCCGGGCGCATTTTAAAGGTTTTTATCCTGAATGTCCAGTGGCGCAGGCTCTGACACGGCCCGTTATCCGAGGTACTCGTATTTTTGATTTGGCCATTCCTTTTTCATGTGGTGTTGTGCTTTCGGTGCCTTAGAAATTAAATCAGAATCGTTGTTGTTGGAGCGAGGACAGATGGCCCTGGTTTTTAAAGGAAGTGTTGCATCTGTGAGGTTCCTAGTACAAGCTCCCACACAGCGACGCTCACAGAAGCCTGTTTTTATCCTTACTTATTTCCACAAACCATGTATACATTTTAAGGCAGATGCTGATCCCCGAACCCCCTAGTCTTCAAAATTACCCTGCTTCCAAGGCCCCATCTGGCTATGTTTTTACTTTGTGCTTAGATTATAGGTAGTACATTTTGATACACTGGCTTTCCGGTGCGTATCCGGGCCGGGTTTAGTTGTTTAAATGTACTCTAGAGGTTTGTAGTTTGCATGTATCGTGTTCAAATTACCCGGTGACTGGATTCTGCTGATATTATTACAGCAGATTAAAACACGTGTCCAAAGTCGGATGTGTGACGTCCAAGCTCGATTTTAAACGCGTGCCTGGCTTTCTCTTAGATGGCAGGAACTCGCCCTCTGCCAGCTTTTCCCATCTGTGCCATCTGTCCCTGGAGCTACATAAACAACGTTAGCGCGTCATAGGTCGTTCATGGACCTCTGATAATGCTACTTACTAATGACCGCTTACGCAAGCACGTACCCAGCGGTCGGCCTGCGTCTACGAGGGAGACGGAGGTCTGTGTGGTATTATACGAGATAAATTACCTCCGACTGTTGCATACGAGGTTGATCGCCCCAGTGGCCTCAGAGATTCTACTGAGAGTACTGTTGTCAGAATAGAGGTATTGTGATACGAGTCGTGCCGTTTTCTGTTTGCCAACCATAGTTTTTAAGGATACACAAAACAATTCAAGACAAAGCAAAGACAAAACAAGCATTGGCATAGCCAATAGGTCTCGCCTTTGGGACCTTATAAGTGTTTAGCCATGCAACAGTTGATGTTGTTGCACCAAGGATATTGTGCTGCATAACTAAATACTTATAAGGTCCCAAAAGCGAGACCTATTGGCTATGCCAATGCTTGTTTCCTATTGGGCACGCCTATGGCTATTGGCCCCTTTACTTGTATTAGTCCATTTTTTTGTGGTCTCTAGTTTTTGGGGTAGCTCTTTATTTAATGTGCCTTGCTTTTTTTTTTGTTCGAGGCAAGCGCGTGATATTGACACACTTGAAACGTTTCAGCCACTGTCGAGTGTGTTTCCAGGCACGTATACATTTTTTTTTTAGTTGGAGGCAAGCGCGTGATATTGACATACTTGAAATGTTTCAGCCCCTGCCGAGTGTGTTTCCAGGCATGTATAATTTTTTTTTAGTTCGAGGCAAGCGTGTGATATTGACAGACTTGAAATGTTACAGCCCGTGCCGAGTGTGTTTTCTGGCACGTATAATTTGTTCGAGGCAAGCGCGTGATATTGACACACTTGAAACGTTTCAGCCCCTGTCGAGTATGTTCCCAGGCACGTATACATTTTTTTTTTAGTTGGAGGCAAGCGCGTGATATTGACATACTTGAAACGTTACAGCCCGTGCCGAGTGTGTTTTCTGGCACGTATAATTTGTTCGAGGCAAGCGCGTGATATTGACACACTTGAAACGTTTCAGCCCCTGCCGAGTGTGTTTCCAGGCACGTATAAAAAAAATTTAGTTTGAGGCAAGTGCGTAATATTGACAGACTTGAAACGTTTCAGCCCGTGCCGAGTGTGTTTTCTGGCACGTATAATTTTTTTTTACTTCAAGGCAAGCGCATGATATTGACAGACTTGAAATGTTTCTGCCCGTGCCCAGTGTGTTGGTTCTTACACAGTGCCTCCACTATTTTCTGTAATTAGGTACTCCTACTGCACGCACGAGGACGTGCCCAGCTGGGACAATGGCGGCACCGATTTTGCAAGCACAGCACTTTATGGGGACCTGAGGTCACGCCCTGCAGCCAGGGTGCGCGCCCATGTTTACAATACTGAAGTTATAGAGTGTAACACTGGAGTTCCTGCCGGCAGCTATGCTGATACAGTTACGGTCAAAGTTGCTCCCTGTGGGGTCTCCTGTGTCAAACACTGCCTTGGTCTGGATCAGCAGGGCTGTGAGCGAGCCCTTCCTTTTCATATTTACTTCGTTCGCAGTGCTTTCGAGACACCGCGCTTCGTTTATTGTATTTTTTTAAACTGTACCCAGATGAGCGCGGCACCCGCATTCGGGACACCGCGCTTCGTTTATTGTATTTTTTAAAACTGTACCCAGCTGAGCGCGGCGCCCACTGTCGGGACACTGTGCTCCGTTTATTTGATTTTTTTTAACCTTTACCCAGCTGAGCGCGGCGCCCGCTTTCAGGGCACCGTGCTCAGTTTAAATGTTATATATTGAAAATGTGGAGCGTGGCGCCCGCTTCAGGGACAGCGTGCCCCGTTTATTTAAAAAAAAAAAAAAACTTTACCCAGCATTCAAGAATGGTTCCGTTCAGCTGCCCAATCAGCCACCCGCTTCGAAGTTAAGGTGATTCAAGATGGCTGAACGAATCCCAGCTCTACCTCACACTTTATCTATCCAATTTTGAGTAGAGTGTTTACGGTGACTCACATGAACGATGGAGGTTTGTTCATGAGTGGATTTAAAGGTTAGCCATAGTGAAACAGCTGTGACGTGTTATGGCCATTATTAAAAGGCTCCTGTTGCCGATCAATCAATCAATCATGTCACTTATAAAGCGCACTACATACCCGCGAGGGTCTCAAGGCGCTGGGGGAAGAGGGGGGTGGTGCTGCTACTGATCGAAGAGCCAGGTCTTGAGGAGTCTTCTGAAGGCCAGTAGGTCTTGGGTCTGTCGGAGGTTGGTGGGGAGGGTGTTCCAGGTCTTGGCGGCGAGGTGGGAGAAGGATCTGCCGCCGGCGGTCGTTTTCCGGATGCGGGGGACTGTGGCGAGGGCGAGGCTGGTCGAGCAGAGCTGGCGGGTGGGGGTGTAGAAGCTGAGTCGTCTGTTGAGGTAGGCTGGTCCGGAGTTGTGGAGTGCTTTGTGTGCGTGGGTGAGGAGCTTGAAGGTTATCCTCTTGTTGACAGGGAGCCAGTGCAGGTCTCTCAGGTGGGGTGTGATGTGGCTGCGTTGGGGGATGTCGAGGATAAGACGTGCAGAGGCGTTCTGGATGCGTTGCAGCCGTCTCAGGAGCTTAGCCGTCGTTCCTGCGTAGAGGGCGTTTCCGTAGTCCAGCCTGCTGGTGACGAGGGCCTGGGTGACTGTTTTCTTGTTTCGGTGGGGATCCACTTGAAGATCCTGCGGAGCATTCGGAGGATGTTGAAGCAGGATGAGGAAACGGCGTTGACCTGCTTAGTCATGGAGAGGGTGGGGTCGAGGATGAACCCTAGGTTGCGTACGTGGTCGGTGGGTGGCGGGGCTGTTCCCAGTGATGTTGGCCACCAGGAGTCGTCCCAGGCTGAAGGGTTGGAACCAAGGATGAGGACCTCCGTCTTGTCCGAGTTCAGCTTCAGGCGGCTGGTCCTCATCCATTCGGCGACGGCCTTCATTCCTTCGTGGAGGTGGGCTTTGGCGGTGTGAGGGTCTTTGGTGAGGGAGAGGATCAGCTGGGTGTCGTCGGCGTAGGAGATGATGTTGAGGTTGTGCTGTCGGGCGACGTGGGCGAGGGGTGCCATGTAGATGTTGAACAGCGTTGGGCTGAGGGAGGAGCCTTGGGGTACGCCGCAGATGATCTTGGTGGCCTTGGATCGGAAGGGGGCGAGGCGGACGCTTTGTGTTCTGCCAGAAAGGAAGGATGTGGTCCAGTCCAGGGCCTTCTCTTGGATCCCGGCGTCGTGAAGGCGTGTTCGTAGTGTGTGGTGGCAGACCGTGTCGAAGGCGGCTGATAGGTCCAGGAGGATGAGGGCTGCTGTTTCTCCGTTGTCTAGCAGGGTCCTGATGTCATCGGTGGCGGCGATGAGGGCGGTTTCGGTGCTGTGGTTGCTGCGGAAGCCGGACTGGGAAGGGTCCAGGATGTTGTTCTCCTCGAGGTAGCGGGTCAGTTGTTTGTTGACGATTTTCTCGGTGACCTTCGCGGGGAACGGGAGCAGAGAGATGGGTCGGAAGTTCTTGAGGTCCTTGGGGTCTGCCTTGGGTTTCTTGAGTAAGGCGGTGATCTCGGCGTGCTTCCAGCTTTCCGGGAAGGTTGCTGTCTCAAAGGAGATGTTGATTATTTTCCGGAGATGGGGCGCGATGGCTGTACTGGCTTTGTTGAAGATGTGGTGAGGGCACGGGTCTAGCGGTGAACCGGAGTGGATGGTGTTCATGATCTCGCTGGTGTCCTCGTCGTTGATGTTGGTCCAGGAGAGCAGGCGGTTGGTGGTTGTGGGGGCAGTGGTCTCGGTGGTTGCCGGGGCGGTTGTGGTGTTGAAGCTGTCGTGGATGTCGGCGATTTTGCGGTGGAAGAAGGTGGCCAGTGAGTCGCACAGGTCTCGCGACGGCTGGATGTCGTTGGTGTTGGAGCTGGGGTTGGAGAGTTCCTTCACGATGTTGAAGAGCTCTTTGCTGTTGTGTGCGTTGTTGTCTAGGCGGTCTTTGAGTGAGGCCCTTTTGGCGGATCTGATGAGGTGATGGTGACTGCGGGTGGCGCTCTTGTGGGCGGCGTAGCTGTCCGCTGTCCGTTCGTGGAGCCAGATCTTCTCCAGTTTTCGGCATGTTCGTTTGGAGGCCTGGAGGTCTTCGGTGAACCAGGTGGCTTTCTTGCTGGTGTGGCTGTTGGGCGGATTCTTGAGCGGGGCGAGGGTGTTGGCGCAGTCGTGTATAAAGAGACGGTCTGCGGCAGCAGCAGAGACTTTAGTTCACACAGGGACTGCGTTCAGTTCACCGTGCTGACTGTGCACATGACTGACTACGCACATGACAATTTACATTATTTGTATGTGCTTGAATTACACACTGTGCATATCAACTAAGTGGGTGCTCATGCTATCGGCAGTTGAAGGATGAAAGCCTGAGCCAGCCCTGCTATAATTCCCACATTAGCCCTGCGGGATTTGAATGGGCGTTCAGTCCCATGCGCTACTGAAGTTGCCGGTAGGCTCTGTTAATGCAGGCTTTTCCCCCTTGTTTTTCTTGTTTTTCTTCTTCGTTTCTCATTTTCTTTCTTCCCTTACTTTAATTCTTTCAATTCATTTTCCCTTTTCGTTGCCTTTCTGTGCCTTTCTTTCTTCCCCATTCTCTTTCCCATTAACTCTTTCTTCTTACTCATTTTCTATTTTTTAATTGATTTGTTCTTCATTCTTTTTTTCTTTGCTTTTCTTTCTCTCATCCTTTTCTCCTCTCCATTCTTTTTCTTTTGTTTTCTCTTCAGTACTCTTCTACTTTTGTTCTCCCATTCTTTCCTATTGCTTTTTGGCCCTAGTGCTTTCTTTATGATTCTATTTTTTGCCTTCCTTCGGGCTATTTCATCATAGCCATATTATAAGGTTATTTTTGTGTGCGGTCTCACTTTTCGCCATGAGGTCAAAGTTCATGCAGCGTCATCATTGGTCGAGGGAAGTGTGTTGTTATTCCTTCTGTCGTTATGATTTTGGTAAATAGAGCCCAGAGGTTTATTTTTCTTAGCACGGATGTCGTGCTTTTTCTCAGAGGACAGGCAGCTGAGCATTTCACATCACAAGAGTAGGTTTTAACAACCATTTGCAATGCAATAGGTCTCGCATTTACGCAAGTTAAAGTTATTGACTTTGTAAATGACAATGCCTTTTATATTTTAAAAACCAAAACATAAATATAAGGCATTGTCATTTACAATGCCAATAGCTCAAACTCGCGTAAATGCGAGACCGATTGCATTGCAAATGCTTGTTTACACTGACATTCCTAGCACACTTTGACCAATATCAGAAAAAAATACATTTGGGTAACAAACTAATTTAAAAAAACATACCATGCATCTGGTATCTTTTGTTTTGATGGGTAGGAAGATATACTTTCCTATACTGAGTGTCATCTGCATGGTGATGAGCAGTCAGCCATATGTTAACATTTGAAAATGGTCAGGTGTGTATACAGTGGTACACAAGAGCAGCACTCCTGATACTTGGATTTCAGCCTTTCAGTGTGTGCTACATATTAAGAATCTTCACTTAACATGTGTACTGAGTCGTTGCCTCATTCAAACGTGCCCTGAGTGCTGCTTGTTATCATTCAATAGAACTGTGGACGTGAGTTTTACTGCATTGGGTGATTTCAGTCACCCTGGGCTTGTCATGGGGGGAAACTGCAGCCACTTATTATAAAATCGGAGGACGCTTCGGTGTTGCTAAACTTATTAAACTTTAACATTTGCCTTCATTTTTCTTCCGCTGCCCAGCATGTTCCTGCCAAGGTTGGATTTTTAAGGGCGTGCGACGACGAGACTTTAAAGGGGATTAAAGGCGGGGCCCACGTGACTGGATGATTTCAACTCAGTCGGGGTTGGTCTGCCCAATGGCACCGTTCCCTTGCCCCCCTCGCCTCACTGAGCTATTCTAGTCAGACGGCTCACCTGGGGAGAGGCGGCGTCACCCCAATCAGTAAGGAGGAAGACGGAGAGATTCATCAAAAGGAGTTCACAGCACCCCCAGACCCACCCCCACCGCCTTCATACCTTCCGCCGGAGCCCCCAGCCTGCTTAAAATAGCCTCACCGAGGCGACTTGAAATAATGAGATAGCTCAGAGAGTAACAAAAGGCAGATAAGAAGCGTCTGAAAGTGGAGGTTAGTCCAGCGATGGCTAATTGCTCATTTATTGAGGTGGACAAAAGGCGGTTTATTACCTCGATCCTTTGTGGCCCATCCCTCACCCCGAACCGACCAATGCACGGATTGAATACAAGGAGACCTGGTTTGTCGGTCGAAGTAGAACAAAGTAATAACAACAATTACGTCAGGATGAAGGCTGAAGGAAGCTCCTTCAAGTGGTTGGTAGAAGGTTGTTATTGTACTGCTCGTTGTCATCAATTATTTTGACTGGGTGAGCATTATGGGGACATTGTTGCACTGCACTGCACCCATTAAAATCGCAAAGACATCTCAAAACCTCCACCAAAAAGCGCAAAAGTAAGATCATGAATATTATTATTTGTTTGAGGAATTTGAATTTATTTTCTTTCTCATCATTTTTATTGTTAAATGTTGGTACTTTAATTTGTTATCTGTTCCTTATCTAATATATCATTGTTGGTTTTCTTCAGTCAGGCCCAACATTTTGAAGGACGCCGTTATCCAATTTGGAGTTAATATTAATGCTTCCTTGTGGGTTTTTATGTGCTACATTCAATGTATGCTTACCTTTAATCTGAGTTAATGGACATTGCTTTAGTAGTGTTTTTTTTTGGGTGGTGCTAGTTATTTATTTATTTTATTTATTTAAAAAGTTTTATAGAGCGCTAGCTTGACCCGTAGGTATCAGAGCGCTTTACATACATACTGTAAACAGAAGGAAATTGCATTACATAGTAGGAAGGCAGTAAGGAAGCAAACAGAGATAAAGAAAAATACAACATGAAAATAGGTAAACAGTGCATCGGAGGGAGAGAGAGCAAACGAGGGTGGTTAACGCAGTCCGGTCACCAATTATCCTTGAATGTCAAGAGAGAGAGGAGTCAACTCGGATGTTGCAGTCTAGGTTAGTTGACGTTATGTTCTGTTACAGCAGTCAATACGTGAGAACTAAATCCATATTCCATTTTAACATCTGTAATAGGTCACCTTTGCTATGGAGGGGTTCGAATTGTTAATTGTGGAATTCAAAAATAGTGATTTGCCAAACTTCACTGCAGGATCAGGGGTGGTTCTTGGATTTTTAGAACCCTGAGCAGAATGGGAGTGTGAGAGGCCCCTCTAATTTGCATACAACCTGTCACATTCAGGGCTGTTTGCATCTCTATAGATGACCCTACTCCTGGAGCGGCTTTATTCTGACTCCTCCTGAGCTCATCCCCTCCATTTCAGCCACCAACAAGCACCTCTTTTACAGCTTATAAAGGGCAGAAGGTGTGAGGTTTGCTTGTAGGCTGAGAGGGTTAAAACTGCCGGAGAACTAAACTGCAAGACAATGGGCGTCCCTGTGCCTCTGTGTTGGCAGCAGGGTACGAGACCTGATTGTAGGAGAATGTGTCTCCTTCAAATGGGACCATAGAAGGGGGCCATGCTCCCCTGGCACTCGCCTTGCTTCACCTTAGCATCGAGGCCCAGGGGAGACGGCCCCCTCCTCCCATGGACACAATTCCAACGAGACACCTTACTCTCAGTTAGATGAGCCAAAGGCCCCCTTTGCAGTGGCCTGGCTGTGTTGTACTCATGTTGGGTGTCTGAGGGCACCTGCCCACACTGCCCATGCCTAGTGCCGGCCCTGACAGGATGCTAACCAACAAAAGGAAATGATGTCCGGGTAAAAATATACACAAATTGCTACAGCAAAAAGGGACAAAAATATTGATCCCCTGCGTGGGAGCCTAGTCCCCAAATATAACTTGTAAACAATTTACTTACTCACGAAGGCATCCTCAATTCTTTCACATATCTTTGTTTTATTTTTTGATATAGATATCTACACAATTATACATTTTTACACATAAGACAACCATTATACGTTCAAAAGCACATAATCAAAATAACAAATTTCTCAAACTTTTTTTGTACCCATCCATTTAAACCCGGTTGCAATCAGATGCAAATATCTAAGCAATCCGGGGGAGGTAATCCTTTCAACACACCACAGAAACAGAGAGAGACTCCCCTCTATTCAGTCACTTGTGTAGTGTGTGTTATAAAAGTTCATAGGGCCCTGACAATATGCTCACATCATGTGCTGGTATTTGGGATTTGCTAAACAATGGAGACCACTGGAAAGGTAAATAGTTCGGCCATTCTCTCAGATAAACAAGATTATTTTTGGGCACAATTTAGGCACAAAGAGGTATTATTCATCCTGTCAGCCATATGGACTAGTAGTTCCCTTTTGGATATATTTGTGAATCATTACCACAATAGAGAAGATCCGATAGTCTGCTAATAATTGTGCAAACACTGCATTTAGTATTCTGGAAATTAAACTTTTTAATAATAGATCCAAACCAGTCTGTGCATAATGTGTGCCATAAAGAATTATTTAAACAAATAAGATAGCTGGAATCCTGTTTTCAACATTTAAAAAAGCTTTTAAAGGCTTGGCTAACCACTAAGAGAACTAACACTTTTACTAATACCATATAGCCCAACTTTCTGACTCATCTCAAACTTCTTTCTACTACTCTTTCCAATTCACTACCCTATCTCACCCTATACATCTATCATTATATCCTCTACACCCACTCTCTCATTTATCCCAAACGCCATACCACTACTATGTTCCCCAAAATAACCCTTTCTTGACTCTCTCCTTCTCTACCCCTCCTTGCATCTTCTGACACCTCCTTTACTGTACCGATCCCCCAAAACAAACCTTTCTAAACTCTTCCCTCTGACTCTTCCCCTCCAAAAACTCTTTTACTCATCCAAAAGCCTCCTCCTACTGCTATGACCTAAAAAAAGAAATCCTTCACTCTTCTATCCCTCCACTATCCTTTTCAATCAAAATAACAGACTAGCATGTTCACTTCTCTAATTCCATATTCCACTATACTAATTCACCACTAATCCTTTATGGGTTCCAGAGTAGCGTGCTACTCGCCAACAAAGCGTTTCAACACCTCATCAGGGTTACAAGCGCTATATAAATGCAAACCTTTTTTCCTTTTTTACCCCTCCCTAACCCTTCTCAATCCAAATAACTGACTAACATATCCACCACTCAAATTACTTCATATTTCACTATACTAATTTTCAACACTAATCCTTTATGGGTTCCGGAGTAGCCTGCTACTCGCCAGAAAAGCGCTTCAACACCCCATCAGGGGTAACAGGCGCTATATGAATGCAAACCTTTCTTTCCCTTCTATCCCTCCGCTATCCTTCTCACTCCAAATAACTGACTAATATCCACCACTCAAATTACTTTCATATTTCACCATACTAATTCACCACTAATCCTTTATGGGTTTCCGGAGTAGCGTGCTACTCGCCAAATAAAGCGATTCAACACCCCATCAGGGGTTAGAAGCGCTATATAAATACAAACCTTCTTTCCTCTTCTATCCTTCTGCTATCCTTCCGAATCCAAATAACTGACTAACATATCCACCACTTAAAATTTACTTGCATGTTTCACTATACTAATTCAACACTAATCCTCTATGGGTCCCGGAGTAGCGTGCTACTCGCCGAAAAAGCGCTTCGACGCCTCGTCAGGGGTAGTAAGCGCTATACAAATGCAATTACAATACAATACAATACAATATAGTGTTTGGAAATTCTTATTTTTTATGATACTTGCAAAATGGTCTGTGCATAATATCTACCATAAAGAGTAAGTAAACCAGAATTTTAACAGTTAGAATCCTGTCTTTAAAATGTTAGAAAGTTTTAGAAAGCTGATAAAGACATGGCCCTTCCCAAGGGGGCTATCTTGTTGTACCAGTTGTGTTTTTTGTTTCTATCGTTCAATGTTATGTTGTCTTTTCTATTGCACACCAGACAGTGTTTACATGTATCTGTTATACAATGAGCCAAGGAATGAGGAACAACAATGATGTGAGATAATTCTATATTTTAGAAAGCAAATCTGGGGCAATGAGTCATTTTCAAGAGTATACATAGTTTTCCACTGTACCAGTCTACCTTTCAACTTACTGGACTGGATTAACGGGTCATCATTAGGAGGAAAAGCAAGGTACAAGCATTCCTCAAGATGATTTTTAGGTCGAGCCTGAGTCAGTGCGCATGCGCTGCTCTGTGAGACTTGCTGTAGTGGAGCATGTAAGAGAAGCTTCGCCCACTCTCCACACATTTTTCAATGGCTTGTGTCATTGTCCTTCGTAAACGCTGGCTTGCGAGTTGTTGTTAGGGTTGTTAGTCCTTCCTTGGTATCGCCTTGTCTGCATTTGTAAACACCCATGGCGACTGGCCCCTTTACTTCAGATACGACACAGCATGTCTTATTTAGTTTGTAAGCACTCTTTTCTTTCATGGGTTTCTCCTACTGCGGGCACGGCATGCTTTCCCCACCATGCCCGCTTTCACTTTCAAGCAGCCCGGGAGAATGGCGGCCGAGGTCTTGCATTTACAAGAGTTTGAGCTATTGCCATTGTAAATGACAATAGCTTAAACTCTCGTAAATGCGAGATCTATTATATTGCAAATGCTTGTTTAGGTTGAGCCCGGCAGCGCATGCGCTGCTCGGCGAGGCAAGCTGTATTGAGGTAGGCATTTGAAGCTCTGCCCACTCTCCACCCATATTTTTCATTGGCTCGTGTCATTGTCCACAGTAAACAGTGGCTGGTCATTGTTTAAAAGGCTTAATAGTCCCTCCTTAGTACCGCCTTGTCTCATTTTGTAACCTCCCATGGCAACATCCCCTGTTACGTGTCTTGTTACTCGGTGGGCTTTAATTACAGCCTCTGAGCACTTTTTTCTCAAATAACTTTGTCCTGCCTGCTGTTGGAGGCAGGACACGCTCTCTCCTAACGCCTTAAAAAAAAAAAATTATAGCACACATTTGCAATGCAATAGGTCTTGCATTTGCGAGAGTTTAAGCTATTGGCATTGTAAATGACAATGCCTTTTATTTATCTGTTTTAAAAACGGCACATAAATAAAGGTATTGTCATTTACAATGCCAATAGCTCAAACTCTCAAATGACTAAGACCTATTGCATTGCAAATGCTTGTCTAGAGAGGTGGCCCATCCAATCCCATAGGACAATTGATTGGAAAATTAATCATGAAGAGAATAGTATAATGCACACACTCACTGCAGATGTAGTAAAATAGGATAACTGCCTACACAAAATGTTGCAAAGTGCAGTAATGAAGGATCTAAAAAAAGCTTGGGGTGATGCAACAATGGAAAACATATGTGTTAGAAAGCAAATGCACTTAAAGAGAGGCAGCCTTCATACTCTTTTTTTCTCGTTGAGGAGTTTATCAATAAAGGCAACTTTGAGTGCCGATATATTTCGATATATAATGATTTAATTAGGTCCAGTGTCAAAGAACAATGTGAAACGCGTCTACAAGCTAAAAAATAAGCACTATTGTATATTAGAAGCAGATTAACAAATGTCACAGGTAAAACAGTTTCCACATAATTTAAAATAAAACTATCATTTTACTTTCTAAATAAACAATAATAAATTACACAATAAATGAGTCTAAGAAACATAAAAACAACTATTAAACAGATCATTTCTCCCTTTAAACATACTGCTATAGTAAATCAGACCGCAAACCCTCTCGCACATGCTAGATTACACCCTTTTAGGTGATAAAGCAGAGACTTGGCGGTGCCACAGACTGCAATGATCACATGTTGTGCTGAAATGGTAGGTCTACTGCTGAGGCCGAGCGGATTGACACTGATCCAGAGTTTTGTTAATATTTCTGAACACTACTTTCAAATAAAGTTGAGAGGCCAAACTTTAAGGAATGTTCAAATCCAACTTCACAAACGATATAAGCATGTGGGAGAAGTAGCTCGATGCTGGTGCCTAAATTGAATTTTAGGTGGTGGGCCCCAGCACTTCGGTATGGCACCAAACATATCGCCACATTGGAGTTCATAATAGAAAATCTGCATCCAGTGTAACCGATGGTTAGTATACCATATTTATGTCAGGCAATATTTTCGTATTTTAGATAACGGTGTTCTGACATACAAACAGGACTCATTTTTGGTGACTTATTTGTCATCATTTTTAAGGAATCTCTGTCTTTGCTGATAATGTAATTCAGTAATGTTTCTATGTACCTTAAGGACCACTTAGTAGTGTTTACACACCCATACTGTATTCTAATATTGACATTGGCCACTTAGTTGATTAGTGTTATATACAGAGGTGAGTGAGCCAACAAATTTCCTGAGAAAGCCGAGCCAGATTCAGTCCATGGGGCAGGTTTACAAAGATGTGACGCAACGCAAAGCAGCGTAACAAAGACAACTTGCTGTGCTGCATTAAATGGAGAAGCCAATGATATGGTACATTTCTGCTCTCCTTCTGCGCTGGCGCACTAAGTGCAGCCTAGCGCCAAACCAGGCACTCTTACGCCATGGTCCAAGGGTGCTGTGTTACAGGCAGGATTGTTTTGAGCAGGAAGGGGCACCTTCATGCACAAAAACAATCCTCTGAAGCATTCTACTTTTCCTATGTGTGCTGCAAAATGCAGCACATGTAGATAGAGGAAGTAACAAAGAGCAATAAATATATTTCTCCTCGTTATGCCTTACCTGGGCTGGCGTAGCATTTTGATGCTTCCCAGACTTACTAGTGTATGTATGTTTACCTGTGAATGCACCAAACACCGTTGGTGGATGCGTGGGGACACTTGGCTCCACCCATGATACGCCTTTCCAGTGCGGAGTAACACAAGGAAGCAATCTGTGCTACCTTGCCTTACTACAGATTTACTATGCTATGCAGAACCACGCAAGATGGCTTTGCGTGGTATAGTAAATCTGAGTTAATGGCTTGCGTTAGCTTGCCTTGCGTGAAGCAAGGGCAAGGCAAGCCCTTCATCAATCTGGCCCCAGTTGTCTGGCTTGGTTGTAAGAGCCCTTGCACAAGCTGAGTCTTGAAAATATTCGTCATGCAAATCATGCAACAAAGATCATGTAAAAACATGAAAAAATCTCTTCCAAATTCAAAAAACGAAATTTATTTAACACGTGAAAGTGTTTCACCATAGAAAATCGGATTATATAACCACATTGAGCGGTATGTATTAAAAGTGACAGTTTTACACATGAACTAAGACACTTTCCCTCCCCCTCTCCCCACCCTCCAGACCATGCCATTAGTAAACTACAAGGCAAATCAAGTCCTTTGTCATGTTTACTCCAAATGTGGCCCAGAATCTTACTATAAATGGAGTAACATTGTAGTCTATTAAATCAAACACAAGAGGTTTTTGTACAGTGCACATCTTGAACTCACATATATGAAGGTGCTCTCATATGTAATTTCGAAGAAAAAGGAGGCCCAGTCAAATAAAATATTTGTTTTGAATCACACAATGTGGTGAAGCAGGTAAGCCGGGAATGGTCTTAGGTTTTCTGGTTTCACAGTGTGCAGTTCAGCCACTCGAAGTGTATCTCTTACTCTCACTCGATTTACATCAAAGGTCGCTGCTTTGTCTTTAATACTTTGTATAAGACAAAATTAACCCTTATACCCATGGGAACCTGCAATTATTTATGAAAAGTGGTTCTCATTGGTATCATTCCAACATAATTATCAATGATATAAAAATGGGTACTGAAGCACACACAAGCAGTCAGTATAGTGAGGATAAATTAGCACGAGTAATTCAAAGTAAATAATCTTGTATATTCCATAGCAATCTTCTTTTCTCATTCACGTTTTATTCCATGAAAATTTCAATTTTTGGTCTGTACACAAACAGAAGCAGTCGACACGTGTTTTGTCCTTTGTACTTTTTCAAGGTTAGATGTCTCAACAAACGGTGAAGAAATAACCTTGGGAGCAACTGACCATGTTGCCACCCAAGAAGGAAAAGAAAATTGAGCTGGCCCCAGAGACAAAACGTCTCGGACGGAAGTAATTGGTCAAAACTGTGTAGCCGAGAGAGTCACTCAAGAAGGCAGCAATTGGCCATAGTAAGCCTGAGGGAGTAACCGCGTCTGGAAGGCAAGTGAAAGCAGTATCCGGTGTGACTACCTTCACTTGCCTTCCACACTCCAAATCAGTCCTCTAGTCTCTTTTATGGTGCTAAAAACTTCCAACGGGCTAAGCCTGGAGTTGTATTCATCGAAGTTCTCTCTGGATCAGACACTTTTGCCTTGAGGTCTAGAAAGTGTTCTGATGAGCTGTAGGTGAGGTGCCACATTTGTAGGATTCACCAGCCTGTATCTGGGTGACTCCTGGACACTCCCTAACCAATTAGAAAAAGTCCCCAGTGGCTAACCTTCCCACCGGGAGTAGTTTTCACACTTTATTAAGGGGAAGCCCTGACAGGGCATAAATGTTGGCATGCGAATTAGCCGACTGGAGGTTCAGCCAGACAAAGACTAACTTTTTATTAGTTGCTTTTCCTAAACCTTTATAAAAAATCTGACATCATCAGTAAATTGGATTTTTAATAAATATTAAAATAGAGGTCGAATCGTCTCTGGTGCTTAACCAAGATAGTTTAATTATTATTTTTTCTAAATTTGAGTATTTCTCATGAGACCAACTACCGTCCTCTTCAGTGAAAATAGCTTTTGGGGGCTAGTCACTGTAGGTACATGCCATCACTAAGGGTCCGATTCACAGAGGTATATCAGGGTAGATATACTACTAGTAAATTTACTCTTACACTTTTGAGTAGCTTTACTACTTTGGACTATTCACAAAATCCCAGTGAAAAGTTACTCAAATTGAAGACTTACATGTCGCCACCCTCTGAAATGAGAGTGGAACTACATTTACGAGTGTAAAATGACTACTGCCAAAAAAGGAGCAGTAGTAAGTCAAGCACCACAGATGGTCAACCACTTACAGTGCAACACCCTCACACAGAAAATAATGTAGGCAGGGACCTAACATAGAACGACATGGAAAATAAGTTAAAACACATGAAAGTATTAACACTTTTTTAATATACATAACATTATTTTAATTTTAAGAAGTATAAACGTAATTGAAGAAAATTATTTAATAATACAACATTTAAATAACCTTTTTAAATTTTGAAAATGAATATGACTTTAACTTGTAAAACAACATTTAAATTAATTCCAACAAATTCTATAATATAATGTTTTGCAATGCTTAATACATAATAAATAAATATAAACATTCACTTCAGGTGGGATGTTTATTGTTAATACATCTTTACAAAATAATGTTGGTTTAATTAGGGCTATATAAATGAATCATTTATTTAATATTTAATTAAAAATTAATAGTGCTGTAATATTTATTTTGCCCTGCATTTAAAGTAAGTATTTTACATTATTTTACATGTTGTTATTTTAATGTTACGCATGCTTGATTCTTTTTAGTGTGGTTTTGTTTTTAATTTGGTAGAATATTTTATTTTATGTTTATTATTTGGAGGTTTTTGGGTTTGAAGGGGAATAGGGAAGGAAGTTTTTTTAAAATATTTACTTTTTAATTGATCATACTTTTTTATGTGTTTCAATTAGTTATTTGGACAATTGTGTACAATTTCTGCTTTTGTAATTCATTTTAACACTGTGGTAACGTTTTTATTTGTAATTTGGTTAATTAAATAATTAAAAATTGAAGTTTGCGATAGCACCATGTGCGGTTGCATCCTAATGGGGTTGTCGGAATCGCCAACCTAAGGTCAGGTGGTTCCTTCCCCAAAACGGTGTCGGTCGGAAACAACTCTGACAACATAGTATTTCGGCCCAAAATGTTAGAAAGCTCAGAATTAATTTTCCGTATCCTAAATTGAATCAAAATACATTACATATATATACAATAAACTTGAATTATAATTCCATGAACCTATTTTCAATGGGAGCTTGCACGGCGAGCTGAAACCTCCGGCAGCCAAGCTCCCATTGAAAAATGGAAGTTTGTACACATCCCTGCACCATGTGGCAGGCACCTCATGGTGTCTGCCACATAGTGCAGGGATGTTGGTGCCCCCCCAGGCCCAAACGTGGAGGGCAAGGGGGCCCTGCTAGGGGCCCCCAAAGTCCATTTTCAACAGCCAATCCATGTCAGAAAGGTTGACATGGACTGTCAGTTGGGAACTGACATCATAATCCCGACGGCGGAAATGCCGTCTTTATTATTATTATTATTATTATTATTATTAAGAAGTTTGTAAAGCGCAATGGTTACTCCCATGCTTTAAGGGATTATGGTGCAGTTCTGACTGACAGACAGGCTCCTTGAGCCTGTCGGAACCGAGTCGGATTCCCCCGCCGGTTTAGACCCTGACCGCCATCATCCTAATGCAGCAGCTGGAGTTAAAACCTTTCATGCCGGTCGAAGAGCCTCCAACCAGTTGTCGGAGGGTTTCGGACCGACATGGTAATTAGGCCATTTATGTTTTTCCTACTGATGGTTATGACAGAATTGGAATAAAAAAAGTAAGCCCTCCAAATTCCAACAATTTTCTTACTGTGATTACACAGAGTAAAGCGGGAATATTAAATCTAACTCCTCCAAATTCCAACAATTTCCCTATCGTTGCTTTTGTTGGAGTGGGAATAGAAAATCTGACCACTCCAAAGCCAAACACTTTCTCTACTGTTGTTCAGGTTGAAGTAGAAATAGTACATCTGATCCCCTCCAGAGGCCAACACTTTTCCTCCTGTTCCTTAGGTTGGAGTGGGAACAGTAAATCTAACCCCTCCAAAGTCCAAAACCTTTCCTACTGCTTCTTACACTGGAGTGGGTGTAGTAAATCGAACCCTTCTAAAGTTCCTTACTTTGGCGTGGAAATATTAAATCTTGCTCTTCCAAAGTCCAGCACTTTCCCTAATGTTGGTTAAGTTGGAGTGGGATTAGTGAATTTTTACCCCTCCGGGTACAATTTTTTAATCTGATTTATTAAAAAGTGTATTAACATATATATATTTTTATTAAAAAGTTAATGTAATGTAAATTGCTTTTTATTATTTTATTTACTGAAGGAATATGTTTCATTAATGTATTTTTATTTTAATATTGAATTGTTTTCCTTTATATATTTTACATCTAGTATTTGTAATTATAATCAATTTCTATTAATATTTTATTATTTATGTTTACATTACTTTACATTTAAAAATATTATTTTATTATTTTTGCTATTATGTTAAATTATATATTTTATTTTATATTTGTAAGTGAGACATTTTTATATTTTTTTATATTATTGTATTTATTGATATTATTGTATTTTATTGTAATATAATACAAGTTTTAAAGTCAATATATGTTTTAATGCACATGTAGTGTATACTAGTTCAGTTTCATATACTTACCTATTTTTTGACAATATTGTGGTCTTCTCTATTTTTGTGGTTGATATTTTTGACTTTACATACAAAGGGAGTAATTACAATGGCGGTCGGATGAGCATCCGACCGCCATCGCAGCGGGCTGGAAACTGACTGACATGTATAGTCGGCGGTTCCACCCACTCAATTAAGATGCGACTGCTGTGTAGGCGGTCGGAAACATCCCCTTTTCCATTGCGGCTTGTGCTGCAGTCCGGAAAAGGGCAGCAGCACAAGCTGCAGTGGAGAAAGGGATGTTTTAAAACTACCATGCCCCATGGTGCCTGGCACACAGGGCATGGATGTTTGGGAGGGCACCCTGGCCTCATTGCAGAGGCCCAGGGGGGATGGAGACCCTGCTAGGGGCCCCCAAAGTCCCTTTCCGACAGCCTTTTTATTAAGCCTGGGCGTAGTTCGCGTAGTCGCGCTACGCGAAGCTACGCGAAGACGTCGGAGCGCTACGCGAGCTACGCGTAGCTTCGCGAGCGTGCGTAGCTGCTTGTCGCGCCCGTTCGCGATGCGTTTTTCTTGCTCGGGAACGCGTTGTGGTTGTTCGGGACGCTGTTTGCGTGCTCGGGGGCGCGAACTTACCCATGCGGTCGCCTATGGGCGCGGCCATTTTGTTTTTCACTTGTCCCGCCCATTCGCGATCCCTTATTTCCTGTTCCGGGTCGCGTATAGCGTGCTCGCGATGCGCATTCCTTGTTCGGGAACGTGTTGTACGTGTTCGCGACGTTTTTTGTGTGCTCGGGGACAAATATCGCGCGAACTTACCCACGCGGTCGCGATGGGCGCGGCCATCTTGTTTTACCACTCTATGCTATGGTTCTGGGCCTGCTTTTCTATCCTCCCTCAATCTTTGCAATCCTTAGTTTCTTACACTGTTTTTCAATTTTTCTTTATTTCTTATCTATCTCACTCTCTGCTTAAGTCTATATTTTGCATTTTCTTCTACTTTTTACTGTGTTTTTTTTACTTTTCGACTGTTTTATATAACTTTCTTCTTTACGCTCCTACTTCTTCCCCTAACTTTATTTTTCCCTTCTATCTTTTCTTTTTTACCTCCTCCCACCCCAGAACCATGGCGAAGGGTAGCAGCAGCGGCTCAAAGGGCAAGGCGCGTGTGCCCAATCGCTGCCTGCCTTGCGGCAGACTGCGCCCTGCAGGGGTGCAAGCCCGCCAGCTGTTTACTGAGGCGAAGGTGGCCGCCCTTGTTTTTTTTATTCAGCGCCACCTCCCCTTGACCTTGGCAGCAGGCGGCAGGCCAGGCTCCGGGTACCCGACCCAGGAGCGTCACCGCCGGTGGGCGAAGGTGCGTCGGGCAGTGTTTCGCTGCTCCGCGGTCCGGCGCACCCATAACCAGCTGGCCCACTGGTGGTCAGACATCCTTGACCGGGAGCAGGACCTGTTGGACCTGCTAGGTGTCGAGGTCGTGGGGCTTGGTGAGTAGCCAATATATATATAGTAGTATAAGTATTGTGATTTGTGTATACATTTTTTACAAATAACAAGAATACTGCTGCTTACATTGCAGGTAAATTACGTTTCAAAATCTTCTGTGATTGTAGGACACAGGTGCTGGGCGGTACTCTTACTTTTTTGCAACTTTGCGCTCGCTTGTCATTATTATGTAAGAGTTTACTTCAGAGAACTTCAGTTAGGTAATGCTATTGCTAGAGAGACTGTAGTCCTTCCTTTGTCCTCCTGTCAAATAGTGGTGGATGCATTTGATACTAGGTTTAGTTACTATTAGTTGATAATTTTTGAGCGGTCTGCGTGACGCATCCTCTGTCACTGAGTGCTGCTTACCCCAGTCCTTAGAACCTTTTGTAGTTTGTTTAGTGAGTGGTACTGGTAAGCTTAGCTTAGCAGTGTCAGTCAGCTGCAGAACATCAGATGCAACCAACCAACAATTTGGTGTATGCATTATGCACTTTATGCATGTGTCCTCCTTCTCATCTATGCATTTTTGATGGCAAAAAAAAATGGAAATGCAGGCTTAATGAACAATTGGCCCGCCTGGAATAGGTGGGCTAGGTCAGGTGGTACTTAGGCTTAGTTAGTGTTCTGGATTTTATTTGAATCAATCAGAATGGAACACTGAATTAGTGTTCCCAAATAAGTAGACTGTCCGTGAATCCCGCAAGCCAGTAGTCGATCGGATTAGATAGGTCAATTTTATTGCAATTTTTGTTTCCTAAAACGTTTTTTGAGCGTTTTTTTAGATAATGTATTTGTTTCACAGCAATCATTAATGTTTGTGTCTTTCTTTTTCTTTATTATATCTTACATGATCACTGATGTGCAGCACCCAGGGGCAAGAAGACGGGGTCCGAGTCGGCGGGACAACCACCAGAGGACCGCTCCTCTACCGAGGAGCCCTGCTGCTGGTCCCAGTAAGTCCTCCAGTGGTTAATATTAACAATTATATTGCCCTAACTTTTACTGCACCTTATTTTTCAGAACTATTAATTCTGGCTCCACTCCCTAATTCTATTTTTTACAAAAGATTCTTTGATCTTGACTTGACTATCTGTTTCTAAATTCTGGTTATCCCTGCCTCTAAGTTCTAACTGCCTCTGCTATGAATGTCTGTACTCTGTACTACTAATATTAGTCTGTCGCTAAGCTTGCCCAGTTTGCATTGCCACTCTTTATTGTACGGTTTTGAATAAAACTCAGATTGACCAATACTAATAGCTCTAGCCACTGAGTCCAGTCCTTTCGGTTGTCCTCTTCTAGGCTTCTTAATCTTGAGGCTTTGACAATTACCACAAACAAAATGCCCAACCAGATATTTGACTATTTTTGATAGGATATAGTACATATTACTTGGATTCTGCACAGCCCCATGCAGAACTATGCACAATGAAATAGGATGTTGGTGATGCGAGTTTGGAACTTGGACGTTCCTCACACCTCAGTCAGAAGTGAACCCACAATCCCCTGAACGACTAGCTATAGTGTCTCATTAGGTCCCTGAACCCCCACCCGAAGATACCCATTGATTATGATTACACAACCCAGAACATAACACCCTTTCGCTCACTCACTCGTGTAAGTCCACCACCACCACCACACCAAATACCACAGAGTCTATGTGTAAGTTCAAAAGGTTTATTTTCAACTAACAAGCTCTGTATGTATGTTGTTCTATAAAATTCAGTGTACTCCAGCCAGCAAAATGCATAAGATTAAAACAATAAACAGTGTTGCAACAAGTGCATGATCATTGATGATATATAAGACAAAAGATCTGTGCGAATTCTGGGCGACTCCTCACCGTAGAACGTAGAATTACTGGTTACATGCATCATTCATAAGCTCTGCAAATCTCTGGTTCGTAGAAGGGAATCCTCTGCCTGAGAAAAATGGTGCGTGTTATATAGTATAATGCAAGCATTTCTCAGTCCTGCCCAAAAAGTGTAACATGTTACCTATGGCTAAGCAATACGGACTAACCGAACTCCATAACAAAGTGGCTTGTTTTTCGACCTCTTGTACGCAACGCTCAGACAGTAGCTGTATGTGCTCATGTGGGCTCAAAAAGGCGTCTTACTGTTAGTGCACAACAAGCTGCGAGGTAACATGCGCAAAAGACATGAAGCGGAAAATGGTTGCATGGCTCAGGCTAACTTTGCAAAGAGTAGAGTATAGTATAATAATGACCCTAGGGACCATAACACTACTAGTGTCTACTGACTGCACTCTAGTACCCGATTTGGACTATTGAATGTGATTTATAATAATATGTATGTATTAACTTTTTTTCAATCTTGCTAGTGAAAAAGAATAAATAGGGGGAGGTGTACAGGCATCTAAAAATGTGTCATGTTTTTATCTAGGCGTACTAGCAACCACCAGTGGCGGCGGGGCCACCGGCGATTCTAGCATTCCGGAGGGGGCAGGAGAAGATGCAGCACCTGCAGGAGCTACAGGGGGGGAGCCAGCAGCAGTGGCGGGCGGTGGTAAGTTATATTCATGACTTATTGACATTGCACTAGCTGGAAGGGTGTGTGGACTTCACTCACTGTACTGTTGTTGAGACTTATTAGGTATGAAGTTGTAGTGAACATTATACAATGGTTAAAGAAGACACCCTGTACTTAGCATGAGCAATGCAGTAGCAATAGCATTACCAGTGTGACTTGATTAACCAATGGCCTCTTATATCTGACTCCAACTCAGCTGTGAAAGTTTTATGGAGGAGACTAAAAGTCAGATCAGATGACCTTGATGGATGTGTTGAACAAAAAGGGAAAGAAGGGTTGAAGGAGGAAGGGCGGGCGAGATTTAATATGATGACTGGCAGAGAAGGATACGTTGGAAGCATGGATAGGTGGCTGATAGGAATCAGATGCATGTGTTGTTGAAGGATGGGTGGAAGGTGAAAGAAGAATGGATGCCTGCCTGGGTAGGCGACACAGTATGGGTGGATACTGTGGATAGCAAGAATCATCAGCGGTGTTTGGGTGAAACTCAAAGCCAAGGCAAACAACGGAGTGAGTGGACGCATGCGTTGTTGTTGGTGAAACAAAGTAAGGTTTGTGGAGAGATTAAGAAGAATGATTGACATTTACTTAGAATGGATGGATGCCTGTATGTATTCATCATAGACAGCATAGGTGGAGACTGTCACGGGATGCACAGTTTTAGGGAATGTAAAAGAAACCGCGCCAGAGTAGCAAAGCCGATGTGGGGAGGGGCAGGGTGGGGGTAGTAGTAAACAATGTATTACGCGGGCAAATACAGGTAACTTTACTGTAAACATACAAATAAATAAAGCGAATTTCATTGTGCGCACTGCACCGCCAAATGCGATGCAGTGTGCGCAACAAAATTAGTTTCATTTATTTATATGTTTACTTACCTGTAATTGGCCGTAATCCATGGTTTACTACCCCCATCCTGCCCCTACCCACGTCACCGCCCGGCCGAACTCCCGAGTCCCACCACCGACCACTACTGACCTTATGTCGTTGTCCCATATAAAAGCAACGATCATTGGATCAGATATACAATTTGCCTTTTTGTAGTAGCCAAGGCACTGTGAAATTGAGCAATTGCCCTCCATGTAACAGAGAGAGTATGGCCAGTGCCACCCGTAATAGAAAAATACGAGCTTCCCCACCTGCAAACAGTAGTAAATCAAACTAACGTGAGTCTGCGTCATGACTCGTATGTTTGTCTTGGGTGCAAGCATAGATGACCGAGCTGGCAATGCCGGCTACAACCAGGTTATGTCATTTCGCTAAACTAGAGATAAGAAGAACACTGGTGTACTGTGTACTGGTTGGAGTCCATAGTGCTAGTATAATGCCTGAAACTCCCACAAATGTTAGAGGCCGAGGAAGTGGGAGGATAGATAGATTATTACCACAAATGTTATGTACTGTGCTTCTTGCTAGTGCTACTGTGCCATTATGTGTTGAATTAATTTTGTGTTACTGTTTAGCTAAGAGTACTGGTTACAACAATATTTTTTTCTTTCTTGATATAGATAGTACTCCTTCCCAAGACAAACCATCGCGGAAGGAGTTGGCAGCCAGGGCCCGGCGCCGGAAACTGGAGGCCATATGCCAGGAGTACCGGCGGCTGGTGGCTCAGGCGGAGGAGGAGGAGGCGGCGCAGCAGCAGCCTCGTCCGATGCCCCGGGCCCCAGCCAGGCCACAACTCCAGTGGTACGGCGCCGCGGTCTGGTAGCCGCCCGCTGCCGCCGCAATTCGCTAGCAGCCAGCACTGCTGTCCCCCATCCTGGATGCCACTGCAGGGCATTTCACAGGAAGATTCTCCTCCGGATGTCACGGCTAGAGGAGAAAATGGAGGAGCGGGTCAAAATACTGGTGGACAAACACCTCAAAGCCCGCCGAATTTAACTTCGAGGACCCTGTTGCTTTGCCCCTTTTTATTCCTTGTTTTGGTGGGTGGGAATTGGGCGTTGGGGTTTCGGGACATTCTTTGGACTTTTTCGTTTTGGACATTGGTTGGGGTTAGGGAGAAGGGTGGGTCAGGTGTGGGATAGTTTATTTTTGTTAGGGTAATAAATTATATTTATACTTAAACATACAATGTTAATGTTTTGTGGGGGGTTACTGTTTTACGAATTAACATCACATTGGTTTCCTTGCTGCTGCAGGGCCGCAGCCAGTGTTTGATTTAAATAATCTGCCGACGATGATGTAACACAAACAGATAGATGCGGTACCCCTCACTGAGTTATTTGTCCTACTAGTACTGTCAGTCTCTCCTCCTAGTCCATTTATACCTCCCACCAAACTTATCTTACCTGTGATTGATGATGATTACGTTCGGCACAGCGATGGCTGCATGGTTTCCAGAGAGAATGTAGAAGATGCCATGGTTGTGGTGGTAGTAGTAGAGTAGACACTGGCAGTAGCATTTGCTAAAAAATTAAAAAGAGACAGTCACTTTCCTGAGAGCGACTGTGGGAGGAGTAGTAGAACGAAGTAAAATACAGTACAGAAGAAGACTGCCAAACAAACAATATTGCAGTTGCAACTGCTAAAGTCAAATTAAACATAATGGTGGTGGGGACAGCCTAGTACAAGAAGTTACAAACTGTAGTTGTGTCGAGTGAGTCACTTAACTTAACACAATCGTAATTCGTAACCTTTACTGCTGTGTGGTAGGAGTTTGATGATTAATCCAATCAATGACGGCAATTAATTATGATGTACTACTATTAGCCGGTGACGGCTTGCACATAGACTGAGCATGGGTGGGCAAGCAGAAGAAGCTCCTCGCCCTGCCTTGCAATTGAATTAGTGTTGCTTTCACCACATCTGCCCCAGCAAGCGTGTGATCAATTGGTGTACATTTTATGTAGTCACATCACACCTCAATATAAATCACAGCCCGGGGGAAGAGGGTTAGGGTTTGATGAATGGATGGGAAGGGGGTTTGGGGAAAGGTTTGAGAATGAAAAACAGTACGCATGGACAACAAAAGCAAAGCGCAATCTTGGCAGACGACCATGATCTTATACAAAAAATCTATAAAGGGAGAAAAGGGAAATGCATGCATGATGATGAAGATAACTTGATGGTTAATGAGTAGTACTTAATAACTCCTACTAGACAATTAGACAGTACAGGGCAGCAGTATATTCTATGCAATTTGCCTTGCCTGTAATATGCCCTCAGAGACCCAAATTCCATGTTGTACTGGGCTTACTTGTAAAGATAGCAAAGACAATTAAAACACAGTTGTAGGGATCAATTAGCAAACAAACAACACACAACACACAGTCCTAATGATTGAAGAGAAAAAAGGATTCAAATTAATTAAAAGATGAATGATGAATGATACTAAAGTTACTGTATTATCATGCTCAAATTGTGGAGTTGAATCTCGTCCTTCCTCTTGGTCCTATCTTCCATGGACGCTCCGCACATCAATCTTGGTGGCCTTCCTGATGCCGATTGGTAAGGTAAATGTGAGTTGTGTCACCCAGTATAGCAAGCACAGGGTAAAGGCCGGCCTGTAACGTCTAGATGGAAAAACAAAAGGGGTATTGAAAAATCAATGAATAAAAAAAAACATCAATTACGGTGGAGTCCAAGAAGAGAAGAGAGAACACTTTCAGAGTGAGGCGGCTTGGATATATCGTGTAGATTCTGTTTACAGCATTAAGCTACAACAACAACAACAGGACAGAACAGGCCCACCACAGCACCAGCCCGTGACCCAACCTCCATTTACCTTAATTTTTGACATAGCCAGACAAAAGGCCTACACAGCAACTTAGCATTTTCCTAATTAAGTGACAAAATCAATGCGCCGCTGTCAGTCATCACTACACTCGACTACACACCACTACATGGACATGTAGGTCTGCTGTGTTTACTTTCTTGTTGAATTGTTGTGTTTATGTTTACCTTATGCCACTTCATGAAATGCAGTTATTCCTTGAATCATCTCCAATCCAACTGAATGACTGCGTGCAAAGATAGTATGGTCATCATCATGGTGTGGTACGTGTTGTCCAACTACAACTCAGTCTGTAGTGACTCCGATTAAGTCCATATTCCATATTAAAAAATTGCAACAGATATTGGCCTGCACCTGCAGTAGTAGGAGTACAATTTGGTTATTAAACAACAAGAAGGGAAACATTGACTGTCACTGACTTGAGTCACTTTGTAGATTAACTAGTAGAGTAGAGTTCGACTTCATGCACAACATCAACAACAAACAACAGCAATCGCTCAGAGTCTGCAAGCATCCAATGCATTCCATCATTACCTGTCTTGCTCTTCTCTTTGGCTGTCAGATCATCAGATGCCTAGTTCTGACAGTTGTTATTTTTTTTTACGGGGCAGTGGCCTCATCATTACTCCAGTCCACATTCATTTTGAGTGTTAGTCGCTGTTTCGGTTTTCGTCTTATTCTTCTGTGGCACTTTGTCACAGTTTAAGTTGCTTCCCATGGTCAGCACTGTGATGATGGGCCGCAGCCTGGGTAGCGCTCATTGATGGTCATTTGAGTTTGCACAAATGTCAGCAAGTTTCTTTGAAGAGTCTCTTGTCTTTCTCTGCCAAGTACCTTCTGTCCTGACAGTGAGGACCTTTGGATGCCTGCTGAGGCTGTAGCCTTCGGACACTGATGAGTTTCGGCTCGAAAACAAAACGGAGGATAGCTATAGTCACGTTTCACTTCTTATGGAGGCGGGACTGGTAAAGGCAACATTTCTTGTACTAATGTCTGGCTTGATGGAAATGTACTTGTGCGAGACAGGAAGATGAAGCAGGACTCTGAAGAGTGGACAGTTAAATGCACAGACATCCAACTCCAATAGGGAAATAAAAAGAGAAGACGGTGGTGATGGATTTGTTGTGATTTGAACCAGAAAGACAGATACACAGACACATAAAGGAAGGAAGAAAGTAACAATTTGAAAGCCTAGTTGTCAGGGAAGAGGAGCTCGTCCTCAAACTCTGGTGGTTCGGACAGAAGTAGGTCCTGTAACGCACTATTTACGTCATCCAAGTCGCTCTCCTCTTCCTGCTGTGATTCACGTATTTTGTAATCCGGTGGTATAAAGTGCTGATTCATTTTGATCATGGTTAACCTCTCCACGCTTTGGGCCAAGAGACTGGTCCTTTTCGAAGTTACAATGGCACCAGCAGCACTGAAAACACGCTCAGAAGAGACACTTGCGACAGGGGAAGCCAGATACTTTATCGCCAGCCTGCTGAGCACTGTCCATTGGCTTCTTTTCCCATACCAATACACCAATGGGTTTCGATCCATGAAGACCTCTGTTGGGTCATCCAGATAGGCCTGGACCATCCGCTCAATGTTCAGGGGTGCTCCGATGTGCTCGGCCTGTTTTGCCTTTGCATCAGCACTGGACTTACCATACCCCTGCTGTAGAAACCAATCAGTTGCACATTGTGCTGTGGATGATCCTGTTCTTGATGTTATTGTTGGTGTAGGTGACTGCTGGGAGGCAAATGCACTGCCCTCAGGCTCCGAGTAGAACTTGACTCTGGATGCCCTGTAGTACTGGTTATGGCCTGGGGTGGGGGGCCTGTAATTAACAGCCGTTCGCTTTCGAAAATAGTGGCTTCCTTAGCTATCAAAGTTTTGTAGTTGGCAACATCCACTTCCGAAAAAGGAATTACTGCCTTGCTGTTCAGAAATACTTTGTACCGTGGATCCAAACTTGTGGCACTAATGTAATGTGGTTGTGACAAAAGTTTATTTTTAATCCTTGTATTTTCCGATAAGCGAGCGGCTAAGGTTTCCGCAAAATGATATGCGTCTTGTTTGTCATCCACACCTGCGTACGTTTCAGACACATCCTTCAGCTGTTGCTCTAGCATGTGCAACAATGGGATAGCTTGGCCCATAGTACAGTCCTCCCTGCTGACTTCACGTGTGAAGATCTCAAAAGGAAGTAGCATCTCAGTCAGGCATTTAATGAGGTCCCATTGAGCCATCTCAACGGTCATGCCTCTCACAGTAGGTTCCCCTAATCTTTGCATGACATAAGCATTGAGTGGTATGTACAGTTCAAACAGACGATCAAGCATGTAATAAGTTGAGTTCCAACATGTTGGCACCTCCTGGATGAGCGCTTTGACTGGCATTTTATGCTCACGTTGAATGACCCTCAGCTGCTTCCGGGCTTTAAAAGAATGGCTGAAATGTGTGCATATTCTTCTGCAGGTGACCAGTAAGTTGCTGACTTTGGATTCATTTTTCAAAAAGTCTTGAACAACAATGTTAATGCAGTGTGCCAAACACGGGACCCTGAAATAGCCACCATTGCGCATGGCCAAAACTACATTACTGCCATTGTCCGTGGCAACAAAACCAATCGTAAGCCCTCTTGGGCGCAGCCACTCAAAGACCTTGGTGTTAAACTCTTCCAAAATGTTTGCAGCAGTATGAGATTTCTCCATGGCAAACATGGCTACAGTTGCATGTTTGCGAGTGGCATGAAAAATCTCTGCAGTATCAACACCAGCAGATATCTGTTCTCTAACCCCGCAAAACAGATCCAGTGTGCAGTGATGCACATGTAATCTGTGGCTTGGCAACTGGTCCACATGTCTGTAGTCAGGTGGATACTGTGAACAGCACTCTGCTTCAAGGCCTTTCCTAGCAATTCCAGCACGTCGTGATGTAGTGCTGGAACTGCAACTCTGGCAAAATAGTAGCGGCTGGGAACATGCCATTTTGGGCAGATGGTTGACACAAATTCCAGAAAACCCACCCCTTCAACAAAAGAAAAAGGGAGAAGGTCCAGTGCTAACATTTTAGCCAGCTTCGCATTGTACAAACGTGCTATTGGGTGGTTGCGTTCGTACTGCCCCTCACCCCCAAACATGCTGATAATGGTAGGCTGCATGGTTTTCCTTTCTCTTAGGCTCAACGCACTTTTTGGTAGTGCGGACCTGGTACTTCTTGGTGTCTCCGGCTGACTCTTACTCTTGTGCCACTGAGATGTTGCTGAAGATGTGTGCAACGTTAAGACTGCACTGCTGGGGTCAGGGACACCTTGTGTACCACTACCAGAGAGAATGTCTCCCTGTCCTTCCTCTTCCACCGTGATCGGATCTTCTTCTTCTACTCCTTTATCCCCACCAACACCAATGGTTGCAGTTTTTTTCTGCCGCGAAGGTGGTCCTCCCAGCTGATCAAGTGGTGTTTTTTCAGATGGGTCATTTGGCCTCCGGTACCATAGTTTGTACCAAGCTTACCACGACCAACAGAGGTATTACAAATGGAGCATATAGCAATGTTCTCCTCCTTTTCGCTAACCGTAAAGAAGTCCCAAACTGGGGAGCTTAACTTTGGCCTCCTGCTGGAGGTGCCACTTCCAATGCCGGATGATCTGTAGGGTGTGTGTTGAATTTGACTCTGTGCTGCTGTACCACTACCTACTCCTACTGAGGTGGTGGTTGTGCTGGATATAGGTCGCTGCCGGGCCTTTGCTAATGCAAATATGGAAGCTGTAGGTCGTGTTGGTGTTACCTGTGGAGGTATGCGTGCTACATCCCTCGCAGCGATTTTGGATAGGGTAATAATGTTGGTCTCCATCTCCTCGGGGCCGGGAGTGATGTTCGTGATGACTGGCTCGTCATCATCATCATCTTGCTGTTCTACATCGACCTCCATAAGTGTAAGGCTTTCCGGAACCTTCCTTTTCCCTAGCTTGGTCTTGGAACGTGGCTCCCTCTCAGACTCAGTTTGTGGCTTCCAAGTGGCATCTAGATCATCAGAAGGGGGCTTGGCGAAGAACTTAATGGACTACCCCTCCTTTTCCTTGCTGGGGATTTGGAAGACAATGGATCTTCTGAATGAGTGGCTTCTTCTTCTACCTCTGCATGAGGCTCAATTTCCTGAACTGCCCCTACTTCAGGAGGAACAACAACTACTATTGCGGGCGGTGGTTGCGGCTGTTGTTGTTGACCACTTATCTGCTGTGTTTCCTCCTGCGTTGATTGGGTACTACTTTGAGATAGCGATAAGTTTATCTCAGGCTCAGCATCACTGCTTTCCACCATTAGGCTGGCTACCTCTTCCACACTCATGTGCTTGGGCCTGGGTTGGTGGGTTGGGTCCACTGATGCGGAGGTGCTGCCCCCAGCTTGCCCCCGGACACCGCTGCTGCAGGCGCAATTTTTTCTCCCAAAAGGTATTGGCTGGCACACCAGACTTAAGTGTCACTTCCTTCTTCTGTTCCTTCTTCTTCTCAATAGCAACTTTCTTGGTACTGGAGGACCTGGTACCTGCTTTCTTTGGGCCCATCTTCTTCAGATGTCAGCAGCACTCAGTTGCAGAGATGTCTGGTCAGGTCACACGTCACGTTGTGTTGTGTGTACAGCAGCAGGATGTCTGTCTGGCAGTGCAACGGGCAATGATGAGAGACACACCTCCTCCTCAGTCTTTGTGCACCTAAAAGCAAAAAAGCCAGAACATCAGTCAAACATAGCACAAATCAAACAAATAGAATATAGAACTTAGTGTGTGGTGGCCTCAATTATTAAATTTCAGAAACTCTGTGAACAACAACACACAGTCTAGCCATTTATGAGACGTTGACAACAAGGCCAGGGCTTTCCTGGCTACTGTGTAGTGCTAGTGTACACTCTGGAAGAATAAGAATAGTAAAGAACAAAAACTAAAATGTAGTGGAGTATGTTTGGCCTAAATTTGTGCATCATGTGGGATGTATTATATAGCAGCATCAGGGAGCTGCAGCTGGCAATGGGGAAGGATTTGGAAGCAGTAAGACAAGAGGAACAATAGAAAGACACGCAGGCCTATGTGGCAAAAACAGCACACTAATAACTACCACAACAAAATGGCCCCCAGAAACATGGTGACTCACAGGCACAAGGCACGGCAAACAATGAACTCAAGCAGGCCTATATATGGGCAGACAAAGGATGCCTTATAAAACACACACAGCTTTAATGCAAAAACTAAAATCCACATGGCTAAAAACACTTTTGAAAGTTAGACAACCACTACAACAACACAATTATAATTACACAGTACACACGCAAAAAAGGCATTTATTTAACACACCCAAAAAGTGAAATAGTCAGACCCTCCAAAAAAAACCACATTTCGCTCAATTCAATTCAATGCCATCCATGGCCTAAATGATGTCAAAATTCCACAGACTACACAGAAACAGTTTTATGCACCCATGGTGACTACCTCTGGGCCTACTGGCATACTGGGCCGCAAGCTTGGAGGCCTATGGCAAAAGCACAGTGGCTGGCTTTACAAAATGGCCGCCACCCACATGGCCAGGCCACCCAAAATAACAAAAAAGTGAAGACAAAGGACAGGACCAGGCAGTTGGAGACTCTGGGCAACTTCCTTCCTCTTGAAAAAAATTGTAAAACAAAAAAAAAGTGACTCCTTGCTCACCAAACTACATCTAAATGACAACCTGAGGAGTTTTTTGTGCAAAATGAACTAAATCAACATTTTCGAGAAGGTTTTATGATGCTCGAGATATTCTCGCCAGATTGTAAATTCTGCGTGTTCGGCATCGCGATCGTCACAAAAGTCGTTATCGCGCGACATGAGCGCGAGAAGATAAAAGTGTAAGTCCGCGTTGTCGCGCAGTGCGGACTTGCCCAAAGTCCGCGAGCTGAACGCCCAGGGTTACCTACTGGCTGAAAAGGCCTATTTATTTAACAAACACCCAAAAAAATAAAATACCACCCCAAAACCCACATTTTGCAAATCAATCCAATGCCATCCATGGCCTAAATTATGTTACAATTCAACAGACAACACAGAAACAGTTTTTATGCACCCATGAGGATGACTACCTCCGGGCCTACTGGCACACTAGGCCGCAAGCTTGGAGGCCTATGGCAAAAGCACAGTGGCTGTTCCCACAAAATGGCTGCCAACACATGGCCAGGCCACCCAGAACAACAAGAAAAGGAACACAAGACAGACAATGCAGGCCTATGGCAAAAGCACAATGCCTGGCTTTACAAAATGGCCGCCACCCACATGGCCAGGCCACCCAAAATAACAAAAAGTGAAGACAAAGGACAGGACCAGGCAGTTGGAGACACTGGGCAACTTCCTACCTCTTGAAAAAAATTGTAAAACAAAAAAAAAGTGACTCCTTGCTCACCAAACTACATCTAAATGACAACCTGAGGAGTTTTTTGTGCAAAATGAACTAAATCAACATTTTCGAGAAGGTTTTATGATGCTCGAGAGATATTCTTCGCCAGATTGTAAATTCTGCGTGTTCGGCATTGCGATCGTCACAAAAGTCGTTATCGCGCGCGCGAAAACGTACATTGAGCGCGCGAAGAAGATAAAAAGTGTAAGTCCGCGTTGTCGCGCAGTGCGGACTTGCCCAAAGTCCGCGAGCTGAATGCCCAGGGTTACCTACTGGCTGAAAAGGCCTATTTATTTAACAAACACCCAAAAAAATAAAATACCACCCCAAAACTCACATTTTGCAAATCAATCCAATGCCATCCATGGCCTAAATTATGTTACAATTCAACAGACAACACAGAAACAGTTTTTATGCACCCATGAGGATGACTACCTCCGGGCCTACTGGCACACTAGGCCGCAAGCTTGGAGGCCTATGGCAAAAGCACAGTGGCTGTTCCCACAAAATGGCCGCCAACACATGGCCAGGCCACCCAGAACAACAAGAAAAGGAACACAAGACAGACAATGCAGGCCTATGGCAAAAGCACAATGCCTGGCTTTACAAAATGGCCGCCACCCACATGGCCAGGCCACCCAAAATAACAAAAAAGTGAAGACAAAGGACAGGACCAGGCAGTTGGAGACTCTGGGCAACTTCCTACCTCTTGAAAAAAATTGTAAAACAAAAAAAAGTGACTCCTTGCTCACCAAACTACATCTAAATGACAACCTGAGGAGTTTTTTGTGCAAAATGAACTAAATCAACATTTTCGAGAAGGTTTTATGATGCTCGAGAGATATTCTTCGCCAGATTGTAAATTCTGCGTGTTCGGCATCGCGATCGTCACAAAAAGTCGTTATCGCGCGCGCAAAACGTACATTGAGCGCGAAGAAGATAAAAGTGTAAGTCCGCGTTGTCGCGCAGTGCGGACTTGCCCAAAGTCCGCGAGCTGAATGCCCAGGGTTACCTACTGGCTGAAAAGGCCTATTTATTTAACAAACACCCAAAAAAATAAAATACCACCCCAATACCCACATTTTGCAAATCAATCCAATGCCATTCATGGCCTAAATTATGTTACAATTCAACAGACAACACAGAAACAGTTTTTATGCACCCATGAGGATGACTACCTCCGGGCCTACTGGCACACTAGGCCGCAAGCTTGGAGGCCTATGGCAAAAGCACAGTGGCTGTTCCCACAAAATGGCCGCCAACACATGGCCAGGCCACCCAGAACAACAAGAAAAGGAACACAAGACAGACAATGCAGGCCTATGGCAAAAGCACAATGCCTGGCTTTACAAAATGGCCGCCACCCACATGGCCAGGCCACCCAAATTAACAAAAAAGTGAAGACAAAGGACAGGACCAGGCAGTTGGAGACTCTGGGCAACTTCCTTCCTCTTGAAAAAAATTGTAAAACAAAAAAAAGTGACTCCTTGCTCACCAAACTACATCTAAATGACAACCTGAGGAGTTTTTGTGCAAAATGAACTAAATCAACATTTTCGAGAAGGTTTTATGATGCTCGAGAGATATTCTTCGCCAGATTGTAAATTCTGCGTGTTCGGCATCGCGATCGTCACAAAAAGTCGTTATCGCGCGCGCAAACGTACATTGAGCGCGCGAAGAAGATAAAAAGTGTAAGTCCGCGTTGTCGCGCAGTGCGGACTTGCCCAAAGTCCGCGAGCTGAACGCCCAGGGTTACCTACTGGCTGAAAAGGCCTATTTATTTAACAAACACCCAAAAAATGAAAAACACCCCAAAAACCACTTTTACCAATTCAATCCAATGCCATCCATGCATGCCCTACATGATGTTTAAACTTTAAATTCAACAGACACCACAGAAACATGCACCCATGGGTACCTCTGGCTCTAGTCCGGGCCTACCGGCTGAAATTCCAATCAAAGAAAAACAACTAGGCCCCTGCCGAAACTACAGGCCACAACAATACATTTTAAAAACTATGGAAATCCCCCAAAAAATGTAGGTACAAACAAGCCCCAATCAAACAAACAAGTACACCAATTCTCCAACTTACTTGTAAAATCTCAAATCCAAGAGTCCTCAAATCCAATCCAATGATATGATGCAGCAGACAGACACAAAAAGTGATCCTTCCAGCTCCAAATCCAAATGAAAGTGAACAGCACATGGACAAAACACTGGGAGGAGCCTGCTGGACAGGAACAGGAAGTTTGAGAATCAGGGGCACTTCCTTCCTCTTGGAAAAAAGAAAAAGGACTCCTTGCTCACCAAACTACATCTCTAAATGACAACCTGAGGAGTTTTTGTGCAAAATGAACTAATTCATCATTTTCGAGAAGGTTTTATGATGCTCGAGATATATTCTTCGCCAGATTGTAGTTTCTTCGTGTTCGGGATCGCGATCTTACCAACACTGCCACCGGAAGTCAGATCGCGAGTCCGAATGACGTGTTCGCGTTCGCACACTCTCGCGGGATCGTGCGGCCGGATTCCAAATCTCGTGGCGCCCGCGAACGGATAGGAAGTCGCGTCGGCGAACGCAGAATCACGGTAGGTCGTTACCGCGCGCGCAGAACGTATATTGAGCGCGCGAAGAAGAAAAACAGCTACGCTACGCCGCAAATTGCGTAGTGCACGGTAACTTCGCGTTCTACGCGAATCGCGAAGTTACCGAAACTTCGCAAATTCCGCGAGCGTAGCGTAGTTCACCGCCCAGGGTTACTTTTCATGGCGGTCGAACCCCCTCGGAAGGTTGTCAGAAAGGAACATTGTAATCCCTATGGCTGTGCCTAAGTGCCTCCCCTATTGTAGGGAATACTATCTGACTGACGGTCCCGAACCCGTCAGAAGCGTTGGCCGGTCCCTCCGACCGATGTGGTCTGACCGACCACATCATAATGTGGATGTCAGACTGCTCTGCTGGATGTCGGTGGGACTGCCACTGGCAGATTATCAATGGTCATCCCACCGACATCCTAATCAGCCCCAAGGTATGTAATTTCAATATTTGTGTGCTCAATATTTCATTGTCGATATTTTTGTTGCCGATATTTTGTTTGCGATGTTTCATCAGACAATCTTCTGAATAAGTGGGAATAGAAAAAAGCCAAACCACCCAAAGTTTCCACACTTTTCCTGATACAAATGTTATTCCACTTGTGTCAATAGGTCTATCCTGATGCAACGGTACTCCACTTGAGGAAGCAGGTCTATCGGTTGCAAGCGGAAAGGTCCTAGATTCTTGCTTTGATATTGAGCTGAACATGATGGCTTAACTTTATGCAGTGTGCACTTCCTGTTTCCACATCCTACACATGCTGTGAAAGATCTTCAAATGGTTACCTCAGAAAACCAGACCGACCGTCACACAAGCACTCATCACCAGCAGGCTGGACTAGGGCAGTATCTCTACGTGAATCTCCACCGATCAAGATTTTTGCTTTGAATGAAAATAATTCTGGGGATGTGGGTCATTGGGGTATGTGGGCTCAGGGTCACCCACGACCTATGGAAACCTAACAACTCCAGAGACTTCTGAAAACGACACACTCAGGAGTCCAGGATAGTGTGGTTTTTGTGAATTCTACTTCTGATAAAAGTTTACCCCTCTTGTGTGGATGGGCTTTTCACCCACCCACAAAAGCCACACCATCATGGAGTAACTCAGGTGTCTAGTTTCCAGAAATGTGTCAACATGGTAGGCTTCCTTAGGTGTTGGATGATTTGGGACCCAAATACTGCAGCCACACCCCACGTGAAGACAGCATAGGCTCCACATACACGTGGTTTTAGCCCCCTTTCTCCTGTCAAAAAGGCGCTTCCATCCATGTCGGGTATTACTTAATTCAGTAGACATTTGGCAAGGCTAAATGGTATAGCATTCCTCATATTCACAACACAACAAAAATCATCAATCCTTTATTGAGTGTTGTTTCTTTGCCTTGACTACAGGGTAGAAGTCTTATAGGAAGGTAGACCCTCACTGACATTGTGTGCCATGTGTTATCATTAGATCCTCCCATCTAGCACTGAAAATGTCCTTTTGTCGGGCTGTGTGCTTTTGTGTAGCACACAACTGCAACTAGTGTGTGACTTGTATGTGTAGTTAGATAGGTGTGTAGTGAGTTGGGTGCAGTGATAAGGTGTGTCACTCCTACCTTGACCTAATGCCTGCTACCTACACATGATACCCCCTTGTTACCATGACTAGGCTTTTAAACCTTAATCTTGCTGTAAGACCTGGCAAAAAATGTGTGAGTGGGCATGTGAACCTTTACTAAAGCCTTACCATGGTAGTCTGAAAAGGCTCAGGAGGACTAGTCTTTATTGCGTCTGTAGCTCTCTCACTGTGCCTAAAATTAACCCTCCTGAGGGTGAAATAAGGTGCCCGATAGACCATGTGACTGACAAAAATCCAGCGGACATTTACCAAAATCCAACTCCTAACATGGCGTGGTAAAAAAGTTGAGTTTTCTGAGAACATCTCTGAGTCCAAGAAACATAGACATAGAAATCTAGGACAAGGCTTTCCTAAATTCTATTAAAATAATTTCTAGAAAATTCTTGCCAAATGAAGCACAATGCTTGCAAGCAGGTCAAAAGTGTCACCAAGCGTTGGAAGAAATAGACATTCTTGACCATTGGCAACAAGGGTTCTGCCCCAGGCACGTTAATGATATAGTCAAAGTGCTTGTTCTTGATTAACTAACCAGACGGTATTTCATGTGTCAATGGCCAAACTTTCTAAGGGCCTTATTACGAGTAAGGAGGTCCACAGACCTTCGTACTCACAGTGGCCGTCCGACCATCGCCACCACTGTGGGATAGCCCTTAGAATTCAGACTGTGGCATTCGGGGATCCAGGATCCTGCAGTGGTTGCGCACCGGAAGGGGGCAGAAATATGTTGCCGGTGCCACTGCGGCACCGCCGTGCATAATACGAGTTGCTTGTCCATTGCCCCTTCCATGGTGGTGAGCCCACTATGAAAAGGGTGGCGGAGAGGCAACAAAAGGGGCCCTAAAAAGGCCCCCTGCTGCTCCTGGGCCTGGGTGTTTATGAGGGGGGAACATGTTGTGCCCCCCAGGAAATTGCACCTCAGTTCCTGCATGGTGTGGCATGCATGCTACGCCATGCAGGACGTTGCTGCAGGCTCTGTCATGGCGGCATCTGTATTTAAGTCTCAACAATGAGCCTTATACAGTCACCCCCGTGAGACCGCCACAGCACCGCCGGCCCGACATGTATTACAGTTGTAATCCGGCAGCAGCTCAACAGGCTTGGCGGTCCTCCTGTCGGCGTGGTGGCGAGCCAACAGTAGGACCACCAAACTCGTAATAAGTCCCTAAGTGTTTAGTTCGGGTCAAAGCTTGGATAATAAACCGTTTTCCCCAGCTTAACCTTATAAAACGGAAATCCGGGTGTTGGAAAGTAATACAGACAGATGTCACATGCCATCTGTCCCTATTATTATCTATCTCCAGGATTTCGGTCATCTGACCAGCATGACTGGGAGAAGCTTCAATGCCTGCTGAAAAAGTAGAATCCCTAGAAGTTACTTTCAGGATCAATCTTCATTTTAAAGGCCATGTAAATGCAGTTTCATGTGCTTGCTTCTATACCCTTAAACACCTGGGTAAAGTCTTACCCTTCCTGCCACAGGAATGATATGCTAATGTTGTATCGCCGTGTCATGTCAAAAATTGATTATTGCAACATTCTCCATCTTGGTTTGCCAGAAACCACTTTAGCAAAATTACAGAGAATCTGTAATTTTACCTTTCAGCAGGTAGCTAAACTGAGAAAAGTTGACTGTATCTTCACACCAAAATTCACTTCCACTGGCTGCCTATAAAACAGAGAATTCGTTTTAAGGCTCTGTGAAATAGATTTGCATCTGTATTCTTTCCTAAAGGTAACTAAATTGGCACAATGCTTTTGTCACTTTTTACAATTCGAGCACCCACACAAAGCTTTAGTGAAGACCTTCTACTTCTTCTTCACAGAGTGTTCTAATCGACTGTAAACAGTGGTCTGCGAGATTGTTTCAGCCACTATAACACTTACAAAAACCTGCATTCCAACTCATTGATTTTTTTTTTCTGCCTCTCGTATCAAACGTATCTATCTATGAGCTTTTAATTAGTTATCAGAATGCTGGGAATGAGTTGTGTCCTTACTGATGTGAGCCCAGGCACTGAGAGCTTTCACCTCATGGAGTCCAAACTCCGATGGGGTCTGATGGTCGCTCTCGCCCCATAGAGATCAAGAATTTCCAATTTGTTGTCCTCAAATTCCCATTTATTAGTAAAAATGGGTTTTAGTAGCCAGGATTAAAGGTTATGACAGCTGCACACATTAGATGCTCACACCAAGAGAACGGTAGGATATTTAATAACAACCAGCATACAATACAACACAGTTTGTTCGGTTAGATGTGCTCTAATGTCTCTTTTATACATCAGGTAACACAAAGACGGCACATGGGTAATTACATTGTTTTTCCATCAGTTCAACTCCTGTAACATCTACGAGAAGGAAGTGGCTTGTGCTGCAACACCACTTCCTCTTGACAGCACAGGCTGTGCTTTAGATGGGGCACATTGACTGCCTTGCTGTGCTGCATGGCATGTTCTTCAGATTCACTTCAAGACAAGCTGTAACCTGATGGAACTCCACCGAAGAAAAAATCACTCTCAGGATTTTTTATTTTAATGCATATTTATATAGCGCGAACTCGACCCGAAGATATTGGAGCGCTTTACATGAGCACCGGTTACGTTACACAAGGACACATTCAGGAACGGGGAGATTAAGTGATTTGCCCAGAATCACAGGATGTGGACGCGACCCCGAGGCTCGAACCTTGGTTTCCAGCACCAAAGTCGGCAGAATCTAGCCGAAGGACCACATCCTCTCCCCTACGGATCTAAGCCTTGCGCCTCACATATCTGATCCAGACACAGAGCCACTTCTTTTTTTGAGTCCTAGGCAGCTTTTACCTACTTAGAGGCAATATCTGTTTTCCGTTTACATTTTCTCCCAAATACTGTGTGCTTGGTTTGGTGTAGAAGAATTTGTAGAAATGTACATGTACATTGAAAGATAATGAATGTGTGAGTAATCAGAACTGAAAATGTGAACGAAATGCAGTGCAGCAAATCAGCAAACTCAAAAAACAGCTACCACATATGGCACGAGTATAAAGAAACAACCTACATGAAACAAGACAAAGTAAATATTACAAATTGCATCATATACAAAAAAGGCAATTTCAACATCAACAAGCAAGATTTAGTTTCAGTGTTAATCTGTATGCTGACTATAATGAAAACTGGAAATCAATATCGCACAATAGTACTTGCCATCTTGGGGAAAAAATGATAGCAAAGCTAATCAATCATAAATGACTGACAGAGATGGAACGGGTGTGTTTCTGTTGATTCCAGAACAGAAACTGAAATGCAATTACATTTACAACAATAGAAAAAGAAACAACTTAGCAAACTCTATTGATCAGGCAAAGCTCTCCAGATGTCCATGCCAAACGTCTATTGTTCAAATATGCATGATTCACTCCGTCCATTTTTATATCTATGCTTCTTTTTCCTTCACAAATGTGCATGTATAAACACCAGAATGCAAACAGAAAACCAGAAACCGAAGTGGTAAATCTAGATGTGTCCTGGGACACCAAGGCTTTGGGCAAAAGACACTTAGGGCCTCATTATGATTTTGGTCGGACCGCAACCGACAGGCCGTCAGTTGCTGTCCGACTGACATCTATCAATGCAGTCCGACTGCAACATTATGATGCGGCAGTCGGAGGCAGCAGGTGGAGGGATCGACCGCTGCCTTTCCAACGGGGGGCAGCAGTTGGAGCGTAATCCCTACAATAGGGGCGGTGCCTGCTCAGGCAACGCCGTAGGGATTACGATGTCCTTTTCCGACAGCCTTTCTATGACGGTTCGACCGCTATAGAAAGGCTGTCGGAAAGGGACTTTGGGGGCCCCTAGCAGGAACCCCGTTCCCCCTGGGCCTCTGCTATGGGGCCCGGGGGGGCACGTGTAGTGGCCCCCTAAACATCCATGCATCATGTGGCAGGCACCGCATGGTGCCTGCCACACGGTGCATGGATGTTCAAAAAGTGTATGTTTACCATTATTGCTTGTGCTGCAGCCCACAGCACAAGCCGCAATAGTAAACATACACTTTCCCACTGCCGTGAAGGCAGTCACTTCGGAATTTGGAATGCGGGACCTCTGACTCCTTGTCGGGCGGTCTGGTTTCCGACACTAAGCCGGTATGATGCTCGTCCGACCGGCATCATTATAGGGCCCATAATAAGGCTTTAAGCAAATGACACATAGTAAGTCTAGCAGCTATTTTGGCAAGTCCAATACCTTTACATGCTATTGCAATCTTATCCTGTGTAATCTCCTCTCTTGACAGAAAACTGACTATTTTCAAACAGATGTTTGTACAACGACCCAGCATGAACCCCGGTGGAAACTGTGAGCCTTGCTGTCATGACCAAAAAGGAAAATATTTTGGGAGGACACCATTACGAAGAGGCGCAACTTTCCTGTCCAAACTAACTGCCCTTCCCACACTATCTCTGTGTCCACGGTGATTAGGTACCAGGGAACAATTTGCGCTCTTTGGCATCAACAAAAGAAACACAACAAATACTATATAGCACCTCAGATGAAAATAAGTATGGGAGAGGCAGCACTAAGTTTTGCAGACTGTGCTTTTGCAGATTTGTGGGTGGGCAATTTTCACCCAATATGTGTGGCAGAACAATGAGCAGGCCCTTGGAAGATGAACATGTTTGTGCTTTACTATCATTTTAGGTGTTTGTGCTTTTGTGTCATTGAATAAGTTTGTGCTTCACTGTGACTGTTTGCTGACTTGTTGCTTTTAGTTTTCTTTGAGTTGGTGATTTATTTTTATGTGTATATAGATAATTGGGATAGGCAGTGCTGTAATTCCTGGGCAGAATTAATTCTGTAGGTGCACTCTTGCAAAGAAAAACTGTGCCTCTTCTTCGCTATAGGTGCCTGGCAATCAGTGTGGCAACCTGATTGGAGTTTGGTACGGCAAAGAGTAATTCTTGGCAATTATGTTTCCCGTGGGGGTCAGCGCAATGCCACGGAGGCCACTTTTTCATTTATAATCTTCCTACAAGATGGATTCCTGCTTAGTGGCACTATTGTAATCCCCAAACATAAATCCATTTAAGAAGGGCACTGTGGAAAGGGGAAGACTCTAGGCTTTCCAATAGTGCCTTCCCCATTACTGGAAAGGCTAACGGAATGTCGTTAGGTCCCAGGGCGACAGAAGGCAAAAATAAAATGGCCACTGCCATACTTCCCTGTCCAGGTGGATTTTCCCTTCCCTTAAAGGCCAATTGAGGGCAGGGGGATAGGATGGGGGCACGCTTGGTCTCCCAGAGAAGGGAGAGCCTTGGAAACCATTTATTTCACCAATGCCGGGGAGCCACCCACTTTTACAAAATCCCTAGTGGCCTAGTAGATGCCCTATTGCTCACAAATAAGAGCCCTGCCAGGGATCCCTGCACAGAAATCCATTTGACGGGGAGACTCTCCATTTCCAGTGGTGCATTTCTCATCTAGGAGTTGCCCGGTATGGAGGGGAGGCCTCCCCCAGATGTGGACTGAGAAGCTCCCCTGTCTCCACCAACAACGTCTTGCTGCTGAGTGATGTCACCAGCAGTGGGGAGGGCTGGCCGCATTAAAAATTAAAACACTTACCTGTCTGCCGCAGCTGCCCGCCATCGCTGCCGCCTCCTCCTCTGGGTCCTCTTGTGCCCGCTTCCAGGGCAGGAAGCACCCGGCTCCCAGCCTCCGGATAGCCAATCACAACGTTGCAATGTAGCGTTGTGATTGGTCGGAGCGCCGTGCCAGAGAATGGGAGGTTGGGCATGTTCTCCGTGCAGGCTGCAATGCAGCCTACATGGAGAACATGCAAAGTGCACATTTCGGTTTCACCGGCCCGAGAAGGCCGGTCAAAGCGTCCTGCGCACTTGAAGTGAGCAAACCACTCCTCTCCTGCCCTGCTCTGTGAGCAGAGCAGCCCCACCCCTACCCAGCTGAGCAAGGTGAATAATAAAATGACAATAAGAAACAGTTATTATCATTTTATTTTTTGACCTGCTCAGTGGGGCGAGGAGCCGCCACCTGAACACCAGCTCACCGTCGGGTGTACTGCCATAACCAATCTGCCGCAGGGGTTGCTGTAGGCTGACATGGTAGCACTACTGCATTTGCCCCCAGTGAGGGTATAAAACTGTTACGCCTGCAGTGTAGTCACTGGAGGCTTCCCTGCACTCAGTAGGAGTGTGTGATGTCAACATTCTCCACACTCTCGAGGAAGTGCGGAGAATATGGTCATCACATCGTCTTCATATAAGGAGATAATCACACAGTGGAATAGTGTGTACATCAACCATACAGTTGAGAAGTGCTTACATCAAACACACAGTTGAATAGAGTTTACATCAAACATACAGTTGAATAGAGTTTACATCAAACATACAGTTGAATAGAATTTACATCAACCATGATAAATATAGTTGACAGAATCGCAATGGAACCCAAATGTAGTTGAACAGTGTTTACATTAACCATACAGAGTATTAGCATCAACGTGAACTAGACCAATGTGCAATTTTCTCCGTTGCACTTCTGAATTTAGGTGATTAAGTGGTGCGTTTGCTGCCCGTTCCATTGAATCATGGGATTCTATTTGCCATACCAAACGTAGGTTTTGGGCTCCATTCCGCACTAAGCTAAAATGCTGAGTTGAAAGTTGTTTTGCTCTTCAGGTTCAGCAGCCCTGGAGGGAAACGTTCTGGTGTTCCCGTGTCCTGTGTCTTCTCCTGGTGGAGTTCTTGCAAAACGTTTGGGAACTCTTTCTCATGCTTTACCTTGAAGTGCGTACACAAAGTGTATGCCCTAAAATAGTTTCATCCTTTTTGCCATCTATATTGATTTGTGTCACAAAGCTTGCACATCACCCTCTGGCATTCAACTTCTCTCCAGGGGCATGGGTCAAGATCTCCCAAATCTACCGTCTTTCGTTGTCGTTTCAGTCTTCACTGTCTCCCCTGTACATATCATGACTTCCTCCTATTGCTACAAAGCAGTTGATGGTCCTGCGAGTTCCTAGTATGCTGAGCCAGACATGGTATAAAAATTCAAAACTGTAGGGCCACACTTACAAGTCAATGTGAAAAGATGGGACCCCCCTGGGCCTCATTTACAAGGCCATTGCGCTGCGGGTGCATCACTTGTTTTGACACACCAGCGGCGCAGTGTGCCTGCCCATATTTACAAGGTCACGTAAAGTCACCCGGCATAACTTTTCATGGCCATGTAAAAATGGGCCCCTTTCACGCATTACTCTGCGTGAAAGGGTCGTTCCATGGGTGCTGCTGTGGTTGTTCCCATGCAAGATCCATGGACCCTGACACATTCCCAGTTTTACAAAGTTTTGTAAAGCTGGAAATGCGCCAGAATATTATGCCTCCCCAGGGGAGGCATAGGAGTGGCGCAACGAGGAGACATACTTTGAAAGAGGAAAATGCCTTCAATGATTGTTTTGGTGCAGGAAGGCTTCCTGCACAAAAACAATCATCCCCGCAATGCAGGTGCCCTTGCAACGTGACGCAAGGGTGCATGCGCTGGCGCATGTCAGCCAATTTTGCGCCAGCGCAGCGGAAAGCACACAGATGTGTTGTATGGTTGTTAATGTGACGCATCTCTGTGCTTTTAAAATGACGCAGCTCGGCGCAGCAAAATGGCTTGTGATGCTATGCTGCACCTTTGTTTGTAAATGTGGTCCTGTAGTGTCCCTGAATAGCAACTATGCCGCTCTACTCTCTCGAAACACACACATAATGGCACACATAGGGACATATGTACAAGCCCCACAACGTCACTTTTACGGACATTGTGGTGGCGATAGGGGCTGCGCCTTAAGTACAAGGCAGCGTTAAGCCACTTAACGTGGATTAATGCTGCCTTGTACATAAGGCACCCTTTCACGCTAGCGTGAAAGGGGCGTGCAGTGGGTGTTGTGGTGGGTGTTCCACCGCCACACCCATTGTATTTGACGCTGCCCCTATGTACAAGGGTGGCGTACATAGGAGGCAGCGCCAAAATACAGGAAAACCCTGGTCTTAAGTTGGTAAAACGAGGAGAAATGCATTATTTCTCCTCGTTTTTGCTTTATCCATGTCTGCTGCCTTGTGCAGCACACATGGAAAAAGCAAAATGCCATGATTTGTTAATGTCCCTTCCTGTACATAAACAAACCTTTAAAAAAATGCCATTTTGTCACTTTCATGTGTGCTGCATGAAGCAGCACACATGAAAGTGACAGAATGGCATTTTAGGATTGTTTATGTGCAGAAAGGGACACCTTCCTACACATAAACAATCCTCCCCTGTACGCAGACACCCTTGCACTATGTTGCAAGGGTGCCTGCGTTGGAGCTAAGTTGGTAAGCTTAGCGCCATCGCGGGGGGGAACGCAAGGCTGCACCACATTCTTGTAAATATGGTGCAGCCTTGCGTTTCAGAAGTGGCGGAGCATGTCGCTAAGCCAAGGAGGCTAACAACACGCTCCGCCACTTCCTTGTACATATCCCCCATAGTCTACAGCTTGATGATTTAGATTGTGGGCTACCTTACCTTAAGGGACCCAAAACAAGTCCATATGTTTTATAGGATGTGGTATGGTTATCAAGGCTGTGAATTTGTCTTATTTAAAATAGCATCAATATTCCATGGCCTCAGTAGAGGAACCACAGGCAATGAAACTCATGGACTCGCCTTGGGGCCCAAACCTTAGTCCACGATTCTAGTACTGTGGATCAAAAATTCAGGGGGTCTCTGCGCCTGCCAGAGTTTGCAAACTCATGCTTGGAGCTTTTTTTTTAATTATAAAATTGAGGCAGGTTTGAGAACCCCTCAACCTAGGCCTGGAGATCAGTGTGCATGTACCATCTCTCTTCTGTGGCCTTTTGTGTTTTGTTTCAGGATGTGGGAACTGGGACCCAAATCCTGTAAAGATGACCACATGAGAAAGTTTTCTTTTGCAGCCCATTAATCAGATCCTTTGCGTCCACAGTCTTTGATTTGAGTCAACAGACTTGAAATGGACAATGGGAAAAAACACTCCCTCATCCAATCAGAATTGCTTATACTTTAAATTTGAGTCCTCAAACAGTCCTTGAACCTGGGTTCATGCACAGTTTATAGACTAACAGTCCAGAAATTTAACGCTTTGAAGCCCACCCAACACAATTTTGTAATGCTAATTTCTCAAAACTCTTAAACAGATTACATCAAATTAAGCAAAGGATCTTCCGTGACTGCAGTTCTACATTCATAACTTAATACATCATTTGGTGTAACTCCTATAAGTCTGTTTTTCTGTTGAGAAAAGCAAAGAATCAAATGGGAAAAAGTCACTTAACTGACCTCCCTTTTTTGACCTTCCATAAGGGGTCTGCGCAAAACTTTCCATATCTTACTCAAATTGGATGAACCTTTCTTCTGGAAAGTTTTGTGCAAATTCATCAAACAGCACCAAAGTTATTAAAAAAACAAAAACAGCTTTTAAATGGAAACTCTGACCTAACTATAACTACACACTTGCTATCACCAGTGTATAAAATTCATATGTTTACTAAAACAAAATGCTCAAATGCTTATAGCCACTGAAATTGTTACGGTATGCTCTGCACACAACGCATGCCATATCTTACATTGTCCGCCATGCTTTGGTCTTAGTAATCAGTCTTTGAGGGTGAGGAGGAGGCCCTTCTGCCCACTGCACCTGGACTGCATTAGAAGCACTATATAGCGCAGAGTCACCTCCCGCAGCGCAGGACGTGCCTAGGCTATGCCCGGGCCAAGAGCGGGCCCGTCCTGTGCCCATCAGTGCTAGGAAGAGGTGGGGCCCCTCCCCTTGGATTTTGTGGTGGTCAGAGGTCTGTCATTGCTTGGAGTGGTTCAATCTCTCCCAGAGCAACCCTGTGTATCAGCCACAAGCTGAGGTACTTACTTTGGTTCAAATTAGACTTGTGGAGTCTGGAGTGGAGTGTCCTATGCCAGTTACAATATTGGGGCTGTGACTGGATTGTATTTCCTTAGAAACTGGAAGAGTCTGGCAAGTATAAAATCCTTTGATTGGCTTTAGCTGATTGCTCCATATCGTGCAGGGGATCTTGATTACTATCTAGCTGGGGACCCTCATTTGTTGTTTACATCTTTTGCTCCTTGGGCTCATCAGTACTCTTCAGCATGGCTTTTTTAGTGGGCTGTGCAGACTGGTGGTGTGATCATGGGGAAGAGAAAAGTGCCTGCCACCAAGCTATTGTCACCAAATACGGTCCTCCGTGCCTCTTCCATCGAGGGCTTTTTAAATCGAGCAGTGATGGTGGTCTACAAAGAGATAGAACTGGCAGAAAGAAGGCTGTCCTTGACTAGGTAAATAATCAAAGACAACAATTCCAACAAATAATCAAAAACAGCAATTCCGACAAATAATCAAAAACAACAATTCCTAGACTAGGGACAGCCTTCCGCTGCCCACTCTTTGCTCCCTCTGCTGCCCTGAGGTTTCCAGGAGCGTTGAGGGTGCCGAGCAATCCAAGTGACCAGAGTTGGTTGATGGGCAGCCAGGGGTGGTCATCTGAGGGCATAGGTGCACCCTAAAGGGGGGGCTCTGATCAGGCACCAACACGGCTAAGTCCTACTGACAGCCTGACGTGTAAGCAGAGGAGACGGGGGCAGCTCCGGGCCAGAGGAACCTCTTAGTCAATGTGGTGATCCAAACTGAACCCCCCACAGCCTTCCTCCCGAGTGGTGACTCTTCTATTAAGGAGTTACTTTCTGAGCTTAATGTGGTTATAAATGCCAGGCTGGATCCTAACACGTCTAGGCTCACCCACATTAAATCCTAAATTTCAGACCTCTGGGACCACATTAACTCCGGAAGGGACCAGCAGGCAGAGCACTATCACTTAACTGAATTGGTTATTACCTCTGTTTCTGCTCCATCAAGTAGCTCCAGCATGGCCCATGAGGTTCCAGGTGCCCCAGTGCATGTCTATAAGCCCCCAGGTGCCATAGGTATGTCCCATTGGACCCCCAGACTCAAGCTGCCCCCACTGAGGTGGCCAGTTCTTGTGCCCTGTCTCCCCCCTACTCTGAAAATAAGGGCCATGCTTAATTTGCCCCCAGAAGCGACCCTATATGTGGTGGTTCTGGGGTAAAATTCCATCCCGGATCAATCTTGCACCTGAATCTTATCAGAAGCTAAAAAACAAAGTGGTGCACTGGTTCACCTAGCATTTTAATGTTGGTTTGGGGCTCTTTGATTCAATCATAATGGTTCATAGAGTTAGTTGGGTGGGTCCAGACTGCAAGAGATGGCCGGCGGATTGCGTGGTGGTACATTTTAACTACTCATCCATAGCGGAACAAGTCCTAACCACTTTATGTCCACCTAGGGCTTCTGATGCATCTAGCATCATAGCACTTCCCCTGGGGTTCTTTTACAAGACATAGATAGCCTGCTGACCATTTAGGAATCAGGTAGGGCAGTCCCAGGTTTTTCATAGTAGTAAACTTTCAGTACCCCTGCAGCCTTCCTCCCTGAGCCTTTCGATTAGATTTGCCCCTTTGAGCAATCTTGATTCGTGCGACTGACTGGGCACTATTGGTTCACCCCTGTCACTCTGCATGCCTCGCTCTCTCCCAAGTTTTTCCAATTGAGAACTCGATGGGTTCGAAATTGTTATCATGGAACATTTTGGGGCTATATGCCGAGTTTACTGATCCCAACTGGGTCCAGTTTGTTAAATCCTACCAGATCATCTGTCTTCACGAATCGTGGGAGGTGATGAATACCTTTTTTCTGGAAGGATATAAGTCCTATTGTTTGCCCATGGAGCCCTCGGCGGCAAGGAGGGAGAGTGAGAAACTGATCACCTTTGTAGCAGTGGAACTGTGTGGGAATGTTGTTGACCTGAACTGGGATGTAAAGATGTTGCAGGGACTAAAGATATTGGTGCTGGGTACAAATCAATCAATCAATCAATCAATAAAAATCAATCAATCAAATGGGATTTGTAGAGAGCTGCTTATCACCCCTGAGGGTAACCAGGCACTGGGGGAGGGTGAATGATGCTGCTGAGATGAGTTAGTCGAAGAGCCAGGTCTTTAGGTCCATCTTGAATTCCCACAGGGTGGGGGATGTTCGGAGGTGGAGGCCGTTCCAGGACTTGGCTGGCAAGTGTGAAAGACACAGTGTCACGAGCCACTCACCTAAACACGGGGAAGTTCCAATGGGGTGGCGATGGAACACGACTTCCGCTAAGGATCTTTCCTTGGCAACAATGAATGGTATTCATGCTGCCCCAGTGAAAGTTCCCAAGGGGAAGGGGGAATGGCAATGAGAGACAAACAAAGAAACAGATCGACAGGCTCTGCATGTCTCTCAGGGTACTGGACTGCCTTTGCTGGAGCATGATGCTCTTGACCTCTGTAAAGAACAAGTTATGTTAATACACAATTGTTAAATGAAAACAGATATTGAGTAATTACTTTAGATAACTGGATAATAGACTATCCTTTTAGCACAGCCCTTGGGGGTGTCATTGCCAAATGTAAAACAGGGTTCTTTTAGCTGATTTAGCAAAAAGGTTCTTCCTTGGTCCAAACCTAACTTGGATCTCGTTGAATCCATAGTGCTCGATATTTACAATAAAATTGTCTTAACAAATCCTTATATGGGGTTTTGTCTATCGAGCATAAAAATTTATTTTTCAAAATGAATCTGAGAGATAAGCGCTTTCAGGAGTGTATGCAAGACGCAATACACTTGTGTTCATTTATCTATTTACTTCTTACAATTTAATTACGATTCCCAAAGCTCATGAACTGTCATTTTGTGCCTTTCATTACAATGTTTCAAACTCTTGCGCTGTTCTTATTGCGCCTCCTTTTAGTGAAGGAATTGGTGTACCTGAACGTTGGTTGAGATCTGATCATCAGGTGGCGATTCCATTGTCAGTTATTCTTGTTTTTTCTTTCCTCCTTGTCTGTAGGAAGATTGAGTCAGCATAGGGACGAGGAGCACAGCTGGAAGAAGATCTGAGATCTGAGTGGTTGTTGTGGGGGCTTGGAAGATGCCGAGCCAGGTGACAAGCAAGACAACAGGAGTTGATGTGATAAGACGAGATGGAGCTGCTGCGAGACGATGAGCAGGATTTGAAGCAGGAGAAGTCCTCTGGAGCTCAAGTGAGTGGGTTTGAACAACAAGGCCAAGCGCTCGTTCCAGAGCCTGGGGGGTTTAAATAGATTGTAGGTGTGAAGTGTAGTGCTGATGAGTCTTCAGAAATTAGATTGGGGCCAGCAGGAAACAATCAGTGAGTCATTAGTAATTACCAATCAGTGAGTCATCCACAATTATCAGCATGAAACAATCAGTGAGTCATTGGCAGGAAAATAAACCAGTGAGTCATCAACAATTACTGGCAGGAAACAATCAGTGAGTCATTAGCAATTACTGGCAGAAAACAATTAGAGAGTCATCAGCAATTACTGCCAGTGTAGGGAATCAGTTGTGGGTACAATAACATGTGTAAATACATGAATATCTCAAAGGAGCTTGTCCTTTTTTCAAAGGCCAAGAGCCATTGTTGGTGCAAAAAAAGCACTAATGAAAAAAACACAGACCTACTTGCGTGTACACTACATTGCTATTAGGGAATTCCTACTCCAAGTAATGTCTTAATAGTGGAGGGGGCCACACTAGGGAAAATGACAGGAATGAGCAGTGGAATAGGACAACTGGGTCATGACACACAGTCTCAGCTCCTGCTTGTGTGAATGCGGGGGTGTGGGCCAGGAAGACTGATGTGGAGCAAAGAGTGCGGGTGGGTTGGTGGAAGTTCACCCTGTGGTTGAGGTAGGCCTGACCCTTGTTGTGAAGGGCTTTGTAGGTGTTGGTGAGCAGTTTGAACTGGCACCGTTTGCTGATGGGGAGCCAGTGTAGGGCTTTGAGGTGGGGGAGATGTGGGTCTACCTCGGATGGTCGAGGATTAGCCTGGCCACTGCATTTGCATTAGTACTGATTACTTTTTACAATTCTAGGGTTGGCCTAATGGGGTTTCCAGTTTTTATTGTTTAAACATGCCGCTGAATTCCCTGGCGGAGTCTGGCACTGGGAATGAGCTGGTAATGTTAGTGGGGGATTTTAACTGCCATTTATGTGAAAGCCCATTAGTATCTAATGCCACCAAACCCAAATGTATGTTGTCGGAGGGGCTCCACCCTGCCCATACCAAGGAGGGCCTAGTTAATTCCACCAATCCTCTCATTTTTCCAACATTTAAGGGGAGGGGATGTAAATCAATTTGTGATTTTATCTTTGTTTTTGCTCCCCTGTTTTTTTTTTGGTCCTCATATACGACAATCCAAAAAAGGTGTTTGTTATGGTGCGTTCAGGGTTTGGAAATGGAGCAGGCACCCACATCCTGCGGATGTTCCCTGTCCCTGATACACCTACCTTTAACCTTTCTTTCGAGGTGGCGGGGTTACCCCCACTTACCTCCCCTTGGATTAAAGTGTCTTAATCCTTAGACCGTTTAATCCTCTATTGCCTAATTGAGTTTGGATCATAAAGAACAAGGGACTCTCTTCTCAGAGGCGTTTATACGATCTAACCTGCCAAATCATCTGGCTGCCATTAACCAAGCTGCGCAAGAGGGTGGGCTACTAGAGGTCCAATTGGTACATATTTCCCTGCGGCAATGATGATCAAGATTAATAACAGCTGCTCAAGCAGTTTCCTGTTCTTCCCAGTAAAACCAAGATTAGCTAAGATCCCAAAAATAATCAGAGATAAGCTTACCTCTATGTTCTTTTTCAGGATATCCGTTAATATCTTACCCACATCTAGCCAATAAGCATACACTCCAGAACATTGCCAGAACATATGCACGTCATCTGCTTTTGGCAGTCTGCATTTCGGGCAGCACCTTGTTTCCCCTCCTATTCTGGACAGCTTCTTTGGGGACCAGTATACCCTATGTAAAGTAAATAAATGATTCTTCCTTAATGGAGCATATTTGACAAATGAACAAAGTGCATTCATAGATACTTGCCAAAGAGTTGTTAAGTCGGCGTCTGGTAGGGCCTCTTTCCATTTTACTCCAGTGGCATATTATGGGAATCTTCCTCCTGGGCTAACATCCAATACCATTTAGCAGTCTCTTTTTTCTGTGTGGGGTTACCATATAATGCTGTTTCCCACTTATTCGAGGCTCCTACAGATGTTTGGCTTTGAGCCAAGCTTGTTAATTGCAGATATTTAAATCTAGACAGTTGGTTGTTAGTTTTCTCCGATAGATAATCCCGTGCAATTTGATTCTGTTCGTCCATTAATTGGCCCCATTTTTCAATTTCGGCATCCATAAGTGGTGTAGATAATGAGTCTTGTAGACATGGAGGAGTCCCAGGTGATTTCCAAATTGGGGCTACCTGACTGTAGTAGGGTAAATTCAATGGGCCTGATTCACAGAACTAACTTACGTCAAAAACGTAAAGTTAGTACTTTTTGGTATTCACAGAATACACTTACTCATTTTGGTATTCACAGAATGAACTTACTCATTTCGGTATTCACAGAAGTTAGTAGTCCTAACTTTAGGACTCCTAAATGCCTTCTGTGAATACCAAAAGTCTTAAAGTTAGGATTTTTCTCAGTTTAGGAGTAGTAAAGTTAGGAGCTAACTTTACTACTCCTAAACTGAGAAAATCCTAACTTTAAGACTTTCGGTATTCACAGAAGGCATTTAGGAGTCCTAAAGTTAGGAGTCCTAACTTTACTACTCCTAAACTGAGAAAATCCTAACTTTAAGACTTTCGGTATTCACAGAAGGCATTTAGGAGTCCTAAAGTTAGGACTACTAACTTCTGTGAATACCGAAATGAGTAAGTTCATTCTGTGAATACCAAAATGAGTAAGTGTATTCTGTGAACACCAAAAAGTACTAACTTTACGTTTTTGACGTAAGTTAGTTCTGTGAATCAGGCCCAATATTCTCCTGACCTGAATCCTACATGCCGCGCTCAGGACCTTCAAACGGATTTTTTTGAAAAATTTGAGATGCCCATACTTGAACAGGAAGTAACTGCCTTGTTCTGCAAGATCGTTAACCAGCGTTCCACAACATGGTCGAACTGATTGGGCGTGTTTAGTTAGTAGTGTTCTAAGATTTTTAACTGAAAGGCCCAACAATATAGCTGGAAGTCTGGTAAGGCAAGCCCACCTTCTATCTTTTTTTGCAGAGCTTTTTCCAGGCAATTCTTGGATTCTTATTAGCCCAGATAAAACTTGCCAGATCACCTTGTAATTTCTTAAATCACTTTGACTCAAAATGTAGTGATAAAGCATTGAATATAAAGGTGAACTTTGGAAGAATCATCATTTTCATCAGGTTAACCCTGCCAATGATCGATAAGGATAAGGTAGACCACGTTTGCAAAAGCCTCTTGGTTTCTTTCATGAGCTTCAGAAAATGTATCTGGGCCATTTCTTCCAAAGTTTTAACCACCTGAACTCCTAGATATCTTATCGCTTTCTTCACGTTTTTTCCCAGGATAGCAACAAGTTGTATATTCCAAGCCAATATCTCAGTTTTTTCTTCATTTACCTGGTATCCAGCTACCTTACCAAAGTCTTTTAATATACATATTATAATTGGAAATTATTCTATGGGGTTTTGTGTATATATTATTAAATCATCGGCATAGAGAGCCTCTTTCTTAGCCCAACCTTGGTGTTGAAAAGGCTGAATCCGCTGTTCTTTCCTAATCCTCCTTGCTAAGGGCTCAATATACAGATTAAACAATAGTGGGGATAAGGGACAGCCTTGCCGTGTGCCTCTACCTATTCTTAATTGCTGAGCAAGTGAACCATTGATTAGGATTCTTGCGGAGGGGCATGTGTAGATATTTTTTCTTGCGCTCTCGAGATTGCTCCCTAACCCATTATGGGACAAAACAGTATAGAGGAAAGGCCAGCTGACTCTATCAAATGCCTTGGCGGCGTCAACAGTCAGAACAGCTAGTGGAAGATTTCTGTCTGTGGCCAAGTCTATAGTGCAAACCAAGTCATGAGTAAGGTCATTTAGCTGTCTGCCTTTCATAAACCCTTTTTGAGAAGTCCCAATTAAATCTCCCAATACTTTATCTAGCCTTTTTGCCAATATACTCGTGAATATCTTATAATCGTTATTAAGTAAGGATATTGGCCGATAAGACTCACATTTTTTGGGATTTTTATTGGGTTTCAATATAAGGGTTATCGTGGCAGCATTCCAGGAGTCAGGGACAGCTTCGTCATTTATATATACTGAGTTAAATAATGAGGTTAATGAGGGAGTTATTTCACCTGCCAGAATCTTATAGACTTCGCTGGGAATTCCATCAGGTCCGGGGGCTTTCCCACTTTTCAAATTTTTTATTGCTAAGGATACCTCTTCGGATGTAATTGGGTTATTAAGTAGGGATTTCTTGTCCGGTGAGAGTCTTGGTAAAGGGTCATCTAAGAGCCAGGTAGATAACTGTTCATCCGACAATGATATCTCTTCGGTGAAAGCAGTCCCAATGTCTTTGTCATCATAGCAACTTACACCTGACCCCTCCAAGACTACCTCTTTTATTGAATTCCTTACTAAGTCTCCCATGCCAATAACCACCCACATCCCTCGCCATACTCATAGTGTGCAAGCTTACTAGCAAACCATTTTTCTTTACTATGACTTCCAAATGTTCCACTAGCTCTTTCTTCCCCTCATCAATTTGTGCTTGTATCTTATTAATTGCTGCTGAGTCACCTGCGACATAAAGATCTTTTGCCAGGAGATTATTTTCTTCTCTATCATCTCGATTTTTTTAATCATTTTCTTTCTTCATGTGTGCGGCATAGGTAATTATACTCCCTCTAATGTATGCGTTGTATGCATCCCACATAACCCGTAAGGAGGAGGAGCCGGCATTCAGTTCAAAATATTCTTGTGTGTCTTGTTTCAGATTCCTTTGTATCTCCAGTTCTCCTTGGAGGGATCTGTTCATCTAAATTCAGGCGCCTCTTGTTCTAAAAGTAGCTCAAGGCTAACATCTGAATGGTCAGATTAATGGGCAGGGTGGCGAAAAACTGCCTTAACCTTAGTACTTAGTCTTGAGTCAATCAGATAATAGTCTATACGAGATGCATGACCATATTTTTTATTTTGGTGTGTGAATTCTTTCTTTCTGCCGACTTTCTGCCTCCAGGGATCTATAGATTCCAAGTTCTTCATGATGTTCTGTATAAAAGCTTGCATTTTCGGGCGTTAACTGTCGTCCTAGGGGTGGATTTATCCAATTCGAGATCCAACAGAGTGTTAAAATCCCCGCCATTATAATAGGGTTATCATCATTCAATGTTTGTTGAAGCAGATCATGTAGTGATGATGGGTCGTCAATATTTGGGCCATAGTAACTTATCATGGAGTATTTTATGCTGTGGATCCTAACTGTAATGATGACCCATCTTCCTTTAGGATCTGAGATTACTTTTATTATTTTTGCATGAGCCGAATTCTTAATCAAAACGGCGAAGCCTTTAACATTACAGTTCTGGTTGGTACATGCAAACTGCTGAATCCACTTATGCCCCTTAAGTATTGACTCCCATTCTTTTTGTCGCAGTTGTGTCTCTTGCAGCATTATTACATCGCTCTTGGATTGTTTAAGAAATTGGAGAATTCGACTTCATCTATCTGCTACTCTCAAACCATTTATGTTCCAGCTAAGTATCCTCAGGATGTAATTATTATCTAAGTTAGCCATCTTCTAACGGCAACATGCTTCCCGTGTTTTCCTACTGTCTGATTAATTTTCGCATATGAGGACTTTTTTTTTTTTTTTTTTTTCCCCAATGCTCCCATCCCCATGTGCTAATTAAATAATATGTGCAGTGCTTTCTTACCCCGAACTTACTACTCCCCACCCTCCCTCCCAGGGGAACCCTCCCTTTGACCAACATGGGCACAGTAGTTGCCCAGCTGCCCTCGTCTCTCCAGGCTTGTAACTTAAATGTGTAGATGGACTTGGCCTATTTATGATTTTATCTGTTTGACAAAGCCTTCCACTTCCTCAGGGTCTTTAAAAGTGTACATTTTGTTATTCCACGTTATTTTTAATGTGGCGGGAAACTTAATCTGAGCGGTGGCTCCTAGAGATTTTAGCTCCTGTATGTGCCTACCCAGCTCCCACTGACGTGTTTGGGTTTCTTTTGATAGGTCCGAACGGATGCGGAATGACCATCCGTCTCTAGTGTATGATCCTACTTTTAGTGCATCCGAAAGTATTTTTTCGATAACGGAATAAGTGTTGAAATTGATGAGTATTTTCCTAGGTTTATCTCTGTTGGGATTCCGCCTGAAGGGATCTCTGTGAATTCGTTGGATATCCTGGGAAAGATCTAATTCCCTAACTTCTGGTATTGTTTCTTTAATCAAGTTTATAAAGAACCCTTTCAAATCTTCACCCTCTTTCCGCTCCGGCACATTGAGAAGCCTTAAATTATTTCTTCTCAAGTTATTCTCTCGGATTTCAATTTTCTCTTGGAGGGCTTTTTCCTTTTCCTTACAGTGCTGAATCCCCTTGCGGTTATCAGTTACCTCCCTTCTCATGTCCTCTGAGGAAGTTTCAAGGTTCCTAATCCTATCAGACAGGTCTGTGAGTTTCTTCTCAAGATTCTCGCAAGCATCACAAATGTTGGCTTGATTCGCTTCTGACATTGCGAATCTATTTTTAATTTCCTCAGATAATGTTTGCAATAGTTCCCCAATATTCTCCTGCCTCGGAATTTGTGTAAGTGACCCCTCAGCTCCTAGGGGCACTGATGGTATGGGTCATTCTCAATCCGGTTGAGAGGTGCAGTTTCAAGGGGTAAAGTGTCCACCTCCAGGGCTTGGTACCTATTAGCCAAGGGTAAACAGGGTGTTTGCTGAGACTCTCTGACCGTTTGTTGACTCATGTTGTTGGTACCATCCGGGGGGTCTAATACCCTTGTAACAGTAGTAGGTATGTTGACACTCCCACTAACCTTGAAAAAGGATCTTAGTGAAGGCGTTATTTTAATTCTAGACCCCCCCCGCTGGAGCTGAGATATTAGCGCCTCTCTTTTTCCAATGGGTTTGTTTGGGGGTGCAGTCTTTACGAGGTGCTACTAGCAGGGCGCCTGGGGGCTGGAGCAAAGGGGAGATAACTGGTGGAGACACTTTTTGCACTGGATGAGTTTCATCAACATCTATACATTTGTTTCTTAATGTGTACCTGTTAGTTCTGTTCCGCCTTTGGCTCCACAGGTGTTACTGGCTGCTTGCCCTCCAATTTCCTCCTTTGCGATGATTTAGCATTGGAACTCTGTTTCCCAGATGTCTTCAGCTCTTTACCCGACGCGGGCACTCTTTTGGGGCTCATGTGCCAAGACAAACCAGGCTCCAGCACGTCTAGTGGTGCTTGTGCACAAAGATATTACGGCTGCACGCATGTGCTGGCCACGCCACTTTGCCCCTGCAGAGAAATTGGTGCAACTGCCCTTCGGCCCCGACTGAGCTGGAAAGCAGCCAGGAACCACGGGGCCCCATACATGGCTTGCCACACCGTACACGATGCCCCAGGTGTAAGCGTCTCCAGCTGACCCCACCGCCGCCGCGGGGGGAGTAAGCAACCCGAAAAAGAAGACGGGGTCATGTCAGGCAGGAGCCGCAGAGGCACAGAGTCCCGCAGTCAGCTAAGCACCGCGAGACGCAACTACGGCACCCCGGGCAGCCCCCCCGACCGCCGCGGGGGCATAAGGCACCTCGGAAAAGAAAACAGGGCTGCCGGCAGCAACAGAAACTTGAGCCGCCAGCCAAACCAGAACCACTCACCCGCGTCGCCTCCAACCGCAGCCACCCGGCCAGCCACGCCCGTGAGGATGAAATCAGGCGGAAAGAGAAAGACAGCCCCGCTTGGAAGGAAAAAGACAAAGGTATGTGTTTTCTGGGTTTTCACTGTATTCCAGAGTCCAAAGGTTTTATGGATTATATCCCTGATGCATACTGTCGGCGAAGTCCAATTTTGAGAAAATGAGTGCTGGAGAGACCCGAGCTCACAGCCGACTCCTTAGCCGGCCGCCATGTTCCCCGACCTTTGCTCCCCTGTTTTTGTATATTTCTTATTTTAATATTATTCACAGCCCGTTCAGTGATCACAATCCTTTGTCCTTAGCCTTCAGTGAGATAATTGCTGTCAGCACACAGACTAGGGAACATAGTGGTCTTTCCCTTGTTGACCAAGGTAGAAGACTTAAATGGACTTGGGTGGATCCGATGCAATTTAAAGCCTCCCTCATTGCTAGCTGTGTGTCTGGACATAGACGCCCAGGAAAGGGACATCATGCAAGCACTTGACAGCATTGCTCAAAAAGTATGTGAGTTATTGTTAGTACTGATGTCTAAATCGGGTTCACAAAATCCCAAATGGTTTGATCGGCATTGGTCAAGCAGCCTTTGGCAACTGAAGGCAGCCCATAAGCAGGCCCCTAGAGACAGGAACTTTGTCGTAGCCTGTAGGTAGGCATATAAGCAGGACCAAGTCAACCGCAAATCCACATTGCGGGAAATTGCCTGGGAGGACCTAAGTCAGGCAAGTGAGTGTGGAGATAGCTTTCTTTTTTGGAGAGTGGTCCACAGGCCCTGCTTTGCAGAAGGAAATAGACCAACAATATGCCACCATATTTCAGAGCAACAATGGGTTGACCACTTTGAAGGGATCTCTAACTTTGGGGCAATGGCAGAGGGTGTGGTCAGGAGAAGCAGTGAAGAAGAGTGTCTCTGTGGTTTTCGCACTAGACAAATTTACCCAGGGCATATGCGCGCTGTCATGAAACAAGGCCCCAGGTCCTGTTTCTGGCTAACATTGAGTTTTGGGGCCCCCTTTTTGCCCAGGTGTTGACTGCTGTGGCGTGGGAAGGGGCGTTGCCCTCGTGGTCAACTGTGGTAATTGTGCCTGTGTTCAAGACGGGGGATAAGGATAGCCCCCAGTGTTTCTGTCCCATTTCACTGATAGATGCAGTAGTAAAGATCCTAAGAAGGATAATCCTTTACCGACTGATGATGTGGGCCGATGCCAATGACATTATCTCTGACGTTCAATATGGTTTCAGGCCCGGCATGTCAACTTCTGACCAATGTTTGAATCTTTAATTAATTATTAACAAGTACACCGTAGCCTGGCCTGAATCCCTCTCCCTGGCATTCTTGGATCTTATGTCCACTTTTGATAGGGTTAATTATGCAAAATCGTCAGCCCTGCTTCGCCAAATAGGGGTAGACACAAACATAGTGTCCTTTTTAGCCGACTTAGCTTGGTGCGCTATGCATAAGGCGCTGCTCATACCGGGACTTTTCCCACCAGCACGGGTGTCCGGCAGGGATGCATTCTTGCACCTTTGTTGTTCACTCTCTATATCAATGGGCTGGAGCAAGCTCTTCTTTCTGTTCAGGCTGATTGCCCGAGGGTAGGAGATAAATCACTTCCGGTATTGCTATATGCCGATGATGCGGGCCTCATGGCCCGTATGGCCATGGGGCTGCAGCGACTCCTGGAAAAGTTTGTCGCCTTTATGGGAAGTTTGTATTTGGCAATAAATTTACCAAATCTTATGTCATGGTGGTTGGCCCACAATCTATTAGTTCTAAGACCTTTAAAGTGGACAACCATACCCTAAAGTCCCAGCCTTTCCCTACCTAGGGGTGTTATTCGATATGAATAACAACTGGAAGGAGATCCGAGTTTATCAAAACCACTGGGGCAGTGGCTAATTTTGGCCGCAAGCTAGGTTCTTGGTCACTGCGTGTTCTACTTAAGATCTACAAGGCAAAATGCGTGTCTCTGCTCCGGTACAGTAGCAAGGTCTGGGGTCTCACGAAGTTTGAAAAAATTGCGACAGCGGAAAATCAATTCTTAAGGCGACTTGTGCAGGTCCCTCAATGCTACCTGGCCTTTTCAGTTCAGGAGGAGCTTGTAATTCGTTTTTTAGCCAGCACAGTCACCTTTAGCCCATTTCTGTGCTGGATCACGATCTAGACCAGGGAGGATCTAAGGCTTAACAGACTGATTCTTTCAGACTGTCTGTCTCTTGAATATGCGCATAGAATCCCCTGGATAGTTTATGTGAAGACGACTTTTGCCTCTCCAGGGAGAGCGGACATATTTTCTGATCCCCACTTACTGTGCCCCATAGAACTGAAAAGAGTTAAGGTTTCGCTCTTTTGAATGGGCCTTGGTAACTAGAGAACAGGCTGAGCTGATGAAACCCTTGGTGAGGGTACACATGCTTTTAAAGACCATCAAGGGTATGGAGCCCTGTCTAGGGCAGGTACTAATCATGCATGACAGATTTTTAATGGCCAGATTCAGATTTAATTTGTTACACCATCTCCTAGCCTCTCCGGGCAGATGGGCCCAACCAGGTCCCATGTTGCCCTGTGGCTGCGACAATAGGTCTCCACAGGACACTCTACATTTTGTCATGTTTTGTAACTATTTTAGTAGGCCTAGAAGGCACTTTATCATCCCTCTGTTGAAATCCTTGCATTTTACTCAAGTCCACCCTGCGCTTACGTACCTGCAGATGCTCCCTAACGAACATGTCTTACTTGCTGTTTCCTGTTTCTTACACGCTGCATGGGGGACTAGGTGCTCTAGACTTGACTGATTTAAGTATCATTGAAAGCAGGGTGCTTTTATCTCTTTTTATAGTTATTTGATATTCATTTTAACAACTTGAATTTATGTATATGAGCTACATAAGTATGAATTTTATGTGGTGTTTTTTGCTCTTTTATGGTTGTTTTTTTCTGTCAAGCAAATAAAGATTTTATGATGATGAATTTTCCTATTCCATTTTCAAATCTGTGTTTTGAGGTGCACTTTGTGCTTCTTTTATTGAGTTATTGTGTGCATTGTTTGCGTTACTGTACCATAACTAGTGAATATCAATGGCTTGACTTAACTAGACTAGAACTTAATTTTCATTGATTTTTTTCAGAGAATTTCAGTGGATTTTTTAATATGCTTTATCCAACTTCAACTGTACAAAACCTTTGACCGTGCACAGTGAGAAAAAGGAAGCAGGGAACTCTGGGTAGTTCCTAAGTTTAAGTGGAGAGCAGCTCCCGTATAGAACAGCCTACAACACCGGTGACACTCTGAATCTGCTCGTTTTTAAGCATTGGATTAGCACAATGCCATCCAAGCAAGCTAGAAAGGGACAAAGTCTCTTTCCATTTATACAGAAAAGTCTTAAAGCATATAATTAGCACAGTGCTTTCCACAAAGAGCAGTAAAATGACGACAGCCTTTTACCACTCCAGGCACAGTATAACAACTTTGGATTGGTAAAATACCATCCAAGCCAACCTGAAATAAATAAAAGTAACACCTGACACGTGCTTTGCTTTCATTACAGCTCTTCAGAGAGGTTTAGCTTTGTCCAGACTCAAGAGAGAGCACCCAATATTTGTTAAAACAATACCCTTTGAGGCTTAGAGTGGCACATACATATTGCAAAAAAAGAAGCAGAGAACTCAGGGTAGTTCCCAAGTTTAGGATGATAGAAGTTCCTGTATAGAGTACCCTATAACACCAGCAACACTCTGAATCTGCTCACTTCAAATGTCTGTTTTTCTAGCAAGATTGTTAAGCATAGGTTTAGCACAGTGTCATCCATGCCGAGCTAGAAAGGCCAAAGTATTTTGCCTTTATACAGCAAAGTCTTTAACTATAGGATAGGCATAGTGCTATCGATGCCGAGCTGTAAAATATCAAAAGCCTTTTACCACTCGAGACACAGTGTTACAGTTTAGTATTGGTAAAATACCATCCAAGCCAACTTGGAATGAATAAAAGCAAACCCTTGCATTTAGTTTGCTGTCATTACAGCTTTTCAAAGATGCTTAGCTTTGTCCAGACACAAGGGAGCACCCAGTATAAGATAAAACAATGCCCTTTGAGGCTTAGAGTTGCACATAAATTATGTAACAAGGAAGCAGAGATCTCTGGTTAGTTCCCAAGATGAGGTGGAGAGCAGCTTCTGTATAGAGCACCCTACAACACCAGCAACACTCTGAGTCTGCTAACCTCAAATGTCTGTTTTTCTAGCAAGGCTTTTAAGCATAGGATTAGCACAGTGCCATCCACACCAAGGTACAAAGGACAAAGTCTTAGGTGTGACTTATACATAAAAATAAGGTAGTTTGAGACTTTGGGACTATCTTTAATTCCTAAGTCAAATTTTCATATAATTTAAGTTTAAAAGCATCCAGCAAGGCAGGGCTGGCTTTTAAAATGACAGCAGGCACGCCAGTAGTGCACACTTAAGTACATTAAGTCTACTGGGTCTGTGGAACTACATGCCCTACCATATACTAGGTTGTCAGTACCAATTGTAATTATACCAAATTACCATGTGCTTTTAATCTTTACTCAGGACCTGGGTCTGGTTAGCAGCGCCCAGGGCACAATCAGACTCTGAAAACCAGCATCTAGCAGTCAAAATGGGGGCAAACATTGGGGGGACACTACAAACAGGTCCTGGTTCCTCACACAACCCCTCCCCCCCAGCCAACAGCCCAGGAGACTCAGCCCAACCCTGGGAGAATTTCCCTGTTCTGTCAGTCGAGGAAGAAAGTAAAGAAACCAGGCTGTACTATTGCAGGGTCTAGTCTGCCTTACATCCTCCTGCCAAGGTCACTTCCTCTGGGAAGCTGACCCATCTCTACAGTAACAGGACTAATTTTAAACTGAAACTTCATCACAGCTGTTTCATTTTCTTCCTCCCTTTTTAGTTTGGGTATTGAGGTACCTACCTCCTCTATCCCTAACTTTGCTAGTGCAACACCTATCTTACCCACAGAGGTTACTCAGCACTTGAGCAGCCCCACCATTACCAATTGGGCCAGGGGGCCTAACTTACTTTTGGCCATGGGGTCTGTCTCCTATGCCAAGTACAGTGCTGCTATGATGGCCAGCACCCAGCAGAGGCTACTGACAGCTGTCAGAATCCAGAACCACACCCTAAGCCAGAGATCTTCAAAACTTCTTTGTTGTGAGCCCCCTTGAGCAAAATTTTTTAAAGTTGGGCCCACCTCCAAAACTTTAGCAGGACTTGGGGAAGTGGAAGAATCCAGGCCGAGTGCAGGGGCCAGGATTACCATTTCAGGAGTACTTTTTTCTGTAGCTGATAATCCACACTAAATGTTAGACTTATAAAAGAGAAAATATATCAAGCAATAACATGGCTCGTGAGAATTGGAGTGCTGTAAGCCCCTCACACTCCAGAGATCCAATGCACCTGCACCTGTTTCACTAATGATAGCTGCAGCACTGAGTAGCATACTGTGTCCTCTGCCTCTTTCACATATTCCCCACCATGCATGGTCAGCACTCAAATCTTGGAACAGATTCCCTGTCCCTTTCAGAATAAAATGAGCTTTGGCATGTTGCCCACCACTTTGAAGCAAGGGCCCCAATGTAAGCAAGAAAAGATAGTAAAACAATACTACTTGGGGTTCAGTTGACACCTTACATCCCCTGGGCCACTGCATCTGCGGCACAAATGATACCTACTACTCCGCCCACTCTCACCACGGGCCCATCATGAGGTCCAAAGCAGGTTGCCTGCCTCTTTATGTAAAAAAAAAGGGAGGTAATCCCACATCTCGCCGCCAGTTGCTTTGGACCTGTTCTCTGTACAGCAAGGGTAATCTGGGCCCTAATGCTAACAAGGAAAAAAGCGTTCCCACCCACCATTTTGCTAGCAACACAGACAAAACTGGGGTGCACTGCCCTAGTGCCACTACACCTGCTGCACTAATGGCAGTGATGTCCATTTAAATAAAATATCCACCTTCCTTAGGGGATATCCCTGAGAGAGCTGTGTCTGTCCATTTGTAAAGGGAAAAAATAGCCCACACATGGCACTCTTTGCTCTGGGTTATCTCCTTGATGCTATCCGTGGACAGAGAACTAAAGAAGAATCAGGCATTCTCACTAGGGTACCTGTAATCTGAAAGAAATGTAAATGTTTGCTATTGGTTAACCATCAAATGTAAAGGCTGTTTGGAACAGAGTACAGGCTTTAATTTATGAAGTTGCTATTCTTTTTCAGAGGTGATATAAGGGTGTTAAGTTTTTGAAAGCTTCCTGTTAATAGACGTTGAAAACTTTTTGCACTAGGTACGGTGTAATTACCTATTACTAAAAGGTATTTTTTGAAAGCACTTCTTATATCTTAAATGCTAAATCATTATGTGGCAGCCTATCTGATACTAAGGAGCACTGGTACTATACAATTTTGTGGCTGCAGTATTTTCCACATAATTATGAGTTTGCTACATTTGCCACATAATCCACCATCTGCTGCATATTCTACAGATTTTAATAAACAAAAATGTGCTTCTAGCTCAAACGGATCAAATGTTACTAAAAAGGAAACAACACAGTTTCCACACAATGGAAGCCCCATTGCACAAGTTGACAGTCACCTTTCTTTTGCTTATTGCTGAATTTGGGTGTTAATCTGGCACTAATGATGTAAAACATTTCCCACTCAGGTTTAGCATGTGTAAAAATGATAAAATAATGAAGTAACATTATCACAAAAGTACTGCATTAAGCCACATATGTTGGCTTGTTTTCGCCCCATAACTTAGTCAACCTTGCCACATAATTTCGTCCTTCCCATCGCATAATTCCAGCAGCCTTGCTTATACATTGTGTAATACAACTTCTAAAAAATGGCTTGCATATTTACAGTGCTTTGTGTTACAGGCTGGGACTTCATAGCATTATAAATGCGAAGTCAGGATTCCGCACTGTGCCAGGCAGGATTCAATTATGTAACTCTCTGGTCTCACAGACAACTGCAGTGATCACAATAATGAATTGAGGTTTGATAACATAAAAGAAAGCATTCACAAGGATTAGTTTAATTTGCTTTTATTTTCGTTTGCGGTATGTACATTATTTTATAAGCAGCTGGCTGAATGTGAAAAAACAACAAAATACTTACACAAAATGTTGTTCTTTTCAGTATAGCCGCGTCTTTGACCCCGCCACCACGGCGCCAAGAATAACAGTTGCCATACTTTTATATGCCCTTTACCTGCTGGATGTAAATGACAACAGCTTGGAAACGAGGTAAATATAAAAGTCCACTTCCAGGCCATCTTCATTTACAAGTATTTACAAAGGCACTTGTGCCCCCTGGGAACATAGCCACGGCCCCCCAAGGGGGGGTGCGCCCCACAGTTTGAAGACCTCTACCCTAACCTCTCCACTGCCAGAGCTGCTTTAGGGGCAAATGTGGGTTTTTTGAACCTATCTTGATGTTTAGAGTCGGGGGCTACTACATCCTGTGGCAGTTACCCTTCCTCCACTCTCCCTTCTGTCAGTTCAGGGGTGATACCCTGCTGCTTGACAGCTGACTGACTGCTCAGTACTCCTTGTGGTCAGGTGAAGCTTCACCAGTGCCAACTTTGGGTTTCTCCCCTACTGGGACAAAAGACCCTTGGCTCACTGGAACTCTATTTAAGAGTGGCTTACCTTTCTTTTTCCTTTTCTTTTGGGACCCCAGTTTCCTAGCTGTAGGGACTGGCTCCCCAGGATCTTTGGGTTGTGGGGCACCCTGGGCCACCACCCCACTAGGGATGTCATTGCCCAGGACACAATCTAAGGGGAGGTCTGCACTGACTACCACCGTATACAAGCTATGGGTTCTCTCCCATTCTAGGGGCACTATGGCTACAGGTTTGGTGGTAACCTCACCTGGGGCTACCCTTACTCTTTTTGTCTCTCCTGGTGCATGTTTGGGGACACTAACCTGTCACTCACTATTGTGAGACTGGCACATGTGTCTCACAGGCCAATGGCAGGGATCCCATTCACCTGAATGGAGTGGAAGTGGCTACTCCCACCCTCAGGGATCACCAGCTAACCGTCTGGACCTGTCTCGCAACAAAATGCTGAGTGGACCTCCTCATGTCAGGAGTCCTCCTCTATGGCTCACTGGACTACCCCGTGCTAACCACCTTCTTGGAACAGGCGCGATCACCCCCGAAGTGAACTGACTGCTGACAGTCAAAGCACACCCTGCTGTCAAAGTACTTTTTCAGCCGTCGGGTCCCCTTGCCTCTGCTTATCAGAGTTGGGGTGGGATCTACTCTCCACTTTTTTATAGTTCTGGGGTACTGAGGGAGACTCTGTGGTGGGCTTACCGCATCCTTCCTTTGGTGTTTGTGGGCCTAACCCCGCCCCCTTCTTGGAGTCTCCCACATGATTAAACAAGCATTGGCATAGCCAATAGGTCTCGCCTTTGGGACCTTATAAGTATTTAGTTATGCAGTACAATATAATTGGTACAACAGCATCAACTGTTGCATGGCTAAACACTTATAAGGTCCCAAAGGCGAGACCTATTGGATATGCCAATGCTTGTTTTTAGCTGAGATTCTTAATGTAGCTCCTGCCGCAACAATGCTAAACCAACAGCAATGGTCCACATTACTGAACAATTCAGCAGGAATAATGCTCAGATCAGCTAACGGAAGGCGAGTGAATGGCTCTTCCAAAAAGGTGATGTCTGCCTTTGGAATCACTGCTCGTTTGTAGTGCCAGTGACATTCTTGGAATACAGAGGTTTGTGCCTCTACAAGCAATGCTGCTAAGCAGCAGTGCTTTTTTCCCCCACGCAAAAAGTACCAACGAGTCCTGGCAAACAGCTGTAAAGAGACACTACTTCAAAAATACAAAAAGAATAAGCCTTACAAAGGCCGCCAAACATCTTTCTGTAGACAAGTATAAAAAAGCTACTTGAATTACAACAAACCACAAAAAAGGAAGCTCTTTGTTTTCTTGCCATTCTGAAGCTTTTGCTCAAGTGGAAAACAAACATTCGAACTGCACTAAAAAAAAAAAAAAAAGGTCATGCTACTCTCCGATCACCTGAAGAAACTTTGGATACCAGAATTAGTTTCCTCTGAATGGGAACGTGTAACAGGATAAACAAACACCAAGGGCACATGCAGGATGCCAACAATTGCAATCTGGTACCCAGGAGCACTGATACCTCACAAATCAGTACTACCAGGTTGCTGAATACCATCCCACTCTTAGCTGGCCTCTGGAATTGGAAGAGACTGCTGGAAATCAGTGGTTCTGCACCAGTTCCTGCATACTATCTTCATTTATGGTTCTTTTGTTTGAAGACACGAATTCAAGGGGGCTGGGGGTGGAGCTGAATACTGAGAAAAAAACATTTGCTAAACTTTCAGGAAAATAGAGAATAAGTACACTTTAGGTACCATTTTAATTATTTTTGGTAAGGTTTACACATTATGCTTTTTATAGTTCTTTTCCAAGATGTACCCCTTTCTCTTGAGGCAATTTAAAATGTTTCCATATATCAATACAGAGATTTACTGCAATACACAATTATTGTCAGCTGAACAGAACCAGCTTGTTTGTTCCACAATTGGATCTAAAAACAAACGCATTTTTTTGTATTAGGGAACTATGTAATGCAGAGACCGTAGTGCCATTAGTTAGATTTTTTTTACAAATTTAAAACTGAAAAAATGTGTCATCTTAACTGGCAAATCATGCATCACCCAAGAACCAGTCACCAATTTACGTCATACTGCCCGATCCCTCTTTTGATTTATCTGGGCAAACCCTTCACCCAGAGAGGAATCCCTACTTTCACCATGGATTTCTGTCAGAGAGGAATTCCTACACCACTTTAGAGATTCACTGCCACCGAAATCCTGGGACCATTTCCAACACACTCAGAAACACAACCAATACCCAAAATAATTAGAGCTACAAATTAATATTTCTACCTTTTAGCTGCCAACAATAAAGAATTTCCACTTTTTAATACATTTAGTGCAGCCAGATTAATGCTTCCCGAAGCCCAAAATCCCTCAGACCAGTGCACAACTCATCCATCACCCAAACATCTTTCAAATGCTCACCATTGTAGAGCCTTGGAAGTCCTGGGCCCCGCTTACGGATCACCATTAAACCAAATCGTAAGGCCAAACTATACTACACAGGATTAAAAAATAGTAAATAATAAAACACAGAGACAACTGATAACCTAACGGTATAAACTCAACTGATCCTCTGCATCAATAGAGTTAGGACTGAAGAACGGCTAGGATGGTGGAGCCTACATCTACTCGCCTCGCATCCTTTATTGGGAAGATAGCCACCTGATCAGAATTTTACTAGCATGTGGACCTATTTGCTTTGTCAGTGTTTAGTGCCAACACATGTGCATAATAAAGTCTTGTATCCGAAGTTATAACAGCATCCCACAAAAAAAGAAGAAAAAAACAAAAAGGCACAATGACTTGTACCTGCAGGTTGTGATGCTATGACTGCCCACTGTGATGATGTATGTGTCTGCATGCATCAACAATCATGTACGCTCATATAGCAGGACGCTGCATGCACACATCATGCATTTTATACTGGTATGACACAGCTGCCGTTTTTTTGTTAAATTTACTGTCCCTGCCTGCCAGATTCGATATACAAAAAAAAAAAAAATGTTTTTAAAAGGATTTGTCATATATGAAACAAATTTCACAAACATATAGGCCCGGCAGCAAATGGAAGCTGCCAGGCTCACCAAAATTGTAAAGGTAAAAAAAAAAAGTGTATATTGACAACAGCGGGAGGGATATTGAGCAATAAAGAAATGGCTGGTAGGTTGAGAAGTCGGCGGGGAAGTAATGGTGACTGGCTGGGGGTAAGGGCAGGATAATCTGGAGACAATATTAATCAAAACATTATGGGATTGGGTGGGATCATATGGACAAGGAAGTGGGGGGGAGCAACACTGAGCACACAGGGTGGGAAGATATTTAAGGAAGACAATATGTGAGGGAGAGTGCAAGAAAAAACACAGTCTCACAGAGTACTAAAAGAAAAACATAGCTCCCTGAATGTGCGTAGCAGAAAGGTACGAGTCATCCAATCAAAGAGTGGGAAAGAGACAATGGTCCAAGGGAGGGACAAACATGAGGAGTGGAAGGAAAACCCTCAAATAAGAAACAAGGAAATGAGAGTGCCAAGATAGTCAACCAATGGTAAGCAATCGCCTGGCTCTATCTAAGCCCACTTTACATTTTTGGTATGTCCACAAGAGTTTTCAACTCACCAGAAAAACATCAACCAACTGGCTGCATTGTACCCGCTTCAGAGGACTACGTCAATGCCTAGGAGGAGCAAACTGTTCGCAATCTAAGCAACTGTTTGACCCACAATGACATATACATCACAGGTTTGGAGTGGTTGCCAGAAGAATCAGAAATTTCTGCAAAAATGACAAAACTAGGCCCTTCGGATAGCAGCAGGTACTCCCTGCTTCACAAGAACAGCCAAGCTCCAGAGAGTTGGGCGTCGAGATGTTAAAAGACCATCTCTGCAAACTCAATGAGAAATTCTACATAGGACTTGATCAATAGGGGAACTCACTTACCAAAACCTTGGTGACATTTCTGCTAACTCTTTAGACTGCTACCCACAGCCCATCACAGTGTTGACCATGTGAATCAGTATACCTGTGACAATGTGCCACAAATCAACAAGAAAATGAAACTGCGACTTAAAAAAACACAAATTGAATATTGAGTAAAAAGAATCCAGCCTCGTTATCCAAAAACACCACTGTCAGATCGAATCTGACAGCCGCGATTCCTTTAAATCACCAGATGAAAATTTTTAGGGAGACAGAGAGTATGTTTACAGCTTTTATCTGGCCAAATAAAGCACCTCGTTTAGCACTTGACACTTTAAATAGACCTTTGGAAGTAGGACGGTTAGCTCTCCCCAATTTAAAAAAGTATTATTTTGCACACAGAGTTTTCAGATTCACTAAGTCATCGAATAGCCATGGGTATGATAATTGTTTCTAGAAATATTTTTTCAAGAATATGATATTATAGATTTTTTATGCATTACCAAAACTCCCCAAAAAGTTCGATATAAGACTTTACAGTGGTGTATAAAGCGGAAGGCACAGATATTCCAACATTGCGCAATTCCAATAATTAATGGTGCAACTCATTTAACGGATGTTTATGTGGGGGAAAGACCCCTTTTAGAAAAGAATGTTGCCTTAAAATTGGAAAGTAATGGTATTAGTTTAATATCAGATTTCCTAAATGGAGAGTCATGGAAGGTATGGGAAGATATAGAACCCGGGATTAGGCTCCATAAGAATATTCTACTGTGGTCCTTTATATTAATCGGCGGTTATATAAGGGACTTAGATGTATGCAGAATACAGGCAAGCCTGGATTTAGCTGGGGAATTACTGGAACTGAAAAGATCTATTAGTGGTTGGGTTTCGTTTTTGAGATTTGATAAAACTACAATAGTACATGAGAAAGTATGAAACAAGTGGCTTGTCAAAGAGAATATGGATATTTGCCTTAATGTATGGAAAGAAACGAATGAATTTAATTTTACTCTGATAAAAGGTGCGAATTTTAGGCAAATGCAATTTTTCTCCAAATGGCTGCTCTATAGAACACCTGTGTTTTTACAAAGTATAAACCCAGAGATCTCAGCGAATTGTTTCCGACGTAACCAAGAGGGGGCGGGGACATGGACCCATATAATCTGGAGCTGTCCGGGTATTCGATAATTTCGGAATGAGACAGATTTATATTGTCTTCGCGTTTTAGAATTACCCCAAACCATAGATACTCAGACTGCAATTTTGGGTTATTTGTCAGATATAAAAATGGACCTTTTGCAAAGAAAAAGGATATCCATTGCAAGATCAATCCTTTTGCAAAATTGGAGATCAGTAGTAATTCCAACATTTCGGAAATGGAGATTAAAATTGAGTAAAATTAAAGAAACAGAAAGACGATATGCTTTAAGATCAGGTTCATATGAGAAGTTTTGCAGTCTGTGGGAGGTCTTGGAATAGAAAGACTCTATTATAACGCAAAAGCTGGAACGTGTGAAGATATGTAATGTAATATTTATGGCTTAGTATTTAATTTATTGGTTGAGGAGTATTTATGATATCTATTGTTATGTATCTATTTGAAATGTTTCTAATATTCTATGGCCTCCTTGCCCAAATGAATGTATTATATATGTGCCTTCTAAGAAATATATATATTTAAAAAAAAAAAAAAAGGGGGAATCCGACAGCCATAGAAGAACAGACAAAGAGGGCTTTCACTGACAGCAAAAAGTGTCTGTAGACAACACCTTACAATGAAGACAAAAAAACTCGGAAAAATCCCATACATTTCCCTCTTTGGAACAAAAACTAAAATCAGCAAAAACGAAAAGCATTCTATTCTAGAATTGTCTAATTTATTCCTAAACGATTACCTGAACAAACGGGGCCAGAAATGCCTCGTTAAAAAAACAGAATGATAGTGTACCAGCTTCTGGCCTTCTCAAAACAAAAACGAATGATTCCAATATAGTTCACTGAAAAAGGGGGCTCTAATCGGAACCTGCCCAGAACAATGAACCGGCAGGAAAGGCCCTCACACGTGCACAGAAAACACACCACTCCGTCTGAAGACAAAGAGCCCACCGTTTCTAATGCCCACACACCCTATGAGGCCTGGTACTGACCTGGGAAGTCAGTCAATCCAATCCAGCTCCACTGATCTGGTCAACTGCTCCAAGATCCTAGAACTGCAAGATCAGTTACATTCCCTGGCACTGCACGGCCTGCAATCAGTACGGTCTTCGATGCACCACCGATACGATCGGGGTGCAACGAGGACTGATCAGAGCCCTACCACATCAGGAAGAATTGTATTGAGTTTTGTTCTCCCTGTCGGGGAGGACGACCTACAGGTAACGCGCAGGCGGCGTCAGTCAAGCCGGTACCCACCCCTCGGCCCACCCCCAAACGGATCTTTCAGGCCTCCCCCTTTGTTTGTTCGCCTGGGGGTTAAGTCGGAGCTCCCGCGCAGAGCAGGCATTGGCTGCCGTGCTTTTTCCAGCAGTTTCGCGCGCTACCTCCTGCTCCAAGCTCCGCCTGCGCTCTGTTGGGGGGCGGCGCCAGCAGCGGTTCGGTGGCTTTGCTCGCCCAAAAGCCAACAATTGGTTAAGGACAATAAATATCCGTCCCGGAAAGATGACCACGTCGCCCTGGAAGTGACCCATAGGAAGTGAAGTAAGAGTCGCTCAGGAAGTGTCATTACCACGTTGCACGGCGCCCATGTGATGAACGTGATTGACGTCTTAGCAACGAACTAGGCATACGTCTGTCATGTGACTATTTGAGGCTGCGCTTTTAATGTTAGTAATACAGCTGGCGTGAACAAGATGGCGGCGGGCTGTCCACTGTCCCACGGACCCGCGCATGCTGTCTGCTTTGGACAGATGGCGAGAGCAGCCATCTTTGTCCATGCAGGCGCGTGCATGAGCCCACGGCGGAATGCGAGCGAGCGAGCGCGGCAGCCTGCTGAGCTGACCACACGCTCGTGCACCATGACCTTTTGCTTGAGCGTAACCGCAGGGAAAAGGCCATGACGCACGAGCGTGTGGTCAGCTTTTCAAACCCCCTAACATAAAGTCTTGCCAGGGCAGTGCTTGCGCGCTACTCGAGGCTCGACCTAAAAACTGGGTTCTCACCCTCTCATCAACTGTCTCCCCCAGTTCCCTGGGACCAGACAGCTTAGAGTCCACTAAATACTAGCTTAACTTTGCTAGTACACAATGAGTCAGGATGTGCTCTTTGAGAATTAATTGTACAGTCCTTCATACGTGCTCACCTGGTTACCTTTAATCCAGACCTCTAGTGCCTTCACTGAGATGTCCACAAAGTCCACCCAGGACTGTGTGTGTACCTTCTGGGTGTCTCAGAACATCACCTGTACTGCTCTGGAGTCAGACCAAATTTCCAGATTAGGAATTTCTTCATGTGTGGGTAGAATTCTGCCTCCTCCCCTACTAGGGTCATGAGCTTATCCCTCCTAGCTACTGGGATCAACTCCCACAGGAGTGAACCCCAATATTTAGAGTGGACCTTTCTCATCTCAAAGACCCTTTCAAATGCAGCCAGCCATTTATCAATGTTGTCCCCTTCTACATACATGGAAACCATGTACTTTTAAACAGAGCACAGGCCCTGGGTCTGGTTAGCAGAACCCAGGGCACAATCAGAGTCAGAAATTCAGCATCTAGAAGTCAAAATAATGGGCAAAAAGTGAGGGGACACTGCAAGCAGATCCTTATTTCTCACAACATCCCTGACTCGTGCCCTAAGGTAACTATAACTTGCGCCCCATGCCATGCACAGTTTTCTCATCAATAATAATGTTACAGTAAATGTTTGTAGGACTTGGCCTTTTTGGCTAAAGTTCCCTAAACTTTTTGCTTTCCTCCTAGACCGTTTTCCTGACATAGAGTTGCCAATTTAGATGCTTTGGGTACTTTGCCACTGCTGATCAGTGTCGAAGTACAAGTGTTCCCTGTGTAAAGTGTAATGGTAATTGGTTGGCCATGATTGGTATGTTGCCTTACTAGTAAAGTCCCTAGTGATGTGCACTGTGTGTGCCAGGGCTAGTAATGCAAAGGTGTGCGGAGAAGGGAACTCAGACCTGCAGTGTAGGGCCTGCGCGCAGTTTGCTAAGTTAGCATTTTGTCCTGACAAGTGTAACCACTTGTCAGGCCTTACTTTCCCTTTTGCGTACACAGTGGGCACCCCTGTGGTAGGTCCCGGGTAGCCCCTGGGCGGGGTGCAGTGTAGGTAAAAGGCAGGACATATACTGAGGTGTGTGTTATGTCCTGACAGTGGGAAACGCTCCATTCCGTTTTTCACTGGTGAAAGGCCATTCTGCCCATAGGACAGAATGGGGGAGGCTGGGTATTGTGTTTGTTAGCCTAGTTTCCCATAAGTTTAAAATGGAGAGGTGAAGTTTAGTATGTATGAACTCACAGCGGCATAACACATCTTTCTATGAAAGTGGTTTTATCACTGTGTGTTCAGAAGCCACACTTTTAGAAAGTGGCTGAGTTTTGTGCTTTAAGCATTTCTGTGTGTCTCTGCTGAATGTGGATTGACTGTCTGGATCTTAGAGGGGAGAGGAGCTGGGGGAGGTCTTGACCCAGGGAGGGGTTGAGATGGCACCAGGCTGACCTGCAGCTGGAGAGCAGGCGAGGAAAAGCACCAGGAGGGGAACAGGCCTGGGTTGCGGCTATAAACAATTGACCCATCTCCTGCTGAGTGATTAAGGATCCAGACCCCCAGTATCAAAGGGAGAAAGGTGACACTGGGAGGGAGACACCCAGAACTGATTTAGGCAGGGGTCAGGGACCCCTGAGCACAACGAACTTCAAAGACGTTTAGGGGTATAACTAGGAGAGCTGAGACCCCTGAACGGGGAATGGAATAGAAATGGATTGAGACTGAAAAGGCTTGGGCCCATTTCGTGGTCAAGAGGAACCTCTGCTAAGGAAGGAACAACTGAAGAGACTGCTGGGGAAGGACCAACCCTTGCTTCGTGATCTGGGGCTGGTCTGCAGTTTGCTGTTCTAACCAAGGAAGAGGCTGTTGGGACTGTGCTTGGTGCGCTGGGTCCACCTGCTTGAAGAAGACTGTGCTTTGTGCTATGTCTTGTTACCCCCCAAGGGCCCGAGGTGAGCTGGCTTCCTGTTTGGAAACACAGGAACATAAAAGTTTCCGGAGAAGTTTCAAGAGACGTGGTGGGCGCGTGTTGTGGCAGCTTGAGACCCTCGGAAGGTGTGCCCTGTGATCTTGGACACACAGAGGAGAAGTGAGACTCAGACGCTCTGGGTGCGTGTCGTGGTGCACAGGAGGCGTTGGTGAAGAGCGCCTGCTCAACGTGTGCACCGAAGGTGAAGTGAGTCTCGGACGTGCTGGGGGCGTGTCGCGGTGCACAGCAGGCATTGGTGAAGAGCTCCTGGTCAGCGTGTGCATCGGAGGTGAAGTGAGACTCGGACGCGCAGGGTGCGTGTCGTGGTGTACCGCAGGTGCTGGTGAAGAGCGCCTGGTCGGCGGGTGCATCGGAGGTGAAGTGAGTCTCGGACGCGCAGGGTGCGTGTCGTGGTGCGCAGGAGGCGGTGACGAGCGCCTGGTCAACGTGTACATCGGAAGTGGAGTGAGTCTCGGACGCGTAGGGTGCATGTCGTGGTGCACCGGAGGCGCTGGTGAAGAGTGCCTGGTCATCGAGTGCACCGGAGGAGAAGTGAGGCTCGGACACGGTGGGCGTGTCGGGGTGCGGCCGAAGGCGTTGGTGAAGAGCACCTGGATATCGGGGCACCGGAGTTGGAGTAAGTCTCAGTGAAGCAGTGTGCGTGCTTTGGTGCAACCTGGGACTGTGGAGGTGATCGGCTGATCATCGTGTGCACCGGAAGAAAGTGAGTCTCTGCAACGTGGTGTGCGGGTCTTGGTGCCAACTGAGACTGCAGGAAGGAGTACCTGGTGAGCGTGCACTCGGAGTCGACGTGAAGTCCCATCAGCGTTGTGTGTGTGGCTTCGTGCCAGAGGAGACCCAGAGGGTGCTGTGGTGAAGTGCACCCGGAGTAACGTAAACTCAGGGGCGTGGGGTACGTGTGCCCTGTGGCCGCCTGAGACCTTCCTAACAGTCGCGGCCCGGACCGGCAGCCCGGAGGAGCTGAGCTGCCAGGCCGAGCCGCTGAGGCCCATTGAGAAAGTTCTACACGGAAGGCCCAGTTCGCTGAAGGAGGAGAGTGGGGTCGCGCCCCCAGCTAACGTGGATCACTGCCTGGGTGGGGCGCGGGCTCGGAGGGACACTCTCTAGGCCTCTCAGACCTTCTGGCGGCGTGAGCCTTTGCTTCGGCTCAGAGTGGGGCCAGTACTGCGTTCAGGAGTGGCAGTACTGGGGCCAGAGTGAGAAGCTGTACTTTGTGTCATCGTTGATACGTGTGGAGGGGCAACTGTTATCGAAGAGGCTGACTGTCGTAATACACATTGCCAATATTGCTGCTAATTAACTGCCGGACTGTCTTAGGACGCCTGACATTATTTCTGCATAACGAAGTACACAATTGTAGCACTACGCATTGCATTATTTCTCCCTTGCAAAGTACAGGATTGTAGCGGCCCGCATTGCATTATTTCTTCATTGCAAAGTACATGATTGTAGCTACGCATTGCATTATTCCTTCATTGCAAAGTACATGATTGTAGCAGTGCGCATTGCATTATTTCTTCATTGCAAAGTACGTGATTGGGGTGTGACGCATTGCATTATTCCTTCATTGCGCAGTACATGATTGTAGCGGTACGCATTGCATTATTTCTCCCATTGCAGGTACCGGGGTGTATCGTTACGCATTGTATTATTTCTCCTGTGCCCAGCACAGGATTGTATCGTTACGCAACGCACTATTGTTTGTCCATTGCAACGTGTGTGATTCTAGCATTATGACCAGCATAGCATTTTGAAAGCGGTGGTTGGGATTTGAACCTACCAACCAGCCGGAACGAATATTACCCTTTATTATATGTTGGCTTATGTATCGTGTGGGCTGATCGTATATCTCTTTACATAAAGTTTATACTCGTTTTATCAAACTCGTGTGGAGTCCATTTGTGGTGTCACCAGTGGGTTGCTGTGAGTGTGGTTGCACATACTGTACCCTCGTGCCTTGGATATAGGCCTGGCTGCTCGTGCCAAGCTACTAAGGGGGTGAGCAGGGCTATCTCAAGCAGTGTCCTTACTTGGCCTAACGTTGAGGGAGGAGTCCTGGGTCTCGCATTTAGTGACAGTGGTGCGGGACGGGGACTCCGGCTTCCAACAATGCTGCAGTGATATTATTAATTATGTCATAGAGATGTTATGAGTGAAGTAATATGTGGGGTAATACCAGGGGTCGTCGGTGCGCCATCATCCATTCTGCCCTTTATGAGATGAAATGGGTTACGGCTGTCCACAGCCAGTGAGGCCATGCCTCTAAACACATTCAGGCCTATGCGCAGCTTCGATGCACCCTGACGTGGAGCCACCTGATTGGCAGGTCCTTTGTCGTGCAAGACACAGGAGTCTCTGCGGCCATTTCAGGGCCGCTTACAGAGCCGCACTAGCTTGACAATTGGATTTGCCTCTGATCTTTCAGCGTCTCAGTTATTTTCGCCCGCCAGCCTTCAGTTCCTGGTCACCTTGTTTCCCGCTTGCTGCCAGGGCCGCTTCTAGTAGCTGAGTCTTATTTTTCATCTTCCCAGGACCTAAAGCTAAGTAGCTTGTTTTCATTGTGTGCACTAGCGTATTGAGGGGTTTTTCCATCAACATTCTACAAGGCTTGTTTGTAAAGCGCTTCATCGAGACTTTCAGCTTATAATTTTTAGCACTTGAGAAGCCCATCACTTACCCTTCAGATTTACATTTGGATTGTTACCTGCATGCTGCAGGTGAACAAATACCAAGAACTTTATTATCAGGAGCCTTATTATCCAGAGCCATATTATCCAGGGCCTTATTACTCCAAGCCTCATTTCCAAGAGCCATTAATTTGGTGATACCAGGACTCTAGGAGTCCTTTAGGCCAGATATTGCTGAGTGGTTCTTCGGTATGCCCGTGGCTTACATTTCTATTTCTGTTTGTTAGTGTGTGTGCAGTTGTATGTATGGAAAGGGCAAAGGTATGAATGAGTAAATGATTGTTTCCCCAGAGTCCCAGAATTGTACTTACTTTGTGCTGGGATCTGTTTTAAGAGTCCCAGACTCCTTTTACACTCTGATTCCTAGAGCTTCAGCTGCATCCTGAGTCCTCACTACATGTCCCCTTCCCTTGGTGCATCTTTCTCAAATTCCTCAACAAGACTTCAAGAACCTGTACATGCTCCTGATACACCCTCCAATTCACACGGTTCCAGGTACTGCATTTCACACATATAGGTCATAATATAGTACATCATTAGTAGTATCGTTATATGTTCATAAGCCTTACTCTTTTTTTCAGGATTACACAAGTGCTAGGGCTTTTCCTTCCATCCGGTATATTACACAGCAGTTTGCAAACCAGCAATCTAGAGGGCAGCAAGTAGCAGAATTAGGGTGAAAATTCGAGCAGTTTTTGCTCTCCCCCACTTTCTTTGTTTTCTTCCCCCATCCCCTCGGATCTCTTGGAGTGGATATTTCAGTAAAGAGCCATATGCAGTTCCTTTTTTGAAGGAGCCAAGGGAGGAGATTTTCCAGATGTTTCTGGGTAAACAATTGTAGGAGAGCAGACCTTTTGTCTTTTGAATTGAGTTCCATCCAGGGTGGGTTAGGCCAGGGAGTTTACATTTGCTCCTTCTATACTGTCTGAGTTATATAGCACGAGGAAAGCGTGTGAATTCATTTGAAGACATGGCAAACTATTCTGATGAATTTACGATCTCTGGCTGAACCAATGTAGAGCCCCTTGCCCTCCATAACATGGTCTCTTCCTCCTGAGAGCAAATGGACAACAGCATTTTGAGGTCTTTGGAGATTATGGACTAGTAATGCAAGAAGACTAGCAAAGACTGAATTACAGTAGTAGTAGGTTAATGCTCTAGAAGCAGTTAGCAACGATGCTGGCTTCAAGCAGGAGTATAAAACACTGGCACAAAGAAGTGAGTTATGTGCACCTGGCAGTTATTAGCCTTCCTGTAGCAATGATCAGAGACAGACAAAAGGACAAGCCCCGTCTAGAAACTTCTTCTCCTTGAACAACATAAACTGCAGTCCCACCTTCGCCCCTACCATCCGCTGAACAGCAGTGTTCCAGAAGAACTCATCAGCATCACTTTACTAACAGGGCTTTCATTCAATTTCTAAAAGGGTCCCCTGTCTCCATTCTCCTTCATATCAATGTCTGTGTCTCTGCATTCCAGCCACTGGAAGGCAATCAATACATCCCACTGTCCGGAAAAGCGTCATCATTCCTCCATCTTGTTCTGTGAACAAGATGCCATCCAACATAGATCTCACTGGTCCCAGTACAAAATTCTCACCATACACACACTAACAAACATGCACCAAGCAGTTGTTGCATATACACACACTGTATGCACGCATGTGATATCAGAACAAGAATCTAGGGTTCACATAAAAGCAGAAATTTGCATGAGGTGTTGGTAGACTACATACCCTCTCCCTGGCACAGATAAAAATGTCTGGTCACTCAACTGATTTACAAAAGCCAGGGACGCTGCCACCACCTCTCTGTGTAACTTACCCAGAACATGGAAAGTTGTTCTACGCCTTCTATGAGGGCGATCATTGTGCACCCCTCAAAGTCACAACATAGGTTCTGCACCCTGCATTACCATAAACACGTTAGGCACACCCTAGTATGATGCCAGAGCTAAACAAAATCACGATATTAGTTTCACATGCAGCCGGGCACACAGAGTAGGCCAGGGGTACACACATGTTTTCTATGTGGGCAACATTCCCATTCCAACAATCCCCATGCCGATAATTTCAAGCCGCTGAACACCAAGTTGAGAGGTGTTGGAGTTCTCTGTGTTTAGAGAAGGACAGAGCCAAAATGTGGCACTGAAAATGTGTTGTAGGGCACAAGGCACTGAAATCTAAGACTACACTCGAATATCATGGAGAATAATTAAAATTAGAAGAGATGCGGGGGGAAAGGTAAGGTTGAAATTTGTGGTGACAGAAGACCGTGCTAAGCACGAAGGCCTGTGCTGGGCACAGCTGGGATATGATGGAGTGTTCTGAATGGAAAGAGACCAGTACGGTAAGGGTGGTGTGTGGGGCAAGGCTTGGTACAGAGGAGCCCTGGGGTAGGAGTTTTTATTTATTTATGTAGTTTTCTATACCTCAAACGTGGCCAAAATATTAAAAGTGCTTTACACAAGCAATTGAAAAGTTAGAAGATAAAATAAGTAAATCACTTTTCTTAACCCCAGAAAGATGTGTATATAACTTAATTGGGGACATAAAGTAAGAATTGGGTTACATACAAGAAATAATATATATTAACAGAAGAACCTGGAGGGAAAGATCTGGAATTAAAAGCATTTTATGAGAAAAGGAACTAAACCCTCTTACCCTGTCCAGATGTGCGTGAAAGGGGTGAACACGGGTCAGAGCGTTTCTCCCTCATAGCACAGGTCGGGTGCAATCACAAGTCAAGGGAGGCTCTGGGGCCCTCAGACATAGAGTTGTGGTTGGCGCAGGGTTATTCATCTGTAGAAGGGCGCCTCTTGGATGTTCACAGCTGAGGGGTGTCTTTCTCTCACGTCCTCGCAAGCAGACAAGTTCCTGCTCTGGAACGCTTATACTTCTGGGGTGCCTCTCGGGTCTTCCTCACACGTCTAGGGTGCTCTCACCTAGTCGGTAGGTCGCTGGCTCGAGGGGGGTTCACACTTCAGGGGTGCCTCTTCTGTGCTCGGTCCCGCGTTGCAGCCTTCTTTGCTCATGCACCTCGCACAGCCTACACAGGGGTACTTAGGGGCATGGGCAGTTCACTGCAGCCAATCCTAAGTCCTGCAAAGAGCTAAGGCTGATGAACCTCCGCCAATCAGCGCCGGCACAGTTTTGAAGTCCATCATAGAAACCCAATCCGAGTCCGTTCTCGCCGCAGCACTTAAAGAAAGCTGTGGTCCCGCCTGAGTGTGAGTGAATTCAACCAATGGGAGAAGGGAGCAGATTCCGCACATATGTTGACTGGTTCTCGGGGCTGCAGAGAGTTAATTTGCACACTTCGCACATTAAATCTTCTTCAGAGCATACTACCTTTTCCACGTTTCCAAGACGTGCGCGGCGCCCCTGGCAAGTTCTAACGCCGCACCGGGGTGCCGCGGCGCACAGTTTGGGAACCACTTCCCTAGGTGCTTCCCCCCGGTGGAACGTTCTTCGCTCATCAGGGTGAGTGCAGTGGGGCAGAGGCGGATTACACTTCGTAACATCACTTGAGCTGTCTGACAGATTCTCAAAACCACACATTTTTCCCAGCCTGAGTGATGGCACAGGCAAGAAAATAGCCACTATTCTAGATACCATCACATCTTTACGAGGGGAGGTTCAGGACTCCAGGATGAAAAATCAGGAACTGTATGTCGGGAGGTAGCTTGGTTAGCCAGCTAGTGAAAGGGGGAGACAGTAAAGGGTGCCTAACCTATGCAACCATGGACTTTGCTTCCAGCTGGCTTGGGATCTGGGGTTCACCTGATCAATGCTTTACGGCTGGGGCCTCTTCCGCTTTGGGTGGAACTTCGCAACCCTCACTTTCCACATTTCAGATTTGTCAAACCTGTGCCATTATCTGAGCACTGCCGGAGAGATGCTATGGAGACCCTAAGAACTATTTAGCAACCCTTTTCAACTCTGGTCTCTCTTATAGGACCATTAATTGTTACAGATCCGCTATTTCATCTGGGCATGCTTTAGTGAATAATTTAGCAATAGGAAGTAATTATCTTATTAAATGAGTAATGAAAGGGGTTAGACTCAAAAGACCCCTAAAGCACGTTATGATTCCTTGCGGGATGTTAGTCTAATTTTCAAAGTTTTTGTTTCTTGGCAAAATAATTCATTCTTATCTCTTAAACAGATTTTGTTAAAATTGGCAACTTTACTTTGCCTAGTTTCTTTCAAACGAGTTTCAGATATAAAGGTTCTTGAGTTATCTAACAGATTTTATTCTAATGAGGGCGTACATTTCGACATTTGGAAGAGAACTAAGACCATGTCTGACTCTGTTTTCTATCCTTTTTCAACGAGTGTGAAAAATTGTGTGGTAAGATGCATGAAAGTTTATGATGACAAAATTGCACAATTTAGAGAAAGTGGAGTTGATCAACTGCTTTTATCTTATGTTAAATCCCATAAACCAGTCTCTGTAGCAACTTTAGCTAGATGGATACGTACCATAATGAGTGAAGCTGGCAAAGATCGATCAAGATTTGGGGCCCACTCATCTAGAGGGGCAATGTCTAGCGAGGTTTTCTGGTCAGCTGGATCTCTTTCGGAGATTCTTAGAACAGCTGACTGGTCTAACGCAAACACCTTTGCCAAATTTTACTTAAGACCAATTGAGCATGTTAGCAATGTAGCTCTCAGTAGCTTTGAACATGCATAATGGTAGCCTCTGGTCTTGTAATGAAATGACGATTCTCCAATTATTATGCAGAGAGAATCTTGATTTCTGTTGTAAGTTGCTCTTTTTGTGCAAACCCTTAGCCTTCCCAGATGAAGAGTCCAAAATTTTCTTTTGTTTTGTCTTACTTGGAAGGTAATGCATAATGCAGCAACATGGTCTATTACCCTAATAGAAACGAACAATCCTATCCTGTACCATTTTGATACTTTTTACACAGAAATACAAAAGTTGTTTGATAGAAAGGCACATACCTTGTCACTGGACAAGGGACTTCTGACTCTGAAACAGGGTTCTCAAGATCTCCTTACCTATATCCCCACATTCAATAGGTTAGTAACAGAAGCAGAGTGGCCAGAAGAAATAAAAAATGTTCCAATTTCTACCAAGACCTTCGGGGAGAACTAAAAGATGTTTTGGCGCAGGTTATAAATCTCCCAACTGAGCGTAGCAAATGAATTGCTCTTAGTGTACAGTAAGATCACCGCCTGTCTGAGAGGAAGACAGATAGAAGTAAAACTGAATCTCGGGCATTATATGTGAGACCCAACAAACCATTTACAGATGATTAAAGTTAGAAATGGGATTCTTGTTTTGTCTGAGGTATGTCCCCAGGCTTGCCAGGAACCAACACTCTAGTCAGAGTAAGCTAGATACACACCAAAAGATAATCTGCGCTTATCGTCTGGTAGCTTGGCTCAGAGCAGTCAAGCTTATCTAAAGAAGCAATGTGTAAAGTATTTGTGCAACACACTCACACAGTAACACAATGAATACACTACAAAAAGACTCCACACCAGTTTCGAAAAATAGATTTTTATATTCTGAACAAAACAAGACCAAAACGACAAAACTTCAATGTATAGAAGTTGAGATATTGAATTTTATAGGAATAAATGCAGTAAAGCGCTTAGAAGCAATTAGTGCTAAAAAGTTTACTTTAAGCCACACTTGCCCTGGGCAAAGTCAAGTTCAGGTTGACCCCAATGGAGCGCCGGCCAGCTACAGGACCCACACAGGCCCCGGTGACCAAAGTACCCTTTTTGGTCGCAAACAGAGAGATGCGTCGATGTCGAGGCCTGCAGGTGCAGGATGTGTTGATCTTCTCCACACAGTGAAGGTGATGCGTAAGCTCTGAAGATGGGTGCCGGAGTCGAGAGGTGTCGAGCGATGCGCCGGGTTCTGCCACACAGTTGAGGGGATGCGCCGAGCTCACCAAACTGCAGCGGCGGCGATATGCTGTCTAATGCGTCGATCTCTGGAGGCAAAGCACTGGTTCCAAGGCGATGCGCCAATTTTACTCCCACTACCAGGTCGATGAGACAGGTTTCCTACACGCAGACAGGAGATGCGTCAAAATCCATGTTGAAAGTATCTTGGCCACTTCAAGTGAGCCAGGCACAGCAGCAGGGGTAGAGACTTTGATATACCTGAGTCTCAAGCAACAGGAGGCAAGCCAACAAGCCCTTGGAGATTACTTGGAATGAAGGCAGAGTCCAGCTCTCCTTCAGCCAAGTCAGAGAGCAGCAGGCAGCAGGGCAACAAACAGAAAAGCATGCCTTCCAGATCAACAGTCCAATTGAGTTCTTTCAGCAGACCAGCAGTTTTTTCTGGCAGAGCTTTAGTTACAAGTTCAGTAGTGTCGTATTTTAGTGGGTCAGAGACCCAGTACTTATACTCAAAGGTGCCTTTGATGTGGGGTTGACTTCAAAGCAGCTCTCTGGAGTGCACACACATCCCTTTCAACCCAGTCCTGTCTGCCAGGATATCTGTGGGAAGTAATCAGTCCTTTGTGTGGGGACTGGGCACTGCCTATTCAAGTGAAGTGTTAGCCCCTCCCTTCCATCCTGCCCAGGCAAAGCCATCAAAATGTAGATGTATGTAGATGGGTACTCAAACACAAGTATCCTTCCTGTGTTGTGGCTGTTCAGAGGGAATGCACAAAGTTTAGCTGTCACCCACCATGGACGTGTATTGGAGACAGGCTGTCAGGCACACAGAGCAGTAAGTGCAGAGAAATGTCCACTTTCTAAAAGTGGCATTTCTTAAACAGTAATTTTAAATTCAACTTCACCAGTGAGGGGGATTTATCATTACCATTCCAAAGACATGGCACATGAAAAGGTTTCTCCTCTATGATCAGCAATTGCAGCTTAAAAGTGTATTAAGGAATTCCCAATGCTAGCCTATGAGAAGGGTAGGCTTCACAGTAGTGAAAAATGCATTTGAGGGTTTGTCACTGTCAGGACATGTGAATAATAAACACACATGTCCCACCTTTTGCTTACATGACACTCTGCCCTTAGGGTTACTCAGGGCCTACCTTAGGGGTGTAAAAAAAGGGGAGTTTGAGGGTTGGAAAGTAGTTTTACATACCATGTCAACGTGGCAGTAAACTGCACACACAGGCACTGCAAAGGAACCCCCTGAAACAGGTTTGAAAAGTTACTTATGTGGGTGGCACAGCCAGTGCTGCAGGCCCACTGGTAGCATGGGTATGTGTTATACCACTTTACAATGGCCTTACTAGTAAATCAAATATGGCATTTTGGTATACAACAATGTCAACATGTTTTAGGTGAGAAGCACATTCACTTCAGCACTGGTTATCAGTGGTAAAGTGCTCAGAGTCCTAAGGCCAACAAAAGAATCAGCAAAACAGGAGGTAATAGGCAAAAAGTCTAGGGAAAGACTACCCTAAGGATGACAAGTCTAACAAATTCTCAAAGACATTCAGGGTGGAACTGATGTAAATAAGGGGTGCACGAGGGCCATTGTCCATAGAAGAGAGAGATCGATGTAGAAAATTGCAATTGTGTCTTTATTGCGGTCGGAACAGTCATTTTATCAAAGAATGCAGGACATGAGCTAGGGCCCTTGAATCAAGAGAACCCAGAGCCCTGGCAACCAACCAGGTTGTGGTCAGGGTAGACAACCTAGAAACCTCCCAGGTGGCGGAAAACTGATGCTCTTGAAAAAGCCAGAGGTTCCACATTTGAGAGTAAAGGCCACAGATACCTAAGCATGATTAGATAATACTTTAGAGAACACTGTGGCTCACTTGAATGTGTTAGTGGAGCTCGTCCTACCGAACAGTATGCAATTGCAAGCCTCTGTTATGGTTGACTCTGGAGCAACTGGAAATTTCATTGATCAGACATTTGCTAAGCAAATGAAACTTCCCATGGAGAAGAAAGAGGCGCCAGAACCACTGTGTTCTGTAGATGGCTCTGCCTTATCTTCAGGATCTATAAGCTTTTACACTCCAGTGCTACTCATGGCCATAGGTACGGCGCATGCTGAATTAATTCAATTTGATATCATAGACACCTCACAGTTCACCTTGATATTAGGCATTCATGGCTCATCCTTTATGCTCCAGAGGTGGGTTGGTCTACATGTTCCATAGATCTGACTTCTAGCTTTTGGAAACAACACTGTCATCCTCACAAGTCCCATCAGAATCCCAACCCGGGTGTGACCCTGCTAGGCTACCGTAACACGGTAGTGTAAGTACAAGAGTTTGCTGCTTAACCACAGTTCCAGAATGTTACACTGCTTATAAGACAGTGTTTGGCAAGGCAGGAGCAAGCCAATATCCATCGCATCATGACTATGACTGTCGCGTTGAATTTGTTCATGGTGCCTCTCTACCATGTAGTTTCATTTATGCATTGAGTGAACCAGAAATAGAATATCTGAAAAACTATATTGAGAAACATCTAGCATTTGAGTTTATTCGACCTTCTCAATCCAGACATCCTCTCCTCTTTTTTTGTCCCCAACAAGGGTGAGGGGTTGCATCCTTGCATCGATTACAGGGCCATAAAGAAGATCACAGTAAACAATCGGTATCTTTTACCATAATTCCTGCCTGGTAGATCAATTGAAGAAGGCAGTGATTAATACAAAACTTGACCTCAGGAGCATACCATCTGGTCCAGGTTTGTAAAGGCAATGAGAGGAAGACAGCTTTTAGAACTAAATTTAGGCTCCATGAATAACAGCTCATGCCCTTTGGTCTCAGTAATGCCCCCGCTGCCTTTCAGTGTTTCATGGACGATGTTTTTAGAGGTTACCTTGATGTTTTTGTATCGTCTATATTGATGATATGCTCATTTATTCTGACTCAAAAAGGGAGCATGTGGAACATGTAAGGGCAGTATTGGATTGGCTCCAACAGCATCACTTATTTGCCAAGGCAGAAAAGTGCTTATTTCATGTGTCCACAATAGAATTCTTGGGCTATATCATAAGTACGGCAGGCATCCAAATGGTTGGCAATAAAGTCAAAGTGATTCTTCAATGGCCAACACCGACGACTGTGAAGAGTTTGGACAGCTTTCTAGGATTCACAAACTTCTATAGGTGCTTTATTAAGAACTTCTCTACTATTGTACATCCTTTGACCAGAGCCTTCGAAAAGGGGTTCCTTTTCAGTGGTTACCAGACACCAATCAGACCTTTATTGATTTAAAAAACTTTTTTGTGCAGACACCCATTCTGCGACATCCAGATATTACACTGCAATTCATTTTGGAAGCACATGCTTCCAGTATAGCATTAGGAGCAGTTTTGTCTCAAAGTCACCCAGATACGGGTCAAATACATCTGGTGCCATGCTTCTCACAGAAAGTTACTCTATGCAAAGTAAACTGCTGCATCGCTGATAAAGAGTTTTTGGTGATCAAAAAGATTTTGAGGAATGGTGCCATTACCTTATGGGGGCCAGGCATACTATTGAAATCTACACAGACCACAGGAATCTGCATTTCCTCAAATCACCCTGGGCACTTACACCACGTCAATTATGCTGGTCTTTATTCTTTTCAGATTTTGATTTCATTATCGCTTGCAGACCTGGGGTCCAGAACGTGAAGGCAGACAACTTGTCCCGATCCTATGAGACACAGAAGAAACAACACGAGAAAGAACAACCCCTTATTTTCCAGGAACAGGTCGTGGTCTCTACCAGTAGAAACATTAGTGTCGCTAGTATCACTAGTACTCTCTTCCAGGAACTCACTACACGTTTAGAGTCCCTACATCTTATTATTGGTTGCAGGCTGATGAAACCCATTCAGACTATAGAGGGTTATGGTACCATGGTCATAAGATTTATGTGCCCTTTACTAATCTACAAACACAAGTGATACAGTAGGCACACAATTCGGACCTAGCAGGGCATTTGGGCTCCCTTAAAATGACCTCAATAATTTCCCTGTATTTCTGGTGGCCAACGTTGCTGATGGATGTAGAACAATACATAAAATCTTTTTCTATTTGTGCACAAATTAAGACAAGTCATACTAGGCCTGTTAGTTTACTACAACCCATTACTATCCCAACAACCCCTTGGCATACCGTGTCTATAGATTTTTGGGTGGAATTGCTACGTAGCCAAGGGCACACAGTAATTTTGGTGGTAATTGATCACTTAACCAAAATGGGACATTTTATTGCCTTGCCTAAGTTACCACTTCCCTTGAGCTGGCACAGACCTTTGCCTGTCACATCATTAAACTATATGGAATCTCCAATGTACTCATTACTGACCGGGGCTTTCAATTTACTTCTCAATTGTGGCACCAATTATGTAAAACACTACACATAGATGCCCGCTTATCAACTAATTAGCATCCTGAAACAGATGGCAGAATTTGTATATAGCAACATGAAACACACAACATTATGGTGTTCCCCATTCTATTGTTGTTGGACTTGGCCCTTTTGGCAGGGTCATCCCTGAACTTTTTGCCTTCCTCCTGTACTTTTTCTGACCTGTTTTTGTTGGTTTTATGACTCTGGGCACTTTACCACTGCTGATCAGTGCTAAAGTGCATATGCTCTCTGTTATAAATTGGTGTATGGATTAGTGATTCCATGATTGGTTGGTTTGGTTTACTTGTCAGACCCTAGTACAGTGCACTGAGTGTGCCCAGGGCTTGTAACCCAAATGCTGCTGGTGGGCTTGCAGCACTGGTTGTGCCACCCACAGAAGCAGCCTGTAAAAGTGTGTCTCAGGTCTGCCATTGCAGAGCCTATGTGCAGTCTGGTACTGCCATGTTGACTGGGCAAGTGCACCCACTTGCCAGTCCCTAAACCTTCCCTTTTCTGCATATTAGTCACCCCTATGGTAGGCACAAGGGCAGGGTGCATTGTAAGTATGAGGTAGGACATGCCCTGGTGTGTGTGGCATGTCCTAATAGTGAATTACAGCCATTTTCGTTTTTCACTATTGCAAGGCTACCTGTTCCCCATAGGCCAGAATGGGCAGTTTGATTATTACATCTTATAATCCTAACTGACCCAGGGAACATGGTAGAAAAACCAATTTAGTATGCCTGAACTCAGAATGATAAAATTAACCCTGGGCGTAGTTCGCGAAGTAGCGCTACGCGAAGCTACGCGAAGTGCACTTCGCACTACGCGAGCTACGCGTAGCACTACGCGAACTGCGTAGTGCACTGTTCGCGATGATTGCACAGTGCCGGATGCTTGTCCGCACTGTGCAATCATTGAAAACGGCATCTTGCACAGTGCGAGCTGTCTTTTACTGCTGCTCGAGTAGATTTTTACTCGAGCGGCAGCTTTCTCAACGCGAACTGCACCTGGGACCTGAATAGGGCTGTGCCTTCCCTCCACAATGCTGGCTCCACCTCCTGTGGTGCGTCTGATGCCCCTGGCCTACACTGTGAAAGGAAAGAAGGAGTCTTGTCAACAAAGTGCTCCAGGACTGACCAGAACTGGTTTGGACTAAGCAAAGGCCTCTCTGCCTTCAGAGAACAAAGGGAAAATGAGTATAAAAGAGGGGACCCAAACCCCAGAACTTTAGATCACTTTTGGGAAACAAGAAGAACCTTTGCTGAGGAGAGGAACCAGAGAAACTGAGGAGGAGACTATCCCTAAGCTGAGTGCTGTTTGGGGGATTGGCCTGCAGTGGTTGCCTGACTGCCAAAGAAAGGAGAAAGGAACTTTGTGTGTACTTTCATCAACTTGTCAAGGATCTCCAAGGGCTTGAGATAGAGCTTGCCTCCTGCTGAAGTCTCAGGGACAACAGACTTCACCCACCAGCTCCCCAAGAGTTCTTTTGAAGTGCTTGCTGTTGTGTTGGGCCTTCTGAGGGACTGCGTGTCCCAAGGAGCTGGAAGCGCGACCCACGAAGAAGAAGCGTTTCGCCGCCGCAGCAGTCGTCGTCGCATCACCGGAGAAGAGAGTCGCCGTCGCAGCAGACGCCGTCGCATCACCAGAGAAGCGTGCCGCCGCTGCCGCTGTCGCCCTCGCGTCACCCAAAGAGCCTCGCATCCCCGGAGAAGACTGTCGCCGTCGCAGCACACGCCGTCGCATCACCGGAGAAGAGTGTCGCCGCCACAGCCGCTGTTGTCGCATCGCCCAGAAAGCGTGCCGCCGCTATCGCATCGCATCACCGAGGCGCCTGCATCCCTGGAGAAGAGTGTCGCCGTCGCAGCAGACGCCGTCGCATCACCAGAGAAGCGTGTCGCAGGGCCTGTCGCTGCTCAGAAGAATCGTTGAGTCGCCGCACGGCCGTCGGGCGTGCACGCATTGTGTCGCATCAAGAAGAAGACGCCATTTTTGTTTCATTGCACCGGATCTTCATCGCATGAAATGAATGAATGAAATGAATTTGTACTTGTAAAGCGCACTGCTACCCTGAGGCTTCCTGGCGCTGAACGCATACCGCTGTGGAACCCTTCCTGGCTTTTCCCTGTGAAATGTCCACTCCTGGGCACCCCCAAGGTGAAGCCAGGCATCCCAGCACTGGTGGGGCCGTTGGGGAGATTAAGCAAGCTATTGCCCAGAGTTGCAGAGTGGGACCCATGATTAGAATAGGCACCGAGGCGAGAATTATCAGGTCCGAGGAAGTTGAGCCCAAGACCCGCCGAGGCGGGAATTGAACCCTGGTCCCAGGCCAGATCTCTGCATCAGGGTCTGCCGCTCTAACCATTGAGCCACACTTCTCCACACTACGTCACGGCGCTGCTGGTCGCATCGCCACGGAAGCGCAGTAAGAAACCGACGCATCACCTCCCCACGCGGAGAAGAACCAACGCATTCCCTACGCAGCAGTAGGGACCCGACGCATCACCGTTCTTGCATGTAAGGAACCGACGCATCACCTTTCCTGCAACACTTTCGTTGTATAGCGTTACGCATCCAAAGGTACATTGAACTCAAAGTGTCGCATTGACCATCTAAAAGAGAACTAAGCTAATTCTACCATTTTTAAGTACAGTATTGTGGATTTTTGTCGTTTGTGGTCTTGTGATAAGTCTATATAAAAATCCTTATTTTTATACTACAACCTGTGTGGTGTCCATCTGTAGTGTTGTCACTGGGTTACTGTATGTGTTCACAAATGCTTTACACAATGCCTCTGAGATAAGCCTGTCTGCTCGTGCCAAGCTACCAAGGGGGTGAGCAAGGGTTATTTTAGTAGTGTATCCCCCTTACCCTGACTAGACGCAAGAGTCCCTATTTGGTCAAAGGTACCTACCTCTGCCAACTAGAGACCCCCAAATCTAACAATTGTCTACTAGGATTTCATCACAATGTTTTACCTTTTACCTTACCTGAAAAATCACACATACCCTCGGTTGAGGAACATCACACACATTTGCAGAGGGTATTAAAAGATGCTAAGCAAAGTTTAGACAAAGGTCAGGTGCTCACAAAACATATACTGACAAAAAATGCATGGTTGAGCCACGGTATCAAATAGGGTACCGGGTGTGGCTCACAACCAAAACATATTATACTGCCAGGCAACGTAAATTGAAACCCCGGTTTGTGGGTATTTTTCCCATAACCAAGCTTTTCAATCCAGTCAAAATCAAGTTAGATCTCTCCATCTCCATACGAATCCATCCTATTTTTCACGTTTCCATACTAACAAAATGCCATCCTATTACACAACTGGTAAATGCTCATGGATTCCATTGTAGTCTAGGGAGAACATAAATATGAAGTTAAACAGATCCTTTATTCAAAACGTACACAAGGGTGTCTCTACTACCTGGCTGATTGGAAGGGGTATGGCCCAGAAGAAAGATCATGAGAACCAGAGTCACATCTTTTACATGTAACATGACTTATCTTTAGATTCCACAACACACACCCTCCTAAGCCTAGACCCTCTCTGAGATGGCAAACCTTGCGAGGTGGGTACTGTCAGGGGTTGCTGGTGCGCTGTCATCCATTGAGCTCTTTGAGGACTGGGATAGGTTACAGCAGACCACAACCAGCGAGGCCAGCCCTCCAGAAACACCAAGGCCTACGTATGGCTCTGATGCAAAAAGAACAATTGATGGACAGAATGCAGAACAATGTCATACATTCATCCCAGTACAGAGATCTGGGCCTAAATCCAACGTTTTTTTGCTCCCTATGCCATTCCAGTTTGAACCCAGCCATATGAAAATCAGTCTTGACCCTCTGCCCAATGGGAACAGTCCAGACCGAACTGCCAGGCCAGGTCCTCCCTGGACTGGAAACAAGCATCCTAGGACCGGTTTCAGGGTTTCACCCTTCATCAGTCAGCATAGCTTGACTCCAGTGGCATGGGGAGCGCGGGACCCACGTCTGGGCATACCCGTCCCACTCGGGGTGACAAATGCAAAAAGAACAATTGGTGGACAGAATGCAGAACAATGTCATACATTCACCCCAGTACAGAGATCTGGGCCTAAATCCATCGTTTTTTTGCTCCCCATGCCATTCCAGTTTGAACCCAGCCATACGCAAATCGGTCTTGACCCTGTGCCCAATGGGAACAGTCCAGCCCGAACTGCCAGGCCAGGTCCTCCCTGGACTGGAAACAAGCATCTTAGGGCCGGTTTTGGGGTTTCACCCCTCATCAGCCAGGATAGCTTGACTCCAGTGGCATGGAGAGCACGGGATCCACGTCTGGGCATACCCATCCCACTCGGGGTGACAAATGCAAAAAGAACAATTGATGGACAGAATGTAGAAAAATGTCATACATTCACCCCAGTACAGAGATCTGGGCCTAAATCCATTGTTTTTTTGCTCCCCATGCCATCCCAGTTTGAACCCAGCCATATGCAAATTACTCTTGACCTTGTGCCCAATGGGAACAGTCCAGCCCGAACTGCCAGGCCAGGTCCTCCCTGGACTGGACACAAGCATCCTAGGACTGGTTTCAGGGTTTCACTCCTCTGCCAGGATACCTTGACTCCAGTGGCATGGAGAGCACAGGACCCATGTCAGGGCATACCCGTCCCACTCGGGGTGACAAATGCAAAAAGAACAGTTGAAGGACAGACTGCAGAACGATGTCATACATTCACCCCAGTACAGTGATCTGGGCCTAAATCCATAGTTTTTTTGCTCCCCATGCCATTCCAGTTTGAACCCAGCCATATGCAAATCAGTCTTGACCCTGTGCCCAATGGGAACAGTCCGGCCCGAACTGCCAGGCCAGGTCCTCCCTGGACTGGAAAGAAGCATCCTAGGACCGGTTTCTGGGTTTCACCCCTCATCATCCAGGATAGCTTGACTCCAGTGGCATGGAGAGCAGGGGACCCACATCTGGGCGTACCCGTCCCACTCGGGGTGACAAATGCAAAAATAACAATTGATGGACAGATTGCAGAACGATGTCATACATTCACCCCAGTACAGCGATCTGGGCCCAAATCCATAGGTTTTTTTGCTCCCCATGCCGTTCCAGTTTGAACCCAGCCATAGGCAAATCAGTCTTGACCCTCTGCCCAATGGGAACAGTCCAGACCGAACTGCCAGGCCAGGTCCTCCCTGGACTGGAAACAAGCATCCTAGGACCAGTTTCGGGGTTTGACCCTTCATCAGTCAGCATAGCTTGACTCCAGTGGCATGGGGAGCACGGGACCCACGTCTGGGCATACCCGTCCCACTCGAGGTGACAAATGCAAAAAGAACAATTGGTGGACAGAATGCAGAACAATGTCATACATTCACCCCAGTACAGAGATCTGGGCCTAAATCCATCGTTTGTTTGCTCCCCATGCCATTCCAGTTTGAACCCAGCCATACGCAAATCGGTCTTGACCCTGTGCCCAATGGGAACAGTCCAGCCCGAACTGCCAGGCCAGGTCCTCCCTGAACTGGAAACAAGCATCCTAGGGCCGGTTTTGGGGTTTCACCCCTCATCAGCCAGGATAGCTTGACTCCAGTGGCATGGAGAGCATGGGGCCCACGTCTGGGCATAACCATCCCACTCGGGTGACAAATGCAAAAAGAACAATTGATGGACAGAATGTAGAAAAATGTCATACATTCACCCCAGTACAGAGATCTGGGCCTAAATCCATTGTTTTTTTGCTCCCCATGCCATTCCAGTTTGAACCCAGCCATATGCAAATTACTCTTGACCTTGTGCCCAATGGGAACAGTCCAGCCCGAAATGCCAGGCCAGGTCCTCCCTGGACTGGACACAAGCATCCTAGGACCGGTTTCAGGGTTTCACTCCTCTGCCAGGATACCTTGACTCCAGTGGCATGGAGAGCACAGGACCCATGTCAGGGCATACCCGTCCCACTCGGGGTGACAAATGCAAAAATAACAATTGATGGACAGATTGCAGAACGATGTTATACATTCACCCCAGTACAGCGATCTGGGCCTAAATCCATAGGTTTTTTTGCTCCCCATGCCATTCCAGTTTGAACCCAGCCATAGACAAATCAGTCTTGACCCTGTACCCAATGGAAACAGTCCAGCCCGAACTGCCAGGCCAGGTCCTCCCTGGACTGGAAAGAAGCATCCTAGGACCGGTTTTGGGGTTTCACCACTCATCAGCCAGGATAGCTTGACTCCAGTGGCATGGAGTGCACGGGACTTTGCACTGTGGGCTTTTCCTGTTTTTTTATATTTGTACTCTGTATCATCTCTACACAAGTAGAATTCAGTGGTATTTTCCTCATCAGGCAACTGTTGAGTTCAGGTCACATGGTTTGAAGGAATTATGTGCATTTCTTCGAGGAAAAATGCACTTATCGAAAAATGCAATTCTGCTCCTATGTTTTTTGCTCGTTGCATTTAAACAGACTTCCTTGAGTTCTGTTCATAGTAAACCGTATCCCATTGGCAAGATGGCTTAGGGTTGAAGGCACCTGCTGCAGCGATCCATGCAATCAGTTTCACTAGCATAACATGGCTATAATGGGTGCTACTGCTAGGGCAAGCAAGAAAAATACTTCTTCCTGCCTCAGGTTGATAGAAAAAGGCAATCATAATTGAGGTGAATAAGCACCTCAAAGCCCACTCCCCCTGCTCCAAGAATGATAGCTACATCCTTACTCTGTGCCTTCATAAACATGAGGTGAAAGTCACTCTTAAGTGGGTCAGTTTAGGCTGCATAGTGGGTGTTTATGAGAGAAACGTTCTGGTACATTCAGGTATCCCATCTTTAGTGATATACAAATGGAACCATAAAATGATAGGAAAATTTTACTTGCTGTGCCATTCTAGCGAACCTCACTTGACCATACTAAGAAACCATGCGCCAAACGTACAACATATTCTTGTGGATGCAAGCACTCCGATTCAGCGTTTATAACTGCAGAAAAGGGTGTTTTGCTCATGTACCAAACCCATTTTAGCAGACAGTAAAGTTTATCAACTGAAACTGATCTGCACCTGAATACCAAAACACAATTTGAAAGGGGCGTGTTGTGAGCATTTTGATACCAGATGTATCAATGGATTGCAATTAGAATTCCGACGCAAACTTTGGAAAAGTTACAGACTTCCAGTTTGGGGTGTTAACTTAGTCACAAAATGGAATGGGTCCCCTTTGGATCTCTTCTCTTTTGCAAATTGAGGATAAAAGTTTCAGGGGTGCAGGCAGTCCATGGGACCACTACCTTTTCTCACAGAAATGTTTGCAAAATGAAAACCCTTTTTTTTTTGTTTTTTTTAAAAAGCACACAATCTCCTTTAAGGAAATCAGGCTGCTTTTAAAAAATGTTTTTATTTTTCAAACTCAATCACAGCACAGTGGTCTGTTGGCCATTGCAGGCCACCATTCTGTAAAGGAGAAAATATTCTCATTGTTGGGCTACCACCACCGTACTATACAGGAACTCGAAAAACAGATAAGACTCCACCACAGAGCGAGGAATTACAACAGCATTTATTGTAAACACACTTGAGTGGAAACACACTTGAGTGGAGAGAACGCCACAGAATGGCTTTGCTCAGTGTTCTCTGCCCGGCACAGCGTCCCACTGATATTCCTACATCTATTAGCAGATACAAAGGGCAAGACACATTTGCAAAGTTATCTGTTAGCATGAACTTTCTTATGAGCATACCATTAGTCACATTTGTCTGTTATCACAAGGCACATATTGGATTCTGCAGGAGAAGAACTGAGCACATAATCATGGGCAAATTACTAAATGTCTGGTTTACTTATAGACTTGCACAAGGTTATTTGTAGCTGGAAAAACAGCATGAGTGGTTAAAGACCTTGAGCACAGACTTGTGTTTCTTGTGATCAGCAAAGGAAAGGGATGTGAGCAAACAGCACATAAGAGCAAGAAATGACAGAAATGACAGAATGGCTATACAATGTGGGACATAGGTCAAATGTTTAACTGATGTTCACAATGTAGGTTGCAGGTTAACAATTCCTGTTATTGTGGCCAGTCAGAGTGAATCACACTTTAGGACTAACCTAATTTATATTAATCATGCTTGGACTCCAACAACTTTGATTCCTTAATTTGAGAATTGACCTATTGATACATAGATCAGATCCCAAAACAAGATTTTGGCCCTAAAAGTCTGGTCACAAATTGTGCCCACTTTTTGGAATCAGAACAATAGTACATCTTGATTCAAGTTACTTGCAGAAAAGACCATACTGTGGGTTCTCAGAGTTTAATTGCAAATCAGCGGAGGAAGTCAGTCACTGCCAAGCATGTCAGGGGTCCTGATTTCAAGAAGAAAAAGTTTGACAATGAATAATACTTCAGGAGATTGACACGAGGCGGTTATCACTGCCTGCCAAGGAGATGATCTTGAAGAATATTCCAATTCCACTAAGAATGAAGTGTAAAATTAGATGCACATTTTGCACTCAAGGGCCTCGCGATCTGAAGCTGGGGAATTGTCTGTCAATTGCGTGAGAAATGTTGCAGGCTCCCAACCTAATCCCTAGGGCCACTGTTGCTTCATTTGTAGACCGAGCCGTGCTTTCTGTTCCTACTGCCATTTCAGAGGGTTTGTGACATGCTGTGTACAGCACAAACCCAGGATTCGGATTTAAGCAAAGACCACAACTGTTTTAAGGAAGATCTTCAAGGAGGTGTCACCATGTCATAATACTACTTTTTATCTAAGCTCTCACTGAATTGTGCTACACTGCAAGTATTCATTAGATAACATATACCAATAGTACTGCAAAAAGCTGCTTGAGTACATAATCAACAGGACAAAGCTATTATTTGTTTCTCATCAGATACCTCTGTATCCTCTTCAACATAGAAGGATGAATTATTAGAGTGATGAGGGAACAACGTTGGCAGCCAGGCGATGCTTACTTTGTGCTGAGGGTTTCAGGTACTGGGAAAAAGCACTCTTTTGGGGGACTCACCAGTCATTATCAGACTTTGACTAAGATCAAAAGAGAAAAAGATAGAAAAGGAAGAAACAAAGAGGAAGAGAAAGATTGGAAAATAATGAAAAGAAAGGAAGCAGAGTTAATAAATATCCAAACTAAATTAAATATATATATAAAATATATATATATATTTTCTTGCAAACTTCCGTCAACGGCTACCACTCTCAGCACAGCGGGGTGCGCACAGCCCGCGAGGACGGACTCTCGAAACACTTTCATTTCTACAAAGATGCTGGGCACTCTGGGATATTCCAAATTAATATTTATTTCATTTATTGCGTGTGACCTTGGCTGACAAATGCGTTTCGGCTCCCTGGCCTTTATCAATGTCAGCATACCATCGTGACTGTGTAGATTAAATACCCCCGTGACGTTTACGTGTTCAAATCTTGCAATATGATGCCGGTTTCATAAAGATGCACATCCAGCAAACATATTTAACATGGATAGAAATAAGACATTATAACTGAGATGTTATTAAATTGGATGTAAATTGTTGGAGGCAACAAGGGAAATGATTTCAAGATACAAATGAATTTAAATGAATCTTCATGTAATATAACATATGAAACACGATGGAATATACATTGAGAATGAGCATATTCATGCACGCTTTTTATAACTATAAGATGGCCTCTGTGTTTTTCAAGTGTGGAGACGGGCCGACATATAAGTCCTCTGTCTATGTTTATTTTTAAGATTTGAAAGCGTAAACGTCACAGGGGTATTTAATCTACATAGTCACAATGGTATGCTGACATTGATAAAGGCCAGGGAGCTGAAACGCGTTTATCAAATAAGGTCACACGCAATAAATGAAATAAATATTAATTTGTAATAGCCCAGAGTGCCCAGCGTCTTTGTGGAAATGAATATATATATGTGTGTGTGTGTATTACCTACTGACGGTCACCAGTATTCAGGAAGTTTACAATACTAATGTTTACAATTCTAAATATGAAATTGCATTTGTACTAGCACTTTATGTAGGCAGGTAGTCTACAATAAGGAAAGTTACCGGTAAACGCAACTGACAACTTTTTGCATTAGATGTACTATACATGAACTAGGTGATAGGTTTTAAACAGTTTTGCGTTACCAAGAGGAATGAGATTTTAATTGTTATTAGCAATAGCAATGCATCCGAGCAGTGGTTGACAGCTATGGGAAGCTTGATGAGCCCAACTTGTTTAAAGGTATTTATACCTGGATGGAAACTAATGGGCAAACATTGTACCCCATGACGAAATTTGTGCTAGGAAAAACAATTTGGTGTCTAAATGTGAGATATACAATGACACAATGTTTGTAAACATCAAATAGTTTGTCTATGTCTATGACTACAAAAATATGTTGCACTTGTCACTTTAAGAAATGTTTAAAAAAATGGTAGGAAAAGCAAATTGAGGCTGTGGAGCGCGTCATGTGATCAAGGCCCTTCGGGGTTGAAACGCGTAATGGCAGCTGTTTGTTAAGCGGAAAATAAAGAAATTTTACCAGCACTGCATTGGTGGTCCGTGCTCCAGTCCTTGTGGAATATCGACGAGTGGAGGGTGGAGTACGCTCGATATATATAGCCGGTTTGGACTCCTCCGGCTACACACGGACCCCCGCCTCGCTACAGGGCAACGCTGCTTTCAAAGGAGTCAGTCTGGCAACGGACTTCAAAAAAGAATCCGGGAGGATTATCTGCGAGCAAAGCCCCCCAGCAGCGACATCTGTGACCCTGATCCATTTCAAGGTAGGCGGACCCGGGTCGGAGGACGCGAGGGACGCCTACAGTGAGTGGAGGGAGGGCTGCTTTCGCATAACTGGGTAGAGAGGTGTGCTTGGATACCCATGGAGAGATTGCACTTGGCAAAATCCACGTCCAGGAGTATCTGCAAATATCTCCGCATTGCTTAACAAAATGTCAGCTGACGCGCTGAGAGACCGGGAGGCAGCGGCGGCTGAAATGTTCGATGATGCACGCTTGCCGAAAGTGAACTCACTTACCCACAATGCAACAATAGGTGACAGAAACACCAGCCTGAAAGATAAACTTAAGCATTTGGAGAAGCTTATGAAACAAGAGCAAAGTAAATGGTGGGAAGGGAAATCCCTACAACGATATCTAGATGTGGGAAGATTTCCACGGGTCTGAGAATACTCATAGCTCCCAGCTATGAAAATCCGGACCCCGGAAATGATGAAAGAATGGGCCGAAACTAATTTAGACTCATCAAGGAAACTGGTCACCATATTGGTTAAATATGCTGAAAAAGACAGAACAAAACTGCAAGAGCAAATTGAATCAATTAATGAAGAGTTGAGCCAATTGGGACAAAATGAGGAACTGACTAAATTAAAAGAGGAAATGACTAAGAGACTCCGCAAGGAAGAGGAAAAAATCCGAGAGAGAAAAACTTTCAAATTCCACAGAGACAAGGTGGACTATGAGTGTGGCCGGATTTTTACATTTGCCAAGGAATACGACTCGCTCAAAGTTTGTAAGTACGGCGGAGCAAACGCTGCAAAATCTAGCTCAGCGAGCAATAGAGCAAGACCAGTAAACACATCGAACTCGGACTTGAGCTCAGCGATTGAAAGGGAAACTGAACTAGATCCCCGCGATCCAAGAGCAACGCAAATACTATCAAAACGTTCGCATGCTGAAGAATTAGATTTTTTATGTCTAGAGCAGAGACAGACACTACGTCCAAGAACTCAGGCAAACAAACAGGGAAAAACAGATCCACTAAGCGCCGGGAGAGGCGAAAGGCACAGCGAAGAAGAAACCAAGAGACAAACAGTGCGCAAGTGGAAATGAAAGTAACTATCAACCAGACCGTTAACCGCACAACAGTAAATCTGGCAAATGTGGACTTAAATAAAGCGGAGGAACAACTTTTATCCCTCGGCCTGTCATACTGCCCGGAGAGCACCTTCAATTACGCCACAACAAGAATAAATATCTTTAAAAGTGTGCGCAAGCTTAAATTGAAAAAATACCATCTATTACGAAATAAGACAACGGGCAGCTCTCAGACCAGTCAGCATGGTGAATCCTCACAAACATCACCCTTGCTCAATCTCACAGCATCTGACTTACCAACATTGAGGGACTTACAGGAACTAATGGAAGAAAATACAACATCTACATATGACATACACGAAACTGAGCCTACTACTAGGGGAATTGAGCAGGGTATGGTCACCACACCCTTCAAACCCCGGTCTACCTTTAACCCTATAACATCTAGGGATGCAATTGACATATTCCAGGAGCAAACAGTGCCAGGTATCAAGCAACTGAACCACAGAGTACAAAGAACCAAAAGAGACAAAATCAACAAACAAAAACTTCAGTACCATCTACTAATGACTAAACTAGGGAACAACACCCAGATTGTCATACGTAATTCAGACAAAGGGGGTAACCTAGTAATATGGGGGAAAGAGGACTATGTTGATGAAGCAATGGGGCAGTTGTCTGACAGGAACTGTTATCGCAAAAGTGACACACTTTCTCTCAAAGCCACGTATAATGAATACTACACAAAATTATTAGCGTGGAAAAGTGCAGGATTAATAACTATGCAAGAATTCAAATTTTTGAGAAACGATAACCCAACAACACCCATTATGTACTTCATTCCAAAGATTCACAAGAACCCATTGAAGCCCCCAAGACGACCCATAATATCTGCCCGCAATAGTCTACTGGAAAAGTCATCCCAGTATGTGGACTATTTTTTACTAGAACATGTGCAACAGCTCCCTTCTTACATCAGGGACACTGGGGACTTTTTGTCTAAAATACATGATTTTGGGTGGCAGGGGGATTTCCTACTAATAACCTTAGATGTGACATCACTCTATACGAGTATTAACCACCAAGATGGTTTCAGGGCCTTACAATTTTATTTAGAAAGAAGACCGACCCAGTGTATACAACACAGTGAGATGCTAGTTAGCATAGTTGAGTTTTGTCTACATAATAACATCTTTATGTTTCAGAGTGCACTTTATCAGCAATTACGAGGTGTAGCAATGGGGGCCAGCTTCTCCCCCAGTTATGCCTGTCTCCACATGGGATGGTGGGAGGAGCTGGTTCTACAAAAATTGCATGAGGTACATTTTTATAACAATGTCAAACTGTGGCTGCGGGTTATTGATGACCTTTTTATAATTTGGCAAGGGACCTTGTCCGAAGCAGAGAACTTTATTGAGGGTCTCAACAAAAATGATTTAAATCTGCAGTTCACAGCAACCATTAATGCCGAATCAGTTAATTTCCTGGACGTCCAGATATACATCAACGAGGGCAAGATAGAAACAAAAATACATCGGAAGCGGACTGCTGGCAATTCTGTGTTGCACGCAACCAGCTCCCACCCACAACATCTAATTCAAAGCATCCCCTATGGGGAAATGCTTAGGCTTAAAAGGATCTGTAGCAATGAGGACAATCTAAAGGCAGCACAACTAGCAAGTAAAACTAGGTTCCTAGCGAGAGGGTACTCCAATAAATGTATTAATGCGGCCATAAATAAGAGTAAGGCAGTAACTAGGGAGGACCTACTCAGGAGCCCTAAGCCACCAGAACTTACACAGGCAGCCATCAGCACAGGTATGGCACCAGGAAAGGAAGGGGGTGCCTTCAGAATGATTCTAAACTACAGCAAGCAGGAAAAAGCCATTAAGAAAATCATTAGAAGAAACTGGCCGTTAGTCCTCAACGATCCTGTCATAGGCCATATGTTACCAAACAAACTTGCCATAACCTACAGCAGAGCACCCTCAATGAGAGACAGCCTGGTAAAGAACAACCCCGACAGCCAGATTGGGGTCACATGGCTAGCACAGCGCAAAGGATTCTATAAATGCAAATTATGCAAAGCATGCCAATATGGCGTAAACAAAACATCATATACGATACCATTTGGTGACCAGAAACAAGTCATTAGCAAAGCCTTAACTTGTAAGACAGATCATGTCATCTATGTGCTGGAGTGCCCGTGTGGCCTACGATATGTGGGAAGTACCAAGCTTCAAGGCCACAAGAGGGTACTCCAGCACATATGGGCAATCAAGAACCAAGAACAGTCTTACCCCGTGGCACGGCACTTTGGGGAAACACACAACGCAGACCCGAAAGATCTTAAATATTATTTAATAGATGCCGTCCTACCCAATAAAAGAGGAGGGAATCGGGAAAAGGCCCTCCGCAAACTAGAGACACAATACATTCTAGATTTAGATTTGAAACATCCGGGGGGACTGAAAGCCACAGAAGATCTTTACACTTGTTTATAAGTTAGATGACGGGGTTGGCAGTACACAATAATACAGCGGCTGGCAAATAATGCAATAAAGTATTCGAACATACAATGTATTGAGCCAAAGCAACTATCGAACTGAGCCGCCCTCCCAATCTATTTCACAGTTTTTAACACTTATTTTAGCTTGTTTCACTTTGGTGTATTTAGCACAGGCACTTTAGTAATTTTACTTGCACTAGCACTTTATGTAGTCAGGAAGTTTACAATACTATTGTTTACAATTCTAAATATGAAATTACATTTGTACTAGCACTTTATGTTGGCATGTAGTCTACAATAAGGAAAGTTACCGGTAAACGCAACCGACAACTTTTTGCATTAGATGTCCTATACATGAACTAGGTGAAAGGTTTTAAACAGTTTTGCGTTACCAAGAGGAATGAGATTTTAATTTTTATTAGCAATAGCAATGCATCCGAGCAGTGGTTGACAGCTATGGGAAGCTTGATGAGCCCAACTTGTTTAAAGGTATTTATACCTGGATGGAAACTAATGGGCAAACATTGTACCCCATGACGAAATTTGTGCTAGGAAAAACAATTTGGTTTCTAAATGTGAGGTATACAATGACACAATGTTTCTAAACATCAAATAGTTTGTCTATGTCTATGATTACAAAAATATGTTGCACTTGTCACTTTAAGAAATGTTTAGAAAAATGGTAGAAAAAGCAAATTGAGGCTGTGGAGCGCGTCATGTGATCAAGGCCCTTCGGGGCTGAAACGCGTAATGGCAGTCATTTGAGATGTCATCAGTGATGTCATCAGTATTGTCACTGTCCATGTCATGAGTTATGTAATATGTGACGTCATCAGCAGTGCATTGCGGGGGCGCGAGTTATAGCTAGCTGAACTAACTATAACGGGGGAATTTCACTGGTTTTGTACGAGTGAAATGTCCAACTAACTATAACGCCCCTGAAACCTATGGTTTTTTCAGTGAATTTCTAAGGTTTTTTAAATGCTAATTTCTAACTATAACGTGGCTGAAACCTATGGTTTTTTCAGTGAATATATATATATATATATATTCACTGAAAAAACCATAGGTTTCAGGGGCGTTATAGTTAGTTGGACATTTCACTCGTACAAAACCATAGAAATTCCCCCGTTAGTTAGTTCAGCTAACTATAACTCGCGCGCCCGCAATACACTTAGTCAGTTATACAATCAATTTTACAAAAAAAAATCATCCATTTAGACACTTATATACCCATTTATTCTTCCATCGACCTTGAGATATACATATATAAAAAATATTTAATTTTCAGAAAAAAACACATTCACTGGATGATGTCATCAGTGATGTCATCAGTGATGTCATTTAACGCCCCTGAAACCTATGGTTTTTTCAGTGAATTTCTAAGGTTTTTTAAATGCTAATTTCTAACTATAACGTGCCTGAAACCTATGGTTTTTTCAGTGAATATATATATATTTATTATACTATGTATACATGTGAAAATGTCTCAATCCCCTGTTTGCCTCGGTGGCACGGAAAAAATGGGTGGAACTGACGTCAGCACGCCGACGAGGTCCTCTTATGGCTCCGATGACGTCATACGGTGTCGCAAGCGGAGCCGTGCTCGTTGACGTGGGAGAGCTAGGAAAGAATTTCCGTGGAATGCTGGTGCAGGGGATATTCACCTAAGTGTTCAGGCTAGTCCTTTGGGAGCAACTGTTTATGTTGCCACTCCAGAAACCGAAACCAGTGATCCGAGGGCAGAGGCCCTGCAGATGGCACACGAGGTGGGGTGCCCAGTCGTGTGCACCGGCGGGGCAGCGAAGTGACAAGCACCACAACCCACAAAAAAGGTAACGAGGGCACTGAATAACACAGGATCTTCTCTTTGTATCTGGCAGGAACAACGAAGTTAAAATGCCCTAGTACCAAAATGTAGAATTAGTGCTACAACGGTCTTCAAGAGGACCTGCGATGCCGCTTCTGCCTCCCGTACCCTGGAGGCGGCACATGGGTCACACGGTACGGTCATACTGCGGTGGGACGCACACTCGTTGACCTCTCATGGCACTGCTCCACACTTCAGGGAGGACGCTTTCCATTAGCTATGTTTTCTGATGACATGTCGCGCCTGCCCCGTCCAACAACAGAACTCCTTTAGATCCAAACAGACTCTTCCACTCTCTCACCGGAAGTGAAACCAGGCCACGCGGACACTTTCACAATACAACAGCCGGGAATGCACTTTTCGGTAAAAAAACACATTCCTTCCTCCTAATTAATCAAATAAACGTCTCACTGAAGAACAGGGGCCAGCTTCGATCGGTAAACAGCCGTTACAACGACTTTTTTACTTTGCGATACCATTACAACACATGCATTACCACGCATGCGTTGTACATCACGAAGTCATTACTACGCATTTTTTAGAAAGCATGGTCATTTAACACGCATGCCTTTACAACAAATTTTGTTGTAAAGGTATGTATGGTAAATGACCATGCGTTCCAAAAAACATGTAGACGATGCATGTCGTTGTAAGGAAACAGAGGCTGTTCCGTTTCCTCACAACGACGTGCACCGCCCCTCAGAGATGACGTGAAGCAGGAACCACGAGGAGAGAGGAACCATGAGGAGTGAGAGGTAAGGGGGATTGGGCATGGGGTGGGGGTTTCTTTTCTAGGGTTTAGGGTAGTGCAGTGGTGTTTGGGTGGTGTAGGGGGTCGTGCTGGGGGTAGTGTTTTAGGGTTTAGGGTAGTGCAGTGGTGTTTGGGTAGTGTAGGGGGTCGTGCTGGGGGTAGTGTTTTAGGGTTTAGGGTAGTGCAGTAGTGTAGGGGGTTGTGCTGGGGGTAGTGTTTTAGGGTTTAGGGTAGTGAAGTGGTGTATGGGTAGTGTAGGGGGTCGTGCTGGGGTAGTGTTTTAGGGTTTAGGGTAGTGCAGTGGTGTTTGAGTAGTGTAGGGGTCATGCTGGTGGTAGTGTTTTAGGGTTTAGGGTAGTGCAGTGGTGTTTGTGTAGTGTAGGGGGTCATGCTGGGGGTAGTGTTTTATGGTTTAGGGTAGTGCAGTGGTGTTTGGGTAGTGTAGGGGGTCGTGCTGGGGGTAGATTTAGGGTTTAGGGTAGTGCAGTGGTGTTTGGGTAGTGTAGGGAGTCGTGCTGGGGGTAGTGTTTTAGGGTTAGTGGTGTTTGTGTAGTGTAGGGGGTTGTGCTGGGGGTAGTGTTTTAGGGTTTATGTTAGTGCAGTGGTGTTTGGGTAGTGTAGGGGGTAGTGTTGGGGTAGTGTTTTAGGGTTTAGGGCAGTGCAGTGGTGTTTGTGTAGTGAAGGGGGTCAAGCTGTGGGTAGTGTTTTAGGGTTTAGGGTAGTGCAGTCGTGTTTGTGTAGTGTAGGGGGTCGTGTTTTAGGGTATAGGGTAGTGCAGTGATGTTTGGGTAGTGTAGGGAGTTGTGCTGGTGGTAGTGTTTTAGGGTTTAGGGTAGTGCAGTGGTGTTTGGGTAGTGTAGGGAGTCGTGCTGGTGGTAGTGTTTTAGGGTTTAGGGTAGTGCAGTTATGTTTGGGTAGTGTAGGGTGTCGTGCTGGGGGTAGTGTTTTAGGGTAGTGCAGTGGTGTTTGGGTAGTGGAGAGGGGGTAGTGTTTTAGGGTTTAGGGTAGTGCGCCCAACCAGCCACAATATCCGTGGACAAAGGGGATCCTGACTCTTTGGAACGCTCCGTCAATTGAATAATTTGGGTCAAGGGCCCTACCACGTCCAAGACCTATCAATTCCTTTCTTGGGATCCCTCATATACTTGGAGAAAAAGGTACGTAGTTTCTCATCAATTTCAGGCGTGTGTGCCACCTTCCCCTTCAGTGAGGGCCTGGGGCATTCTCCCTCATCCTATTCCTGACCTCCCTTTCAAGGGGTTGATGGATTTTCCCCACCACATACTCTGCCACTTTGGCGTCAGGTGTCCACTCTGCCGACCTAGGATGGTAAATTTGGGTAGGCTCGAACATGTCCGAGTGGACCCCGTCCCCAACCGGGGACTGAGAGGAGTGGGACTCTGGACGCCAGGGACACCCCGAGTCCTTATCCTCATCGGAGGAGAAATCGTCCTCCGATACACCCTCTCCCTCTAAGGGAAACCCGCCGTCGAGGTCTACAATAGTGGTGACAGTGTCGCAATTTTCTCTGGGCCCCTCCTCCTCCCGGCAGGGTGCATGTTTTAGCGTTCGCGCACTCTTGAGGAAGGTCTCCGTAAGTTTATCAAATCCTTCCAAGTGCCCCGCGTTATGCTTAACGGCCCTTTTATTCCCCATCTGGGAGCTACTTGGACCCGCCACCACCAGATCTGGGTCACTGAACACCCCAGGGATGCTTTTCGCCAGCTTATCAACCTGATCCCTAAGAGGAGCCAGCGCCCTAGAAATAGCCAGAGAGAGGGCTTGGTCCACTGCTGGAGGGAGAAGTTGGGGGCCATTCCTCCTCCACTTCCTGGTAGGAGGAGTAAAAATAGTCTTCTGGAGAAGACATGATAGCAGAGGGTGTGAGCACAGAACAAATGCCCTTAAAATCCTTAAGACAGCCCCCTCGCCGGTGCTCCAACAGCTGGGCTTTCCCCGAAGCTGTTATAAGAATAGACTGAGGCGCAATACCAATTACAACCACCAGGTGGCGCTGGTCACTAACGTGGCCGTGTGGGGAAATCACCGCGTAGCGGTGTCAAAATTAGGCGAGGGTTGGTCGGGAATCAAGCGGACACTAAAGGAGTGACCGGATTCCCAAACGTGCGTAAAGACCAGCGGGAGCGCTCGACGGAGCTGCCTCGCTCGGACCAGACGCGCCTGACAGGAACTCACCGTGCGCAGAGCACACAGCGGGAGAAATTGCTAGGGGGAGAACGCGCTCGGGCAAGAGCCTGCTGCGCAGGGAATATGAAACAATACCAAGGCAATAATGCTAATAACGTGCACAAGAAACCGCTATACAAACAGCAACAACGTCAGATTAAGCCAAGAATGTAAGGAATGCACTTAACTGACGAGCAGTGAAGAAAGAGGAAGCGGAAGGGACGTCACAATATTATATACGATGGACTGTGATATGATTGGAATATAGTTGCCTTGGAGACTACCCCCTAATGGTTCATGGGTTGTGTAGTCTTTTGTTTAATGATTGTTGTGTTACGTTTTCTTTGAACTGCTATGCAAATAAAGTGAGGAAAGATATGCATAATCCTCGCCTCCGTCCTGCCATAGAATTCATTAAACTTTATTTGATCTGATTTAGAAACATAGATCATAAAAGTGTACATAAAAACAGTAAATCCTCTTTCCTAATACAATACAGTGAGAATTAATTAAAAACAGTAGGTAAAAACGGGTGTTACAAAGCCCGGTTCAGAGCAACTTCAGGTTAACAGAATCGTAAAGTTCAATGTTTCGCAAGATCAATCTCATGTACTTCGTGCAAAATACGCAATAAGGGGTCCAAGTAAGATGTAACGCTCCAATACCTGACCAGTTTGCACTATATAAAACTGCAGAAAATCTAAAAATAAAAAGTGTTTTGCACACTTCTGTCATTGGGCTATATGTGGGCTACATCTGGGTGATATTTGTGCTACATTTGGGCTCTTTTTTCTCTGGTAGCCATCTTGGGAGACTTATTTGTTATGAAGTTTCCTAATTTTGTCATTTACTGCAGTCTCCTCAGTAGGAAATGCTTTCAGTTTTTTACTTTGATTCCATCAAGAAGGCATTCAGATGTGTCACACATTTGCCATAAATTCAGAATGTTAGCACTCTAGTTGTTCATTAGATCACTGTAGTAAAGCTACTGCTCACCAGGGAGTTAACTGGAAGTCTACTGCTGGTATTGAAAGTGATTGTTTCAGTCTGCATGTCTGAAATGAAATAGAAGAGGATTTGAGATCTCACTTAAAACATGCCCTAAATTTTCTTCCTGCAGCACTAACCATAATTTCTATGGCAAAATGAACCCCCTCATTTTGTTCCTTTTTAAATTAAATGTTTTAAGAGTTACCAGTTTATTCCAATCAAGATGGCTTCAGGTGTGCCATAATTTTGTCATAAGTAAGACTGTTAGCGCTCTAGTTGTTCTTTAGAACACTCTGGGAAGCTGCAGTAGAACACAAAGGCACCAACTGACAGGCTGCTCCTGTTGAAATATAACAGGAAGATATTTGAGATCACACTTGAAACATGTCCTAATTTTTCTTTCTACAGCACTAACCATAATTTCTATGACAAAATGAACCCCATCATTTTGTTCCTTTTTAAATTAAATGTTTTAAGTGTTACCAGTTTATTCCAATCAAGATGGCTTCAGGTGTGCCATACTTTTGTCATAAGTAAGGCTGTTAGCACTCTAGTTGTTCTTTAGAACACTCTGGGAAGCTGCAGTAGAACACAAAGGCATCAACTGACAGGCTGCTCCTGTTGAAATATAACAGGAAGATATTTGAGATCTCACTTAAAACATGTCCTAATTTTTCTTTCTACAGCACTAACCATAATTTCTATGACAAAATGAACCCCCTCATTTTGTTCCTTTTTAAATGAAATGTTTTAAGAGTTACCAGTTTATTCCAATCAAGATAGCTTCAGGTGTGCCATAATTTTGTCATAAGTAAGACTGTTAGCGCTCTAGTTGTTCTTTAGAACACTCTGGGAAGCTGCAGTAGAACACAAAGGCATCAACTGACAGGCTGCTCCTGTTGAAATATAACAGGAAGATATTTGAGATCACACTTGAAACATGTCCTAATTTTTCTTTCTACAGCACTAACCATAATTTCTATGACAAAATGAACCCCATCATTTTGTTCCTTTTTAAATTAAATGTTTTAAGTGTTACCAGTTTATTCCAATCAAGATGGCTTCAGGTGTGCCATACTTTTGTCATAAGTAAGGCTGTTAGCACTCTAGTTGTTCTTTAGAACACTCTGGGAAGCTGCAGTAGAACACAAAGGAATCAACTGACAGTCTCTGCCCTTGTTGGATGTACATGTTTTACTGAGAATGTCAGACTTCATTCTCACATGACTGAGAAAGATAATGTGAATTTACAGAAAATATGCTCTCATTTTAGCTTCTGGAGCACCTTCCAAAACTGTATGGGACAAGCATGTGAAAATAGTTTTCCCTCAAACATGATTCATGATATCCCAGCAGAAGGTTTTTCACAGGGTAAAATCACCTTAGAACACACCACAATTCCTGAAATTAGTATGGTACCATCAACAAATGAATTCTAATGTAACTAAAGTCTGTTATCACCCTTTATAGTTCTCCTTTTGGTAACCCTCAAAATCTTCGATTCACTTCAATGCATTTCAATGGGGTACTATCATTTATATTGGTCCCAAGATGGCTGCCAGCAATTCCAGGATGAAGTGCTGACAGCCAATCAGATCTCACGATGACATGTGTGGTTAGGCTCCGCCCAGATATATATGTGTTTTCTTTTTCAAATTTCTCAGGAACTACTGAATGGATTTACACCATTTAAGCAAAAGGCACGACTCTGAACCAAGGGCTACCTTTATGCCAAATTTGGTGTAATTCCGTTCAGCAGTTCGGGCTGTAGCTGCGATGAAAGGTTCCTATGGAAAATTGCATGGAGAAAACACGTTTTGGGACCCCCCTTTTTTCTCAGCCCCCGCTTGCCGAATCACCCCGAAACTTTTAGGATAGGAGCGGACCGGAGCGGGCCATAAGGTTTGAAAATTTCGCGAAGATTCGTCAACCGGCGCCAAAGTTATTTCAAATAGAATGTTGCGGATTTCCTATGGAAAATAGGTCCTAACTATAACTATCTACTGGCGACCGCCAGTAGATAATATACATATATATATATTTTAAAAAAATTGTGAATAATTTTTAGTTAGGAAAACTATATTCATTCTATTTTTATAAAAAAATATTATACAGAAGTCGCGCACCCTTCGCGCACCCTACACGATGGCTGCGCACATTCCGGTAGCCATTTTGAAAAGTCGCGCTTAGATTCGGAGGTTAGGAGGGATGGCCATTTTGTTCGATCTGTTTTGCAAGATTTTTTAGTCTAGTCAGGTGGACACCCTCCTCTGGGTGAGGTACGGCTTGAGGAATCTATTCAAAAGGTGAGGAATCAACAGGCAGAAGTATCCATCAGAAGAGCAAGTTACTTACCTTCAGTAACGCTTTTTCTGGTGGATACAGAATCTGCCTGTGGATTCCTCACTGTCCCACCCTCCTCCCCGTTGTCCACCTGTTTCTACCAAAAAGATGCTTTTACTGTTTGGCATGAATGTTTTTAATATGTCTTAATCATGCTTATGTTTTAATAGTGAGAAATGCTTGATCTGTTGCTATTTCTTTATGCCTTTATTGGTTATGCATTTGTATATATATATTATCTACTGGCGGTCGCCAGTAGATAGTTATAGTTACAACCTATTATCCATAGGAAATCCGCGACATTCTATTTGAAATAACTCTCTTGCCGGTTGATGTATCTTCGCGAAATTTTCAAACTTCGTGGGGCGCTCCGGTCCGCTCCTACCCTGAAAGTCTCGGGGGATACGTCAAGCGGGGGCCGAGAAAAAGGGGGTCCCAAAACGCGTTTTCCCCATGCATTTTCCCATAGGAAACTTTAGACACGGCTACAGCCCGAACTGCTGAACGGAATTACACCAAATTTGGCAAAGAGGTAGTTCTTGGTTCAGAAAGAACCCTTTTTGTTAAATGGTGTAAATCCGTTCAGTAGTTGCTGAGAAAATGAAAAGTAAAAAGTTAGTGATATCTAGGGACGAGTAGGGTCCGCGTACCCTCCCGATCACGAGCTGCATGTTAATTGGCTGTCAGCTGGCTGTCAACATTCCGATTCAGGAAATGTTGGCAGCCATTTTGTCCCTCGGTAGAACCGAGGGACAGAAACAAGTGCGCAAAGCGCACAAAGGGGGCAGGGTAGAAACACCCTGACCCCCTAGGTTTGCTCAGGGGGTCCCACAAGGACCCCCTGGGCAAAAAAAAAAAATTTTTTTTAAAAAATCGGCAGGATGCGCTCAGGGTGCGCGAATCCTGCCGGAAAATCGAAGCGCGGTCTCCGCGCTTCGATGTTAATTGGCCCCGGGTGGCCCAAGTCCCGGGGGCATGGTGGGGGGATAATTTAATGTGTGGGGGCCTCAAAGGGCCCCCAAGCCCTGGGGACCGCCACCCCCTGGGGCTTTTTTTAAAAAATGGTGCGGGAGGGCTCTGAGCCCTCCCGCAGCCCCGGGGACCACCACCTCCCCGGGGCTTTTTTTTTATAATTATTAAACCTGTGTGGGGGGGCTCCAGCCCCCCCACACGCCCCGGGGACCACCACCTCCCCGGGGCACTAAACATTTTAATATGGGGGTCCGTTACGGACCCCCAGAGCCCCGGGGACCACCACCTCCCCGGGGCTGTGTACTGAATGGGAGGGGGGCCGCGCGGACCCCTCCTGGAGCCCTTGATGGCCCTGGGGACCACCACCCCCCAGGGCCAGCTCCTGCAGTGTCCCGGGGTGCCTACCCCCGGGACACTGTAGTTTGCTATGGCAGGACGGGAGCCTCGCGGCTCCCGTCCTGCCATAGCAAACTGCTTTGGATATTGGAAGAGAGAGCAGGGAAACCTGCTCTCTCTTCCAATATCCAAAGCGATTGCTTTTCCACATGGGGAGCAGCATGTCAGCTGCTCCCCATGTGGAACAGCAATGCCGGCTCCCAAGGGACGTGGGGAGCCGGCGGGACTGTGGGGGGATTGGGGACCCCCCCACAGTCCCCAACGGAGAGGGCCAGCCCCGGGGGATGGGGTCCCCGGGGCAAGTAGTGGCCCGGGAGGGGGGCCACGCGGCCCCCCTCCCCAAAAAAGAGAAAAAAAAAATAAAAAAAAAAAATGGAAAGGCCGGCCCCGGGAGATGGGGTCCCCGGGGCCTTAAAATGGCCAGAGGAGGGGGCCACGCTGCCCCCCTCAAAAAAAAAAAAATATAGAGGCCATGCCCCGGGGGATGGGGTCCCCGGGGCCAATACAGGCCCAGGGAAGGGGGGCCACGCGGCCCCCTTCCCGTTTTTTTTTTTTAAGGTAATTTAAAAAAAGGGGTAAGGCCCTGGGGGATGGGGTCCCCAGGGCCCAAAAAAAGAAAAAAGGAAGGGGGGCCACACAGCCCCCCTTCAGGGGAGAAAAAAAAAAAACGATCGGGCCCGCAGGCCCCGCCCCCTTCCTTCACCACTCTGCAAACGCGCCCCCTGGCGCGTTTGCAGAGGGGGAACGAATTCCCCTTGAATACTGGGGGTCCCTGGGGGCCAACTAGCCCACCAGGTACCTCCAGTATGCGCCAGGGGGCTGCCTTGCAGAGAGGTGTACAGAGGCCACGCCCCTTTTTACACCTCTCTGCAACGCAGCTCTGTGGTGCTTTTTGGAGGTATATGGTGGGCTAGTTGGACTCCGGGGACCCTCAGGATTCAAGGGGACTTAATCCCCCAACTTAAAACGCGCCACGGGGCGTGTTTGCACAGTGGTGAAGGGAGGGGGCGGGGCTTCAGGTGACATGTGTGCAAACAGGCCCCGTGGCGCGTTTTAAGATGGGGAATTAAATCCCCTTCAATCCTGAGGGTCCCTGGGGCCAACTAGCCCAACAGGTACATCCAGAATGCGCCACAGAGCTGCGTTGCAGAGAGGTGTAAAAGGGGTGTGGCCTCTCTACACGTCTCTGCAACGCAGCCTCCTGGCGCATATTGGAGGTTCCTGGTGGTCTAGTTGGCCCCTAGGGACCCTCAGGATTCAAGGGGACTTAATCCCCCAACTTAAAACGCGCCACGGGGCGCGTTTGCAAAGATGTCACCTCAGGCCCCGCCCCCTCCCTTCACCATTGTGCAAATATTCCTCTAAAATCAGCCGAAATAGGAATTCCGATTTACTCACCTGTTATAAGGAGAGACCTCAGTGCTGTATCTTTCAGCCCAGTACTGGTCCTGAAAAGTAATTTTAACCGTACTTACCAGTAACTTGAATTTCCTTCCATAGGCTAACATTGACTGGTTTCACTTGGAAATTCTTCTAAGTGTGGAGTTTTGGAACTTTAAAATATTCCTCTAAAATCAGCCGAAATACGAATTCCGATTTACTCACCTGTTATCGGGAGAGACCTCAGTGCTGCATCTTTCAGCCCAGTACTGGTCCTGAAAAGTAATTTTAACCGTACTTACCGGTAACTTGAATTTCCTTCATAGGCTAACATTGACTGGTTTCACTTGGAAATTCTTCTAAGTGTGGAGTTTTGGAACTTTAAAATATTCCTCTAAAATCAGCCGAAATACGAATTCCGATTTACTCACCTGTTATCAGGAGAGACCTCAGTGCTGCATCTTTAAGCCCAGTACTGATCCTGAAAAGTAATTTTAACCATACTTACCGGTAACTTGAATTTCCTTCATAGGCTAACATTGACTGGTTTCACTTGGAAATTCTTCTAAGTGTGGAGTTTTGGAACTTTAAAATATTCCTCTAAAATCAGCCGAAATACGAATTCCGATTTACTCACCTGTTATCAGGAGAGACCTCAGTGCTGCATCTTTCAGCCCAGTACTGATCCTGAAAAGTAATTTTAACCGTACTTACCGGTAACTTGAATTTCCTTCATAGGCTAACATTGACTGGTTTCACTTGGAAATTCTTCTAAGTGTTGATTTTTGAAACATACAAATATTCCTCTAAAATCAGCCGAAATCCGAATTCTGATTTACTCACCTGTTATCAGGAGAGACCTCAGTGCTGCATCTTTCAGCCCAGTACTGGTCCTGAAAAGTAATTTTAACCGTACTTACCAGTAACTTGAATTTCCTTCCATAGGCTAACATTGACTGGTTTCACTTGGAAATTCTTCTAAGTGTGGAGTTTTGGAACTTTAAAATATTCCTCTAAAATCAGCCGAAATACGAATTCTGATTTACTCACCTGTTATCAGGAGAGACCTCAGTGCTGCATCTTTCAGCCCAGTACTGATCCTCAAAAGTAATTTTAACCATACTTACCGGTAACTTGAATTTCCTTCATAGGCTAACATTGACTGGTTTTCAGCAAAAAAGTTTCAAAGTGTTGATTTTCACAAACTACAAATATTCCTTAAAAATCGACAGTATGACTTAAACGCATTCTTTCAACTGTTTACAGGAGATGCACCAGTGCTGGATCCAGGATCCAACACTGAGTAAGAAAAAGTAACGATAACAGTTTTTACCTGCTAAGTGAATTTCCTTCCATAGGATAACATTGGTGATTCTATGAGAAAAAGTTTCAAAGTGTCAACTTTTAAAATACAATAATATTCCTTAAAAATCACGACTGTAACCAAAACGCTTTTACTCAACTGTTTACAGGAGATGTCCCAGGACTGAATCTAGGATCCAGTCCTGTGGTTAGAAAAGTAATCCATAAAGTAACTAATTGCATTTAACTAGAAATTCACATTGAGCTGAATGTTGCATTGTGTTTGAAAATGTGTTGCCCATTGCAACAACTGTAACTACTGTACTTAAAAGTCTATTGCCTATCTGCAAAGTATTTAAACTAAAGTAATTCATTAAGGGAAAGTATTTTTTGTAATGTAATGTATAATGTAATTACAATGTAATTTAAATAATAAAATATGTAAAAAAAAATTGTTTCTAAAAATGTAGTAAATCAGTATTTTAAAAATTTATATAACAATTAATACATTTAAAAATTGTCATTTACAAAACCTTTGAAATTCACTGAAAAAACCGTAGGTTTCAGACATGTTATAGTTACAAATTAGCATTTAAAAAACCTTTGAAATTCACTGAAAAAACCATAGGTTTCAGGGACGTTATAGTTACAAATTAGCATTTAAAAAACCTTTGAAATTCACTGAAAAAACCATAGGTTTTAGGGACAGTTATAGTTAGTTGGACATTGCACTCGTACAAAACCCGTGAAATTCCCCCGTTATAGTTAGTCCAGCTAACTATAACTCGCGCCCCGCAATGCACTGCTGATGACGTCACATATTACATCACTCATGACATGGTCAGTGACATCACTGATGACATCACTGATGACATCTCAAATGACATCACTGATGACATCACTGATGACATCATCCATGTGATAATTTCATGCATCTTCTCACACCCTAATATAACCTTTGATACACCCACTCTAAAGTACAGACTGCCATTCGCAAAACCATAGACACTCCAACACCAATAACTACATACCCACTCACTGATTCTTAGGTCTACGCACACATCCACTCACTCACCCGAACAGTCACTCATATTTACGGTCACTCAGTACAGGACTATCATATGCACTCATACTCCTATATAGACACTCAAACACCGCCACTCATCCATAGAGGTACTCACACACCTAGTCAGTCATGCAAATAATTAAACACACTACCATTTACTCACCTATACAGTTATACACACACCAGCTCACTTACTCATACAAATACTAGCACATTCTTACGCTCTTATACAATCACTGATACAAGCACACACTCATCCATACAGCCACTATCACAATCAGTCACTCTTGCTTATAGCTATTTATATACTCCAACACACATATATACTGCCTTTCACATATGTAGTTACTCACACATGTACCACTGGGACATACATTCACTCACTAACACACTCTTACACACACTTACCCACCCATACAGTCTATCACAGATGCATTCTTGAAACCATTCACCCAGTGAATCACCCACTCACACATCTATGCACAGAGTCGCACACACCCCTCCCACACAAACACTCAGGCACCCATACAGATACTCACACAAGCATTCAATAACTCATATAGACACTCATGTAGCTATTCTCAAACACATGCAGCCACTTACACAGCAACAGACAGACGGATACAGACATTCACCCAGTTTAGTCACTAACCCATGCATTCAGTAAGATACGTTAAATCACTCACTTATACAGTCAGTCAGGCACCTACTAAATCATCCATACAGACACTTACACACCCACTCATTCTTCAATACGTCTTTTCCTATATATATTAAAAATATTTAAACTTTACAGAAACACACAGTCACTGGATGATGTCATCAGTGATGTCATCAGTGATGTCATTTGAGATGTCATCAGTGATGTCATCAGTGATGTCACTGACCATGTCATGAGTGATGTAATATGTGACGTCATCAGCAGTGCATTGCGGGGCGCGAGTTATAGTTAGCTGGACTAACTATAACGGGGGAATTTCACGGGTTTTGTACGAGTGCAATGTCCAACTAACTATAACTGTCCCTAAAACCTATGGTTTTTTCAGTGAATTTCAAAGGTTTTTTAAATGCTAATTTGTAACTATAACGTCCCTGAAACCTATGGTTTTTTCAGTGAATATATATATATATATATTTAGTATACTATGTATACTATGTATACATGTGAAAATGTGTCGGTCCACCTGTTTACCAAGGTGGCACGGAAAAAATGGGTGGAACTGACGTCAGCACGCCGACGAGGTCCTCTTATGGCTCCTATGATGTCATACGGTGTTGCAAGCGGAGCCGTGCTATTATGACATCGTCGTCGACGTGGGAGAGGTAAGAAAGAATTTCCACGGAATGTTGGCGCAGGGGATATTCACCTAAGTGTTCAGGCTAGTCCTTTGGGAGCAACTGTTTATGTTGCCACTCCAGAAACCGAAACCAGTGATCCGAGGGCAGAGGCCCTGCAGATGGCACATGAGGTGGGGAGCCCAGTCGTGTGCACCGGCGGGGCAGCGAAGTGACAAGCACCACTACCCACAGAAAAGGTAACGAGGGCACTGAATAACACAGGATCTTCTCTTTGTATCTGGCAGGAACAACAAGGTTAAAATGCCCTAGTTCCAAAATGTAGAATTAGTGCTACAACTGTCTTCAAGAGGACCTGCGATGGATGCCGCTTCTGCCTTCCGTACACTTGAGGCGGCACATGGGTCACGCGGTACGGTCATACTGCGGTGGGACGCACACTCGTTGACCTCTCATGGCACTGCTCCACACTTCGGGGACAACGCTTTCCATTAGCTGTTTTTTCTGATGATGTGTCGCGCCGGCCCCGTCCAACAGCAGAACCCCTTTAGCTCCAAACAGACTCTTCCACTCTCTCACCGGAAGTGAAACCAGGCCACGCAGACACTTTCACAATACAACAGCCGGCAATGCACTTTTCGGTAAAAAAAACACATTCCTTCCTCCTAATTTATCAAATAAACGACTCACTGAAGAACAGGGGCCAGCTTCGATCGGTAAACAGATGTTACAACAACTTTTTTACTTCGCGATACCATTACAACGAATGCATTACCACGCATGCGTTGTACATCACAAAGTCATTACTACGCATTTTTTTAGAACGCATGGTCATTTACCACGCTTGCCTTTACAACGAATTTTGTTGTAAAGGTATGTATGGTAAATGACCATGTGTTCTAAAAAAATGTAGACGATCCACGTCGTTGTAAGGAAACAGAGGCTGTTCCGTTTCCTCACAACGACGTGCACCTCAGAGACGACATGAAGCAGGAACCACGAGGAGAGAGGAACCACGAGGAGTGAGAGGTAAGGGGGATTGGGCTTGGGGTGGTGGTTACTTTTCTAGGGTATAGGGTAGTGCAATGGTGTTTGGGTAGTGTAGGGGGTCGTGCTGAGGGTAGTGTTTTAGGGTTTAGGGTAGTGCAGTGGTGTTTGTGTAGGTTAGGGGGTCGTGCTGGTGGTAGTGTTTTAGGGTTTAGGGTAGTGCAGTGATGTTTGTGTAGTGTAGGGGGTCGTGCTTGTTGTAGATTTAGGGTTTAGGGTAGTGCAGTGGTGTTTGTGTAGTGTAGGGGGTCATGCTGTGGGTAGTGTTTTAGGGTTTAGGGCAGTGCAGTGGTGTTTGTGTAGTGTAGGGAGTCGTGCTGGGGGTAGTGTTTTAGGGTTTAGGGTAGTGCAGTGGTGTTTGGATAGTATAGGGGGCCGTGCTGGGGGTAGTGTTTTAGGGTTTAGGGTAGTGCAGTGGTGTTTGGGTAGTGTAGGGGGTCATGCTGGGGTAGTGTTTTAGGGTTTAGGGTAGTGCAGTGGTGTTGGTGTAGTGTAGGGCATCGTGCTGGGGGTAGTGTTTTAGGGTTTAGGGTAGTGCAGTGGTGTTTGGGTAGTGTAGGGGTCGTGCTGAGGGTAAATTTAGGGTTTAGGGTAGTGCAGTGGTGTTTGGGTAGTGTAGGGGGTCGTGCTGGGGGTAGATTTAGGGTTTAGGGTAGTGCAGTGGTGTTTGGGTAGTGGAGGGGGTCGTGCTGGGGATAGATTTAGGGTTTAGGGTAGTGCAGTGGTGTTTGGGTAGTGTAGGGAGTCGTGCTGGGGGGAGTGTTTTAGGGTTCAGGGTAGTGCAGTGGTGTTTGGGTAGTGTAGGGGGTCGTGCTGGGGGTAGGGTTTTAGGGTAGTGCAGTGGTGTTTGGGTAGTGTAGGGGGTCGTGCTGGGGGTAGTGGTTTAGGGTTTAGGGTAGTGCAGTGGAGTATGGGTAGTGTAGGGGGTACTGCTGGGGGTAGTGTTTTAGGGTTTAGGGTAGTGCAATGGTGTTTGGGTAGTGTAGGGGGTACTGCTGGGGGTAGTGTTTTAGGGTTTAGGGTAATGCAGTGGTGTTTGGGTAGTGTATGGGGTACTGCTGGGGGTAGTATTTTAGGGTTTAGGGTAGTGCAGTGGTGTTTGGGTAGTGTAGGGGGTCGTGATGGGGGTAGTGTTTTAGGGTTTAGGGTAGTGCAGTGGTGTTTGTGTAGTGTAGGGGGTAGTGTTTTATGGTTTAGGGTAGTGCAGTGGTGTTTGTGCAGTGTAGGGGGTCATGCTGGGGGTAGGGTTTTAGGGTTTAGGGTAGTGCAGCGGTGTTTGTGTAGTGTAGGGGGTCGTGTTTTAGGGTTTAGGGTAGTGCAGTGGTCTTTGTGTAGTGTAGGGGGTCGTGCTGGGGGTAGTGTTTTAGGGTTTATGGTAGTGCAGTGGTGTTTGGGTAGTGTAGGGGGTCGTGCTGGGGGTAGTGTTTTAGGGTTTAGGGTAGTGCAGTGGTCTTTGGGTAGTGTAGGGGGTCATGCGGGGGTAGTGTTTTAGGGTTTAGGGTAGTGCAGTGGTCTTTGGGTAGTGTAGGGGTCGTGCGGGGGTAGTGTTTTAGGGTTTAGGGTAGTGCAGTGGTCTTTGGGTAGTGTAGTGGGTCGTGCAGGGGGTAGTGTTTTAGGGTTTAGGGTAGTGCAGTGGTCTTTGGGTAGTGTAGGGGGTCGTGCAGGGGTAGTGTTTTAGGGTTTAGGGTAGTGCAGTGATGTTTGGGTAGTGTAGGGGGTCATGCTGGGGTAGTGTTTTAGAGTTTAGGGTAGTGCATTGGTGTTTGGGTAGTGTAGGGGGTCATGTTGGGGGGAGTGTTTTAGGGTTTAGGGTAGTGCATTGGTGTTTGTGTAGTGAAGGGGTCGTGCTGGGGGTAGTGTTTTAGGGTTTAGGGTAGTGCATAGGGGGTCGTGCTGGGGGTAGTGTTTTAGGGTTTAGGGTAGTGCATTGGTGTTTGGGTAGTATAGGGGGTCATGCTGGGGGTTTTGGGCAGTGCAGTGGTGTTTGGGCAGTGTAGGGGGTCATGCTGGGGGTGGTGTTTCAGGGTTTAGGGCAGTGCAGTGGTGTTCGGGCAGTGTAGGGGGTCTTGCTGGGGCTGGTGTTTCAGGGTTTAGGGCAGTGCAGTGGTGTTCGGGCAGTGTAGGGGGTCGTACTGGGGCTGGTGTTTCAGGGTTTAGGGCAGTGCAGTGGTGTTCGGGCAGTGTAGGGGGTCGTGCTGGGGCTGGTGTTTCAGGGTTTAGGGCAGTGCAGTGGTGTTAGGGCAGTGTAGGGGGTCATGCTGGGGGTGGTGTTTCAGGGTTTAGGGCAGTGAAATGGTGTTCGGGCAGTATAGGGGGTCTTGCTGGGGGTGGTGTTTCAGGGTTTAGGACAGTGCAGTGGTGTTCGGGCAGTGTAGGGGGTCTTGCTGGGGGTAGTGTTTCAGGGTTTAGGGCAGTGCAGTGGTGTTCGGGCAGTGTAGGGGGTCGTGCTGGGGGTGGTGTTTCAGGGTTTAGGGCAATGCAGTGGTGTTCGGGCAGTGTAGGGGGTCGTGCAGGGGTTGGTGTTTCAGGGTTTAGGGCAGTGCAGTGGTGTTCGGGCAGTGTAGGGGGTCGTGCTGGGGCTGGTGTTTCAGGGTTTAGGGCAGTGCAGTGGTGTTCGGGCAGTGTAGGGGGTCGTGCTGGGGCTGGTGTTTCAGGGATTAGGGCAGTGCAGTGGTGTTCGGGCAGTGTATGGGGTCGTGCTGGGGTTGGTGTTTCAGGGTTTAGGGCAGTGCAGTGGTGTTCGGGCAGTGTAGGGGGTCGTGCTGGGGCTGGTGTTTCAGGGTTTAGGGCAATGTGTAGTGTAGCTCCTATTTCCCTAATAGGCTCTGCGCATTGGAATAATATCCCCTATAGGTTTGACATAGGACTAAGGTCAGTATGTCCCTATCGAGTATATTAAACTTAATTACTTGTGCCAGCTAGCTCAGAGGCCACTAGAAACTCCTTGACAAACAAGAAGGGAGTAGTTTCTGGCAGCCGCAAAGACATGACAACTTTGTTTCCCTTTAGAATCAGAACGTGTCCCAGAGTCGTAGAAACAATAGATAACTATTTCACTCAGCTCAATCGCGCATACTTAGTTTTCCTCAAAGTTACACAGAAAGAATAGACGGGCGTTTCAATAAAAGGTTTATTGAACAGTCTTGTTTCTTGTGTAAGTAAAATGTGCTGTTACGATCACAAGACACTATGCAAGATAAATAATGTACAGCGTAAGCAGTAGGAATAAATAATACTGCGCTAGCATGATCTTTAGTAGATATTCATTTACATAAATAACACAAACTAAAAATGCGAGTACTCATACGATGCGTTTCTAAGCTAGTTCTACCCCAATGTTCCTAACCTAGGTGTAGGAAGAGGTATGAAGTAGGTGAAGTATTCCTTACTATGGTATACTAAGAGTATGGTAGTTCTAGTATGCCTAGTATGCCAAGAGTCCCTCTAGGTTCTAGTCAGCCCCATACCTTAAGAATGAGAGAGGTGGGAATCTCTTGCCAGACTCGAACTCCAACACCCCGCGAGGAAAGTCAGATCACTGGAAGCTGGACTCTCTGCGTGCAGGGATGACAGCGTCTTCTCAGTGCGCCAGGTCGGGAAACGGGCTCCTCTGAAGTCGAGGTCTCCTCTAGTTTACAAGGGCTAGTGAAGGTATATTTATACCTAAGAGGTACTTCAGAATGTTAGCAATGACGTGAATCGGACAGCGGAAGACGTCATGAATGAACCCCTAAGGTATAACGGTTCATGCATAATAGATGAGTCCTTGAAGAAATAAATAGTCCTGTGCTACGGAAACTCCCGAAGCCTAAGGGTCTGTTCTTCAAGAACTCGTTGTGACGTTAGGGTGGACGGATGTCGGAGACCATGCCTGTATTTCGAGTGCACGGTTTAATGCCTAAACAAGGACTTGGATTTTATGCCTATATAAGGGCAGGGCGAATTGTGCCTATATAAGGACATGATACAGGAAAACCTATATACGGACACCCTAAGAGGAATACAACACCCACTCCACTTTCGTGTGTACGATAATACTAAAATGCTAAACATTTAAAAATGCTAAACCTTAAATGGAGTACCGCATTATGCTAAAATATTTCTTAAAACCATTTAAAAAGGCATTTAAAAAACCTATTAGAATGCAAAAGGTACTGTACATTTTAAGCATTGCTTTTCATTTCAGGCATATATTTTAAAATAAAATGCAATTTGAATGAAATAAACAGTAATATTTACATGTGACAAAAAAAAATGATCGATAAGTTTTTTCAAAATCAAAGTCATTTTATGTCATGGAAATTAATGAACGTTTTTAGAAAAACAAGATGACAAAGTGTCTGTGGAAGTACCGCGAAGTCTGTACTATAAGGCTAGTTCTACTTTAAGCCCTTGAAGTGCCATTTTAGTTCGAAAAATGGGAAAAAGTTCAATTTTGGGAAGAGTTCCAAGTTTTTGAAGTATGAAGGCCAAATTGTTACTGCATCTCTGGAACACTGTGGGCTGAATCAGAGTCAGTTTACGGGTCTGGTGTAAACATGAGATCATCTATTTCTGTAGACAAAATATCGTCCACTGAAGTTGGTGTCAGTTGGAACACCTCGTGTAGTAGATTAATTTCACAGAGATGTGAAGCATCGCTTTCAGCATAGGATGCCGCAGCAATGGTCGCGTCCGTTGTTACCTGTGTGCCTGTAGATCTTTCTCGTACCTCAGCAGCAGTCGGAAGCGTCTGTGAGATCTCAATGAATGCTGTCATCAGGATTGGTAGCCTCTGGGGACAACACAGAGCATGGGCTGTTATCGGGACCAGCAGAGTATCGACATCCGTTGGCGTTGCTGATGGAAATGTTAGACAGGTGTCCAACACGCATTCTTCACCGCATAGCAGGCATCGTAGAACAGGTAAGATGCAATCTTGCCAGATTGGTCTGAATGACAGGAACCACGTGGTATTAAGGTCCCGTAGACGAGTCATGCCCAAAAGCTGTACTATTCGCTCACTGCACTTTCGTTCAAGGAGCGCTTTCTCCATTTCGCTCGGAGTGATGTCTGCGAATAGGCTGGCCATAGCGTAATAGCAGGAAGAGAAATAGAATTCCGGCAACAAGTGCTAGAATTAATGGTATGCCACCAAACAACGAATGTGCAAAGTTCGGGATGATTCCGAGTATTGCCTGGAAAGGTGCTAACAGACCGGAGCAGATGCTCTTAAATACATGTACAATTCCAGTTGTATCAGACATGTTAAAGATACGTCCTATCATTTCCACGAAATGTATAGGGCAGTTTGTACGTATTAAAGTCTGTATCTCAGCCGAAGTCCTTGCTACTTGTAGATCATAGGTTTCTTTGGCCGAGGTCAAAGGCACTGTTTGCTGTAAAAGCATGGCTTTCATTCTGCTCAAAGTATCAAATCTTATAAAAGAGACGTTTAGCGAAGGCCACAAAGGCGACTCCCTGACTGTGTCTATTGGGGCAAACAATACTTGCATACAGCAAGTGACCCTGGAGTTGACCGTTACTAGATATGGGATGCCTGGCAACATGCCGCAGCAACTCTGATCATTCAACATGAGGTAATTCCCATTAGAAAGTTGTCCAAACGTTGGATTAATCACAGCAGCTGCTGTACCCTGCTGATGGCAAGACAAATTTGCCACAGAACCATTGCAAGTCCCGTGTAAAGAAATGTCCTGTCATATAAGTGAACTGCTCAGTGCACATTTACAGTGTGTACCGCTCAAAAACACTTCACGATCCCCACTCCAACATCTATATGTATACGGTAAATCCCAAGATGTCTTAATGTATTCCTTACCCAACCTTTCATATTTGCCTGCTTGCATTTGTCTGAGGCAATACTGAAACTGAAAAGTAGTCACAGGTAGTGTGATTTTGCCATGAATGAGCCATTCTGTAGCTGGTTTTTCTGCCACTGTGAATGGTAACTTTTCCAGTTTTTCAATGCTCAGCACTGTATACTTTGCTTCTCTTTGTGCCAGTTCGATCTGTTTATCAGTTAGATTGTATTCCGCAAACAGAGCTGACGTGTTGATGAAACGCCAAGGCACATAGCCCGTACGCAAAGATTGCAGCGTCCAGCTTAATAACACAATAGAACGTAATTGAGATTGGCCTTGTTGTAACATCGCCAAATCTTGTTCTTGTATGTCGATAGCAGAGGATACAATGCCATCCAATGAATATATTCTGGAGGACAAAGTTGTTAACCCATTGTCGACCACAGAGAGTGTTTTCTCTAAATTAATACGATCAAGTTCACGTATTCGTTCTGCGGCCTCCATCTGTGACACTTTCCATGCTTCATTATAGGCAGCGTAAATGCCGGCATATATGAAACGTTTTTGACGCGGTTTTCTTGGTCCAAGCAAGAATTCCTTAAAGTCTGCGTCTTCTTTAAGTAAGGATAAGTGTTGTTTCACATCCTGTAGTGTAGATTTCTGAAGCCAATCGAGGCATAATTTTCCTACACTGTATGTTGTTACTACCCCCGGATGCTGTCTTTGGACGTATCTTGGGTCTGGCCTATGAATAGTAAAGCCCTGAGTTTTATTCAGGAATCTTTCCTGACAGTTCGTGTCTGTGGGCCAGATCAACCATTTTTTCCAATCAGGATTAGATCTGTTGAGTTGTAGTATATTGTCAACTGTCACCACTGCCTGTGCATTATTATCACTGGCAGGTGTTGGTACAGAAGGTGTCTTCATCTCTTTGATCTTGGCTAGTCCAAGACAAGATGTTTGTTGGACAGTTTCATTCAAAAACATTATTTGTTCAGGGATGATACAGGCTCTAAATAACGCTTCTATCCCCTGCACTTGCCAATCTTTAGTACCCCACACAGTTTTTGTGTCTATTGTGTCTTTCCATAAGTCGAAACCCTGTCTAGACAGTTGGGCAATAAATGTTGCAGAGTAAATCTGTTTCGTATTAGTTAACATAATTTTCAGTCCTGTTTTGTTTACATTTTTATAGTAAAACGTTTCTGGATCAGATGTATTGTACCCTGAAAAATATGGAAACTTGTTAGCAAATGTTTTTGAACTATCTTGTGGTGGTGTAGGACAATGCTCCCATTGGTTAAACATAACCACATTTCTTGGGTATGCAGATTTATGCAAATAATGATGACCATAGTGGTTATAACAATACAGTTGTTCATAGTCTGATGAACCCTCTAAATATTCATTTTTAGAAAATGCAGCAGATTTTTCTAGGTCAAACATTATGTCGTTAACAGTCTCAAAGTCCCAATCATCAGAGTAGGTACTGGACGAAATTAGATCACTTAGTGAAATTTTAAACAAATGTGGAATGTTCAATTGTTCCGTCGGGTCGAAGATGTCAAAATCTGTTTTGTTCCACAATATACCATCCTGTACAGGAACGGCTGTGATGTTCACTGATGACAAGTCTCTTGCTTCACGATGGGAAGATTTATGAGGTTTCAAAAGTACGTTCACGTCTTTTCCTTCAGTATTCACATGGATGTATCTGCCACTTATAAGCATGCTCACAGTTGTAACCAAAGCTAGCCAGAGCAGGAAAACAAAAAGTCCAGATGTAATCCAGAGTTCAATCCATGGAGAAACCAAATAAGTCTTTTTCAGAAAGTGAAGAAAGTCTTGTACTTGCTGCTTGAATTTCAATGATGCTGGCGTCGTTTCAGGTTCACTCGGATCTTCTGAGAACGTATCAAAGTTAATGAAATAGCCAGAAGCAGTTCTGTCAATTGTTGGAATTGCATCAGGATTTGTAGAAATCGCTGGAACCAGTTGATCACTTGCTACATTGGTGTAGACAGGTGTATTTGGATGAACTGTTACTTGATTTTCAAGAGGGATGAGTTCCATTGCATTGTTGCTTAGTCCTTCATCTGTCACAGCTGAACTCTCGATGGTTATCAGTCTTTCAGTCTGAACCTCTTGGATAGTAGCGAGAGGAGTGCGTCTGCTACTAGGTCGGAGTCCACGAGGCCTACTATTTAGTATTGGCCACATACTGTGGTTTGATGAGGTCGATGGACACAAATCTTTTCTCCTTTCTTCCAGCAAGGGGCGGCAGAAGTACTGTTCTTGTCCTTGAACTGCTAGGACAGGTACTGGTTGTCTGTAAGAAGGTCCAAATTCCTTCTTGTCCACAATCTTTTCTCTGACTAGATCCCCAACTTTTGGAATCCAGACAGGCCTTGCTGGGACCGCCGGTTTTTCCCCATTGGTGGTTGGCTGCAGGAATACGTTGCTTTGTTTCGTTCTTAACTCATTCAGTTCCTGTAAAACAGCCAAACGATCTTTGATATGAAATGTTTTATTTTCCACCACTGTACCTACGTGATCGAGATCTGGTACCCACATTCTTGTCCCAAATAGGACCTCATATGGAGTGACCCCCCCTAGAGAACTTCTTGGCAGGTTGTTTAATGAGCGTTGGACCCCATAAAGATGTTTGACCCACCCATCACCCGAACCTAATACCCTAGCTGTTATAGACTGCTTTATGTTCCGGTTTTTCCTTTCCACAACCGAATTTCCATCAGGATGGAATGGAGAGGAGTACCGCAATGCAATCCCAGACTGGCCATGGCTTCTTTGTAAGCTCGAGAGCTAAACGCAGGGCCCTGGTCAGAATGTAGCGTGCCTATTGCGTATGTGCCGATAAAGACTCGCAAATCTTTTATAACAGTTCGAGCGTCAGCCGAGCGCTGAGGCCATATCCATAGGAACCTTGATTCAGTATTTGTGGGATTGCATTTGTCCAGAAGGACGCATGCGCCTAGATAGTCTAATGCTGTCTAACAGTGGTGTCTGTACTGGGCAGCTACATTCGTAGCATGGTGTCTGGTGGCTTTCTCGCTGTAATTTACAGTCTAAGCAGTTGTTGATGAATATGTGAATTTCTGTATTCATTCCAGGCCACCAGTACATTTCTTTTAATGTCAAGATTGTTTTAGAGATCCCTTGATGTGACAGACCCTCCCCCAAATGTGCCTCATAAATCAAAGCTGCTCTACGTTCCATGTTTGGAATTACCCTATCCCCCACTCCAGGGATTCGAGCAAAAGGAACGTTGTTCGCATCAATTACATAAGAGTACTTGAGTGGAAACTTTTTTGGTAACGCTGCACTGCTGCCCTTGCTTGAAGCATTGACAGCCAACATTATCTCACCGTCTATTTTTGTTTTTGAACGAGTGATCGCAGTTACGGAAGCCGTCTGAACAGCCCCCTTTGCGGCTTCGTCAGCCAATGAATTCCCTGCAATGTGAACGCCATCACGTTGATGACTCAGTGTGTGGATCACGTGAGCCTTTGGTAGTTCGTTTTTCAACTGAACTACTTGTTTCCAAAGCATTTTGTGCTTTATTGTGCCACCTTTCGCATCTTTGAAACCATTTTCAAGCCAGTTTTGTATATATTCATTATACGACTGAACACAGTAAAAGGAATCACACACTATCAGTGTGGGGATTTCTCGATCTGTACTTTCAAGTCCCAGTTTGAATACTTGTAGTTCAGCTCGCTGAGCTGTACAATCTCCTAGAGATTGAGTTTTTGTGACCATAGGTCTGAAGATGCCATCTCGCATGCGACCTTTAACGATTGCACATGCTGCACTGTAAGCTTGCTTACTCCCTGTTGCGGGCTGTGCGGATCCGTCAGTGTAAATTATGAATTTGTACTGATCGAGAGGCAGAATTTCAGTGGGCAGAGGACATTCTTGTTCATATTGCAGGAATGCTTGTGTTTTTAAATCAGGATCAAAAACATATTCAACATCTGTTGCAGCAAGAGAATTAACCCATTGTATCCATCTTGGAATGCTTGCCTTTTTGACCGCTTCTAAAGCCGGTACTGGGGTTACGACAATAATGCGTTTCCCTTGGGCTAAGGCTCTTTCTTTTGCTACAGCGGTTTGAACTGCTGTCAGAATTTTTTCAGTTGAACTGAAGCGCATTTCCGCTTGTGTATACAAATGAGACTTGTATGCGATTGGTATTTTCTCACCCTCATTGAAGGTTAAGTAGGTGAATCCGCATTGACCCGAAATTATTCGGATCACCAAATTGCGTTGACTTACGCGTGTTTGTAAGTGATTTGTTGCTAACATGTTAGCCTGGAGTGAACGCAAGATTTCTGTGTGTTCATTTGTCCAATTTTTGATTGAAAAATCAGGTTTGATTAATGCGTAGAGAGGTTTAACCCTTATGTATGTTCTTCCAAAATTTAGGAAACCCAGGATGGATTGTAAGTTTTTTAGCATTTTTGGAGGTTGGAGCAGCGCACACTTTTCTAAAAAGTTAGCTGCCAAGCTCTTGCTTTCACTTGAAAGCTCATATCCTAGAAATAGGATATTGAGATGGGCAATTCGGGATTTTTTAAAGTTGAACTTGTAGCCCTCAGAGGCGAAGCCCAGTATAATGGTGCTTACCCTGTTCAAGTGTTTGTCCAGGTCATCGTCCGTCAGATATATGTCACCGACATAGGACAATGCCTCATTGTCATAAATTTGTAGTAACTCCGTTACCCTCGCTGAGAATAAACCTGGGCTGTTCTTGAACCCTTGTGGGAGTCGACAAAAGTGACGCTGGGTCCCCATTATGGAGAATGCTGTTAAGTACCTGCTTTCAGGTGCTATGTTTTGACAAAAGAAACCATTTGAGATGTCTAATGTGGTTTTATATTTTTTACGCACAATGTTATTCATTAATGCTGTGCTATGTGCATTTTGTACTTCAAAAGTTTTAGAACAAGTGTTTAAGGGTCTGTAATCCAAAACTAGACGATATGTATTGTCTGGTTTGGAGACAGGAAACAAAGGATTGTTCATTGAGGAGGTGCATGTTTCAATCACCCCTTGATATTCAAGTTGATCTAAGATCTCCCTGACCTGTTTTTTAGCTTCTTGCTTTATTGGTACTGCCTTTGTGCAGTTGGTTCATGTTTCAGATGTATTTTATGGTGAGGTGAGTCCTCATCCCATCCTACATGATTTTTATATAATGCTGGGGCCTGGGCTACTGCCCATTTCCTGGCAATGTATATTTTAGGTGTATTGGAATATGGTTGGAGAAGGCAGGCATAATAATGTCCTCGCCATGTGGGCACTCCCTGACAAATTGTGGTGGCCAGTCTTTTTCTGCTAGAAGTATGTCATAGCCCCATGATAGTCTTTCCCAAAAAAGTGCTTTCACCTGTCTAGGTTTGTCCCCCTCCATCCGGAGTGTTATTTCATATAACTTTTGTGGAGTACTAACCCTGGTGTCTACAGTCTCAACTGTAATGTACTCATTCAAGTCCACTATCTCCAGAAGTTCCTTCAGGTTCTGGCAAGCTATTGTGACTTCTGCTGCACTGTCCAGCATTGTCTGAGCCCATTCTCCGTTCTTGAGTTGTGTTCTCAGTATTCTCAGCATGTTTGATCTTTAGACCTGCTACTTTCTTTTTGGAGAATTGAGGTTTTGTTTTGTTTTTTGTAGCGTGTTTTTCTTCTTTGGATTTCACGCGTTCTTCTCTATGTTCTGATCGTCCTCTTCTTTCCGAAGTCTGTGATGAGATCTGAAAGGGACGAGAGGAACGTGTATCAGTATCTTGATACCTGTCAGGTTTTCTCAAATTATCCCTATTCCTGAGGTTATACCTCCTTTCAGAGGGCTCCTTTTGAGTAGACCTACCTCGGGATTGAGAACGTTTCTCGTTTGAATGTTGTTTATTAGTCTCCCACTTCTTTTTAGAAGATGTAGGAGTTTGTTTAATTGAGTCCTTCTCAGGACTTTCAGATAGTTTCGGCTTCACTGGTCTTCCACCCAAACTATCTCTGCCTAATTCTGCATAAGATTGTTCAATTATTCTGGGTAGCTCAGTTTGATGTTCTGTAACATCGAATTCCCTTAATTTTTGGTGGATCGCCACTGCTGCTGCCTCTCCTTTAATATTAGATAATATTATTGTTGAGACCTGGTCGAAATTTTTCAGTAATTTCATACCTAAATTTAGAGCAGGCTCTGCCCCGTATTCGTTTTGAATTTGTTTCAGGACATCAGGTATTACCGCAATTGACGGAATGCCATGTGTTTTAGAATAGATGGCAGCAAAGACTGAGCCCCAAGTGGTGCAGTCTTCCAGTTGTGGTGTGATCCCCATCGGTAAACTGATAGTTAGGATTCTGTGTTTCTCATATGGGCTAGTATTTGGAAATACTGCTTCGATTTGAGTAATTTTTTGAGCTATCCAGAACGGAATTTGCTCACGTTTTGTGGGCATTTTACCCATGACTGCGTAGAGAGTCTGTGGTGTAATTTTTAGTGTATTCCCCTGTTGGGGAGTTTGATTTGGAAGTGTCAATGGTGGTTGGACTGTGAAAGTCTGCATGACATATTGGACCAATTGTCTGTAGATTTTTATTAGTTCTTGTAGTTGAACAAGTAGTTCCTCGTCTGACATTTCTTCAATGTCGGGATGAGGTGTATAGCCGGCTAGAATCGGCCATGTTGCTCCTGGTCTACCTAGTGGACCGAGCCTGGTAATGTTTTTGTGATGTTTTAGGGCGCCTTTAAACCAGAGCTGATGCTCTTGGTATGTTAATGGAATTTCTATATCCTCGAAAGGAATGTATTCCTCTGGTGGATCATCTTCTTTGTAGAAGTGAAACATGTGTGTTACTGGATTGGATTCAGGAAATATTACCCATGAATAGAATACCTCTGTCTGAAAAGATTCGTGTGCCTCTATCACGAAAACTGCTATACCGCCTCTTGGTGGTAGGCCGTGTTTTATAAGTTTTAGAGTGATGGCTCTTCTTAAGTTTTGAGGGATGTCTATAACACCCTCCTCGGTTTCAATAAAACCTGTGATGTTATAAGCTGTTGCAGCTGACTGATCCGCAGCGCCACCGTTTCCGGTTTCAGTGTCGGAGTCAGGCATTTTGTTGTTTGAAAAATGTAGAACAAGTTTCAAGGAAACAAAGATAAGGTGCACAATATTTTGGAACACTGTATCCTTCAACGTTGAGCAAACCAAGCAGCTAATATATAGGGTACTTCCCTATGTAGCCGTGGCGGATACTTAACCCTGCCCACTCCAGACGTCTTTTGGAGTATATGGGTAGGGGTCTCTGAGAGAAAAAGCACGGCTGAGTTACTCAGTATCTAACGTTAAATTCCGCCTTACCAAACGTTGGGCGCCATGTAGTGTAGCTCCTATTTCCCTAATAGGCTCTGCGCATTGGAATAATATCCCCTATAGGTTTGACATAGGACTAAGGTCAGTATGTCCCTATCGAGTATATTAAACTTAATTACTTGTGCCAGCTAGCTCAGAGGCCACTAGAAACTCCTTGACAAACAAGAAGGGAGTAGTTTCTGGCAGCCGCAAAACATGACAACTTTGTTTCCCTTTAGAATCAGAACGTGTCCCAGAGTCGTAGAAACAATAGATAACTATTTCACTCAGCTCAATCGTGCATACTTAGTTTTCCTCAAAGTTACACAGAAAGAATAGACGGGCGTTTCAATAAAAGGTTTATTGAACAGTCTTGTTTCTTGTGTAAGTAAAATGTGCTGTTACGATCACAAGACAGTATGCAAGATAAATAATGTACAGCGTAAGCAGTAGGAATAAATAATACTGTGCTAGCATGATCTTTAGTAGATATTCATTTACATAAATAACACAAACTAAAAATGCGAGTACTCATACGATGCGTTTCTAAGCTAGTTCTACCCCAATGTTCCTAGCCTAACCTAGGTGTAGGAAGAGGTATGAAGTAGGTGAAGTATTCCTTACTATGGTATACTAAGAGTATGTTAGGTCTAGTATGCCTAGTATGCCAAGAGTCCCTCTAGGTTCTAGTCAGCCCCATACCTTAAGAATGAGAGAGGTGGGAATCTCTTGCCAGACTCGAACTCCAACACCCCGCGAGGGAAGTCAGATCACTGGAAGCTGGACTCTCTGCGTGCAGGGATGACAGCGTCTTCTCAGTGCGTCAGGCCGGGAAATGGGCTCCTCTGAAGTCGAGGTCTCCTCTAGTTTACAAGGGCTAGGGAAGGTATATTTATACCTGAGAGGTACCTCAGAATGTTAGCATTGACGTAAATCGGACAGCGGAAGACGTCATGAATGAACCCCTAAGGTATAACGGTTCATGCATAATAGATGAGTCCTTGAAGAAATCAATAGTCCTGTGCTAGGGAAACTCACGAAGCCTAAGGGTCTGTTCTTCAAGAACTCGTTGTGACGTTAGGGTGGACGGATGTCGGAGACCATGCCTGTATTTGGACTGCACTGTTTAATGCCTAAATAAGGACTTGGATTTTATGCCTATATAAGGGCAGGGCGAATTGTGCCTATATAAGGACATGATACAGGAAAACCTATATACGGACACCCTAAGAGGAATACAACAAGTGCAGTGGTGTTCGGGCAGTGTAGGGGGTCGTGCTGGGGCTGGTGTTTCAGGGTTTAGGGCAGTGCAGTGGTGTTCAGGCAGTGTAGGGGGTCGTGCTGGGGCTGGTGTTTCAGGGTTTAGGGCAGTGCAGTGGTGTTCGGGCAGTGTAGGGAGTCGTGCTGGGGCTGGTGTTTCAGGGTTTAGGGCAGTGCAGTGGTGTTCGGGCAATGCAGGGGGTCGTGCTGGGGCTGCTGTTTCAGGGTTTTGGGCAGTGCAGTGGTGTTCGGGCAGTGTAGGGGGTCATGCTGGGGGTGGTGTTTCAGGGTTTAGGGCAGTGCAGTGGTGTTCGGGCAGTGTAGGGGATCTTGCTGGGGGTGGTGTTTCAGGGTTTAGGGCAGTGGTGTTCAGGCAGTGTAAGGGGTCTTGCTGGGGGTGATGTTTCAGGGTTTAGGGCAGTGCAGTGGTGTTCGGGCAGTGTAGGGGGTCGTGCTGGGGCTGGTGTTTCAGGGTTTAGGGCAGTGCAGTGGTGTTCGGGCAGTGTAGGGGGTCGTGCTGGGGCTGGTGTTTCAGGGTTTAGGGCAGTGCAGTGGTGTGTGTAGGGGGTCGTGCTGGGGGTGGTGTTTCAGGGTTTAGGGCAGTGCAGTGGTGTTCAGGCAGTGTAGGGGGTGGTGTTTCAGGGTTTAGGGCAGTGCAGTGGTGTTCGGGCAGTGTAGGGGGTCATGCTGGGGCTGGTGTTTCAGGGTTTTGGGCAGTGCAGTGGTGTTCGGGCAGTGTAGGGGGTCATTCTGGGGCTGGTGTTTCAGGGTTTAGGGCAGTGCAGTGGTGTTCGGGCAGTGTAGGGGGTCATGCTGGGGCTGGTGTTTCAGGGTTTTGGTCAGTGCAGTGGTGTTCGGGCAGTGTAGGGGGTCATGCTGGGGGTGGTGTTTCAGAATTTAGGGCAGTGCAGTGGTGTTCGGGCAGTGTAGGGGGTCGTGCTGGGGGTGGTGTTTCAGGGATTAGGGCAGTGGTGTTCGGGCAGTGTATGGGGTCTTGCTGGGGGTGATGTTTCAGGGTTTAGGGCAGTGCAGTGGTGTTCGGGCAGTGTAGGGGGTCGTGCTGGGGGTGGTGTTTCAGGGTTTAGGGCAGTTCAGTGGTGTTCGTGCAGTGTAGGGGGTCATGCTGGGGGAGGTGTTTCAGGGTTTAGGGCAGTGCAGTGGTGTTCGGGCAGTGTAGGGGGTCGTGCTGGGGGTGGTGTTTCATGGTTTAGGGCAGTGCAGTGGTGTTCGGGCAGTGTAGAGGGTCATGCTGGGAGTGGTGTGTCAGGGTTTAGAGCAGTGCAGTGGTGTTCGGGCAGTGTAGGGGGTCGTGCTGGGGGTGGTGTTTCAGGGTTTAGGGCAGTGCAGTGGTGTTTGGGCAGTGTAGGGGGTCGTGCTGTGGGTAGTGTTTTAGGGTTTAGGGCAGTGCAGTGGTGTATGGGCAGTGTAGGGGGTCATGCTGGGGGAGTGTTTTAGGGTTTAGGGCAGTGCAGTGGTGTTCGTGCAGTGTAGGGGGTCGTGCTGGGGTAGTGTTTTAGGGTTTAGGGCAGTGCAGTGGTGTTTGTGTAGTGAGCAGCGCATGCGCTGCGTCGCTAGGCGAGACCTAAAAAGCATTGCACCAAGATGGCTGCCAACACTTCCTGGATTGAAGTGTTGGAGGCCAATTAGAGCCAAGCTCGTGCTTGTGTAGTTAGGTCCCGCCCAGATATATAAAGATTTTTTTCCTTTAGTATCTCGAAAACTACTGAACGGATTTACACCATTTAAAAAAAAGGTCGCTTTATGAACCAAGCACTACGTTTTTGCCAAATTTGGTGTAATTCCGTTCAGCAGTTTCAGCTGTAACCGTGTCTAAAGTTTCCTATAGGAAATTGATTTTTTTGACCTCTATTTTTTGAATTTCTCAGGAACTACTGAACGGATTTACACGATTTAAAAAAAAGGTCTCTTTCTGACCCAAGGGCTACCTTTGTGCCAAATGTGGTGTAATTCCGTTCAGCAGTTCGGGCTGTAGTCGTGTCTAAAGTTTCCTATGGGAAATAACATGAAGAAAACACGTTTTGGGACCCCCCTTTTTTCTCAGCCTCCACTTGGCGAATCACCCCGAAACTTTCAGGATAGGAGCTGACCGGAGCGGGCCACAAGTTTTAAAAATTTTGCGACGATTCGTCAACCGGCGCCAAAGTTATTGGGAAAAGAATAAACACTTTTCCTATGGAAACTAGGTCCTAACTATAACTATCTACTGGCGACCGCCAGTAGATAATATATATATATATATATTCACTGAAAAAACCATAGGTTTCAGACACGTTATAGTTAGAAATTAGCATTTAAAAAACTTTTGAAATTCACTGAAAAAACCATAGGTTTTAGGGACAGTTATAGTTAGTTGGACATTTCACTCGTACAAAACCATAGAAATTCACCCGTTATAGTTAGTTCAGCTAACTATAACTCACGCCCCGCAATGCACTGCTGATGACGTCACATATTACATCACTCATGACATGGTCAGTGACATCACTGATGACATCTCAAATGACATCACTGATGACATCACTGATGATATCATCCAGTGACTGTGTGTTTCTGTAAAGTTTAAATATGTTTAATATATATAGGGAAAGGCGTATTGAAGAATGAGTGGGTGTATAAGTGTCTGAATGGATGATTTAGTACGTGCATGACTGACTCTACAAGTGAATGATAAAACGTATCTTACTGAATGCATGGGTTAGTGACTAAACTGTGTGAATGTCTGTATCCGTCTGTCTGTTGGTGTGTAAGTGGATGCATGGATTTGCAAATAGCTACATGAGTGTCTATATGGGTTATTGATTGGTTCTCTGAGTATCTGTATGGGTGCCTGAGTGTTTGTGTGGGTGGGGTGTGTATGACTCTGTACATAGATATGTGAGTGGGTGATTCACTGGGTGCATGATTTGAAGAGTGCATCTGTGATGGACTGCTTGGGTGGGTGAGTGTGTGTATGGGTGTGTTAGTGAGTGAATGTATATCTCAGTGGTACATGTGCGAGTAACTACATATGTAAAAGGCAGTATATATGTGTGTTAGAGTATTTAAATGGCTATAAGTGAGAGTGTGTGATTGTGAGAGTGGCTGTATGGATGCGTGTGTGCTTGTATCAGTTATTGTATAAGAGCGTAAGAATGTGCTAGTATTTGTATGAGTAAGTGAGCTGGTGTGTGTATAACTGTATAGGTGAGTAAATGGGTGTTTGATTAATTTTTTGCATGACTGACTAGGTGTGTGAGTACCTCTATGGATGAGTGGCGGTGTATGAGTGTTTATATAGGTGTATGAGTGCATATGATAGTCCTGTACTGAGTGACTGTAAGTATGTGTGACTGTACGGGTGAGTGACTAGATGTGTGTGTGTAGACCTAAGAATCAGTGATTTGTTATGTAGTTATTGGTATTGGAGTGTGTATGGTTTTGAGAATGGCAGTCTGTAATTTACAGTGGGTGTATCAAAAGTTATATTAGGGTGTGAGAAGATGCATGAAATTATCACATGGATGATGTCATCAGTGATGTCATCAGTGATGTCATTTGAGATGTCATCAGTGATGTCATCAGTGATGTCATCAGTGATGTCACTGACCATGTCATGAGTGATGTAATATGTGACGTCATCAGCAGTGCATTGCGGGGGCGCGAGTTATAGTTAGCTGAACTAACTATAACGGGTGAATTTCTATGGTTTTGTACGAGTGAAACGTCCAACTAACTATAACTGTCCCTAAAACCTATGGTTTTTTCAGTGAATATATATATATACACATACATGTGTGTGTGTGGATATAGACACATACATATATAGATAGGCTACAGAGGTAGTGATAGGGCTGCTGTAGTTCTGGTTGAGTTAGAGTTTCCATAGAAAAGGCAGCTTTGTTTTCTTCATAACTTGGGTGCTAATCAAAAAATCTGCACAAAACATCCCAAAACAAAAGTTTATCCACTTTAGGTCTATTACGGTTTCATCCAGATCTGTAAAGCAAGTGCCATGAAAGTGTGGGGGGTCCCAAAAGTTCCACTTCCCATGTTCATTCCCATGGGAAGTTTAGATCTTTGATACAGAAATAACAACTGAACGGAAATACACCAGATTTAGCATGAAGTTAAAACTCTACTAAAGGAAATGACTTTTTTTGGTTTGGTGTAAATAGATTCAGTAATTTTTCTGAAATTAGTATTTAAAAAGTGAATAGAGTTGGGAATGAAGAGATTACATTTTAGAAATCTTTATTTATTAAAATCTGGACCATTAAGGATCCGTGTATACCATCAAATTCAAAATGTAAAAAAAAACCTCAAATCCTATTAGCCGAGAGATCTTATCCTCCCATCAGCCATTTAGAATCTTGGATACACCTTTGGAACTACAGACCTGATTGGCTGGCCACAACATCAGAGAAGATAATGCTGCCTCTATTATTGTAGTCCCCGAGCCCTGTATAAAAGTTTGAAAGGGCACATATGGGGCAGGGTATGCACATTTTCAGCCCTAGGCTTACGTGGCGGGAGGAGGGCGTTGAGTTCGAACTAAAGATAGAATTTACTTTTTAATAAAGTGTGGCAATCCCAGTGTGGCCCTCGTGTGGATTTGCAGATCCTTTGCAGATTTGAGGATCTGCAGTAGATTCATGGACACAAAAAATTATTTAAAAAGAATGATCTGGCCATAGAACAGAACCTGTGGCCAATGCATCTGGTCCAGGATTTGCACAGCAGGGGGTTAGCCACCCACGGGGGCTGGGCACAGAGCATAGCCAGAGACCAGGGCCCGCGGCCAACCATCATTACACACGGTTGAACGCCTTGTGCAGCAGGGATTGCATATACGTGGTAGAATGGGGGCACAGATCCAGACCTTGTGCCCAACTCTGTTGTACACAGCCAAAAGCCTCCTTAGTGGAGGATGGCAGCCCACATAAAGTTTGGCACAGGGCTTGACAAGAGGCTATACCCCTTTACCAAGCTTTGCACAGCAGAGGTTGGCCGCCCATTGTAGCTGCATGCAGTGCATAGGCAGAGGACAGGTCCTGCCACCAAACCTAATTGGATATGGTCAAAGGTCTTGTGCAGCAGGGGCTGCATGTCTGTGCAGGGTGGTTGTAAGGAGCTATGCTTTGTGGCCAACTCTGCTACACAAAGCTGAAGGCATGTGCAGTGGGGGTTGGCAGCACAAGTAGGGTTGTGCACAGGGCCTGGCTGAAGGCCAGTTCCCTGCTGCAAACCTCTGTTGTGCACTACTAAAGGCCACACACAGCATTGGTTGGCCATTCCTATGTGGAGCCTTTTACACTGAAGGTCGTGTATAGCAGAATTTGACTGCAGATCTCTGCAGGTCATGCAGATTTCTAATAAGGCACCACAGTCATTAGCAAGTCAAAGAAATTTTTACCTTCCCCCTTTAAATTGCTCCAATTAATTAATATATACAATTTGGTATACCAACAGAAAACTAAACCTGGTGTAAAGGTTTATCAAATTTCATAACTAAGTGTCAAATGTATTAGTAAATGAACACTTTTTGGCATGCTGCAAGTGCAGCCCTTGGACCAACCAACAGAAGCCCTAGCACCCCAGAGCCTCTGTGCACAAAGGCACTAGAGCGGAAGTGCTGGAGTGCTTGTAAACTGATAAAAAAGTCTCACCAGGCCATGTATCTTATGAACTTGAAGACCTAGGGCTTCTACCAGTGACACAGGTACTGTCTGCCGAAGTAGAGTGTGCATCCATTTTCTCTCCTGACCTCAATGAGCGTGGGCTGGGGTTTTTTGTGCTGGGTGTTTCCTGCTTCCCCCAGACACTGGCACAGGGAGTGGTAGAGGACACTCAGCAATGCTTATCAGTCCCTGTGCACTGGGGGCTCCCAGGGACATCATCAATCTGAGAGCACTGTGGTTTTCTGTGTCTGCTCCCAGGGAGGTGGAGGCGCTCAGCGGCATCCAGAATGGTTGGGAGGAGTAGTGCATCTTTGCTTGCAGCGACGTCCGGGTCCTTGGCCCGTCTTGGGGGTAGTTCTGAAAATCATAGCAGAGCAGTATGCATCCTGTTTACTACTTGTTCACCCCATGGGACCAAACTGGTCTGGTCTATTGTTCCGGCCCTGTTGTGCTGACTTTGAAGCTTTTCATGTCATTTTCTTCCTGGTGGCCAGCTGTAGCCACCAGGAAGGGTTTCTTTGGGTCTCCTGGTAGCAATATTTTGCTTTTCTGTTGAATTCTGATTTTTACATTGCTCTCCCTCCAAAGAAAGAGCTCGAGCCTTCCTCCTAGTAGTTTAGCTCCTACGCTCCTTATTTTGTATCTATCCTTGTCTGAGTTCTTAGCACCTGCCTGCTCCTGGGGGCTTTTTCAGCAACCCTTCCACCGCTTGCCAGCAGAGTACCCTCTCTGTCGCACTCTGCAGGTCCCATGGCTTTGGCTACCTCGCAGGGCACCTGTCTGTCAGCAGCTGTGTGCGTGGTCCACTCCTAATGGAGGCCACCTATCACTGGACCTTTCCACAGAAGACCCAGGGGACCCCCCCCTGTGTGCCGCTCCCACCAGGTCCAGCATTCTAATGTCCCTCAGGGAGGTAACGAGTTCAGCACCATTGGCCCTGGAGAAACTGCTAGTCCCTTGGTGCTAGCTGGAGTCAAAAGCCCTTAAGTCCATATTTGCGGTGGAGACAGGTCATTTCTCCTTCCAGATGGGCATTCCTTTTCACAGGGAGTGCAGATATCACAAAAGTGACATTCGATCTGCATTCAGGGTACATTTTTAATCTAAGTTTGGCATTTCAGCAGCATCTCTAGATCTAAGTAGGGTGAAACTGTACTATAGGTCAGATTTTTCCCATAAAGTATAATTCAGTGAAGCACCCAGACTTTTCAATAATCACTAATGATATACACTATACATAGCTACTCACATTATAAGGGCTACCCCGGGTAGGCACCAATCCCTGAAGGATCCTTTGTGCTACAAGCTACTGGCATGCAGAAAATGACTGAAATGGACAGTAGTCTCATACGCTCAGCTGCCACAAGTGTGCATATGAGTGTTCCCACGTGTGCATGTGTAACTAGCCCAGAGACCCTTACACCAGCAGTACACCAAGGGACCTTAGCTAAACTTGTAGACATTGGTGGCCAGCACTCTCTGTACATTTTCAGAGAATTTACACTAAGTGTGACTCCCTCTGTGGGGGCCAAGAAAATGGGGGAGTCCCAAAATTCGTTTTCCCTATCCATTTTTTAATAGGAACTCTAGGCACAGCTACCGCCCAAATGCCTGAACGGATTTACACCAAATTTGGCAAAAACCTAGATTTTGGTCAAGGCAGAGTGCTTTGGTGTTAATCAGTTCAGTAGTTTCTGAGCAGTTTCTGAGCAATTAGTGCTCAAACACGTTGCATATTCCACGCTTTGGAGGATCTGCGGGCCGACAGATCTCATGCTGAGATCTGATTGACTGCCCCTACCTCAACAAGGATGTGGCAGTAGCCATTTTAGGACTTGAGAGTCAGTCCCGAGTCCCAAAAAAGTTTTAAAAAAAGACATACGGGTCAGAATAGGGATACCCTGACCGCTAAGACTTGGTGTTGAGGTCCCAGAGAGACCAAGCTAGGGGCCAAAAACTTTTTTTTTTTACATGTTGCCACAAATTTGCAGAGGTACTGTGATTCCACTGCAAACTGTTTTTTAAAAGTGCTACTTTTAAGCCCCCTCCACCACAGAATACCAGGGCCCGTGGGGCGGTGTAAAATATACCTTTTGGGGAGAGAGGCCCATGGCAACCCTCCCCGAGCCACTGGGCGGCCCTGGGGACCTCATCCCCAGGGCCAACCTGAACTTGAAAATAAGTAGGGCAGAGCACCCTGATACCTGAGTCTATAAAGGCCCTGAGTAGCCCATCCCTGGGGCCGGCTCAATTACAGTTTCCAAGGGAACCCACCCTTGGGACACAGTGGTTTTCCTCCCAGCATTAGCATATATTTGTTCTCACTCTATCGGAGCTTTAAAAATTCTCCTGCCGAGTGAGAGCAGACTTATGTTTCCCTGCCCTCGCTATTGCAAACAGGGAAGCTCACATTGCTCGAGCCCAGTGGGGCCAAAGAAAAACAGCTGCTCCCGCCAGGTGGGAGCAATACCGAATACTGCAGCAACCAGGATGGGAGCATGATGTGGGGATCTGCTGGGACCGTGGGGACCCTGGGGTCCCCCTGCAACCCCCAACTTGCTGTTTGGTGGGTGCCCTGGGTGGGCAATGGGGGACCCACCTTTAAAAGACTTAGGCCCCAAGAGATGAGGTCCCCGGGGCCTCCATGCTGCCCCCTCCCCTTCAAGTTAAGTGCACCCAAGAGGTCTGGGGTCCTCGGGCCTTTTAAGGCTAGGGTGAGCACCCCTCTCCCATTTAATATATGATTTGGCCAGAGGGGATGGGGTCCACACGACCCCTCGTAACTCAGGGAGGAAGGCTACATGCCAAACTTTTTGTGGGCAGCCAACCCAAAGTAAACATGACCGTCGGCTGTGAGCAGTGAGGGCTGTCTACAGGGCATTGCCTTTGGCCTGGATCTGCGCTCAATAGAACAACATTCAGCCAACACCAACTGTGCATGGCCTTGGCATGGTCCATTTCCTGGGCCCAACCCCCACTGCCAACATTTGAAGGAAATGCTGTAGAGGCTCATCAGAGCATACTACTTCTCACCCCTGTTCACATTTTTTAAATTAATTTAGAGGTGTTCATGAAAACACTGCCAGCATGCAGGTTAGACCTTTCAGCTTCACTAGGCTCCTCATGACTGGAGGAGGAAGAGGAAGAGAGTATATGAGCCAAGATACATCTACAGAGTGCAGTTTATTGGACAAAGCGCTCTGTAGGTGGATTGATAGATTCTGCATGTGTGAGGCACGTAATTTGACCATCACATGTGAAACTTTAAATGATCCCCAAAGTCAGTCTATTACACAGAGCCGACATACACAAAACAAAACATGGAAGCCATATAAACCATTCTGAGCATGCAGTTTTAAACATAAGGGAGCAAGATGCAAAATAACAGCAAATGCACAGATGTAGCAACCAGTAGAGCCGGGCAGTTTGTTCCATGTCAGGGACATATGAATGCGGTATACAGAAAGTGGACTGTGTACAGTCGGAAAACTTCATGCATTGGGCAGGAGGTCAGTTTTTTACTGTTTCCTGTGTCTAGAGCATAGAATAAGCATTCAGAATGGATTATTAATAATAATAGTGACCTGGACAAGCTAACCACATCAGATGTGGAAAAGGGACTACAATGACATCAGGAGTATACGCCGGGATTTAATCCAGTAAAATAGGGATTGAAAGGGGGATGCACAGTTGCCAATACCCATTGCATGCACATGCTTTTAAAAGCATCAGATTACTAATTAAGTTTGCTCTCTGTGCAAGAATTTACCTAAATCTGAACATTTAAGCCCAGATTTACCATAATTTTCCATCCTGGTTGCGTCACTTTTGTGGCAGAGCCTCATGGCAATATCATTTTTCGCATTTGCTAAGCCATACCATGTCACTTTGCGTGGCTTTGCGTGGTTTAGTAAATACAAGGTAATGCAATACAACGCATAGCGCTGCCTTGCATTACTTTGCATCAGGTAGCCATTACATGGGTAGTTATTGGGTGTTCCCATGTATCCGCCCATGTATTATGTTTGACACAAATCCAGATTTACCAAGATTTGTAAACTTGGGTTTGTGCCAAAACTGTACGCCTACCCAACAGAGGTGTAACGAGGAGAAATATCTTTGTTTCTCCTCCTTACATCCTCTTTCCATATGTGCTGCATTCTGAAACACACATAGAAAGAAGAATTTGCCTCTACGGATTGTTTTGTGCAGGAAGGGATACTTTCCTGCAACAACAAAAAATCCTGCCTTTAACAAAGGCATCCTTGCACTATTGTGCAAAGGAGTCTGCAATGGTGCTAGGCTGCACCAAGTGCGCCAGAACACGGAGAGAGCAGAAATGCTCCATATCTTTGTAAATATAGAGCATTACCTCCTCATAAGCCGCCGCGCCTCACAGACACTCCCAGATTTCCAAAGTAGAAACGCCCCTCCCCCACTTGCTACCTCCTGTTTTAGTTGTGCTATCTGGGACAGCTGTCTCTCATTGAGCTGTGTGACTGCTGAGCTGCAGGTAGCACCTAGTATGATGGAAAACTGATTTCAGCGCCGGCGCTAGGGAAAGGGCAGGAGATGCCATATTTCTGTAAATATGGCACTCTCCTGTTCTCTCCTCACGCAGAGCAGCGTTTGCCGCTGCTACACTGCGCCATTAAGTGGTAAATATGGCCCTTAGACCTCAGCGGGCTGCCAACGAGCCTGCCAGGAAAGTGGAGGCCATGGCTTACCCTTTCCTGATGGAGGACCGGAAGCCATAGTAGAAGACTGCCACCTGCCTCCCAGGGATCTCATTACCACCGATGCATCTCCCTTTGCAGCAGTGTATCCGAGCAGACACCATGTTGATTTGGCAAACTCGTTTGTTTTTCAGACACAAGAAGAAATACAAATGACCTTGATGCGTTTGAAGTTTTCTCCCATCATGTGAGGATCATTTGTATTATTTCCTATTCAGGGTTGCCATGTGTTTCCTTATGTCCCAAACAGGAAAATTGTGCATCAGAAGGGGCACACTAAATAACCCAGAACTTCTGCCGTAAATTGACGGATGGCCGTGTGGTTGAAGGGCAGCTGGTCTATTGTTTCTGACAGCAGACCGAGCTGTCTCTCCACCATGGATAACCTGGTACGTTTCCCACTTCTAAATGTGGCGGACCAACCTCTTGTTTGGCAGGGCAGGTACGCCGCCATATTATGGCAGTTCAAATGCTTGACCAAAATTTAAATGGCCCCTTAATATTAACCCCAAATCTGGTATACTCATTAAAGCAACAAACGTGCCTAGCCTGCTTTAAAATAGCGACCCGCTCACTGTTTCTGCCCAATCACACACCTCTCTTCTAGTAATAGACTTATTGATGCCCCAAATACTAAACTCAAGACACGCAGGAGACGTCATGCCCTTGCACCACGCTGACGATGTTTGCAAAAAGCACTCTACAGGACGCAGTGGCATAGATTACATCTCCGTAACCGCTCAGTGGGCATATTAATTGCGTTCCTGCCATTGTGCAAATTGGTTCTAAACCCACATTTATTTTTATTGCGGTACAAAGCCTGAAGCTTTTTGCTTGATTTGGTAACTAATTTCTCGAAATGGCAGGGATCCAAGTGCTTTATGATAGGAATGAATCAATGGGAGATCACGGCGGACCGTGCCAGCGCCCCCCTTGGGTGCTGTAAACTGTAAGACTCAGCACCGATCGTCTTTTTGTGTCTCTTATCTTCTACACTGTCAGAGTGTGGACCAGGTATACTATGAAATGTGGAACAATGGTGCCATCTAGCGGAAATGTTGTGGATCGATAACATTCGTCCCACACACACTCGGAACTTTACGGTCGACGAAGGCATGGACAAGCAAAGTGGGCACTTTCCCAGAGACTTCATCTTCCAAAGCGCCCCTAGAGAAGGTGAAATGTATTTCTATTTAGCAATGATTTATTTGTATTTATTATTTTCTTTATGACAACTTATCTCTCTCTGTGCCTACCTTTATTAATGAAGCAAACACAAGGAGATGACGGGCGGAGCGCTGAAACTTTTCAGACACTCATCCCCAGTCACAGATCTGGCTTGAGTCCCTCAACATTCTTTAGCTCACTTCAACACCCCAGTTCTTCAGACCCAGTCATATGCAAATCAGTCTTGACCCTGTTCCTCATGGGAACAGTCCAGCCCGAACAGCCAAGCCAGCCCTTCGCTGGACTGCAGCGGCGGCCGCCATAAACAAAGGTGGATGGGGCGGGTGGGGTCGCGCGGGTGGCGTCGCGCAGTGGGGTGGGGGGAAATACAATATTTAAAAAAAAACACAAAAATTCCCTTTTGCATGCCAGCCGCCTCCAGCATCGTGTCTCATCGCGCCGCCTCTCCTCTACTTCCTGGTTCCCAGCAGCCCCTAGGACAAACTCCCTGTCCAATCCCCTCGCTGCAGAGCAGTGCGGGGATTGGTCTCAGCGGGCAGGAAAGACACACTGCTCAGACCAGTGAGTCTGTGGGGTTTCTCCAGCCCGTCTGCTCAATGCCGCTGGGCTGCAAAAAACCTAAGTGCGCATGTGTGTTTTGGTCAGCCTGAGACGGCCGGCCAAACACACATAAGCACTTTGGAAGTGGAGTGCACTAGCACTCCTCCTCCCCATTCCCATGTCTCGGCCCGGGCCCTGCCAACGCATCTGGCTAAGAGCTGGCAAATGTAAAATAAAACGATGCAAGAGCATCGCTTTATTTTACATTGGCTGGCTCTGAGTCAGGCAATGGTGCGACGCTTCTCCACCATTGCGGAGGAGTCACAATTGCTGGACCGGAAACAAGCATCCTGGGACCGGTTTCGGGGTAACACCCCTCATCAGCCACTCTAGCTTGAATCCAGTGGCAAAGTGAGCAAAGGACCCACGTCTGGGCATACCCTGCCTACTTAGGACGAACAAAGCAAACACAAGGAGATGATGGACGAGCACTGAAACCTTTTAGACACTCATCCCCAGTCACAGATCTGGATTAATTCCATCACCGTTCTTTAGCTCACTTCGGCACCCCAGTTCAGACCCAGCCATATGTAAATCAGTCTTGACCTTGTTTCTCATTGGAGCAGGCCAGCCGGAACTGCCAAGCCAGGTCTTCCCTGGACCGGAAACAAGCATCCTGAGACCCATTTCGGGGTGACACCCCTCATCATCCAGGCTAGCTTGAATCCAGTGGCAAAGTGAGCAAGGGACCCACGTCTGGGCATACCCTGACAACTTAGGCCGAACAAAGCAGACATAAGGAGATGATGGATGGAGCACTGAAACTTTTCAGACACTCATCCCCAGTCACAGATCTGTGTTGAGTCCATCATAGTTCTTTTGCTCCCTTCAGCACCCCAGTTCAGACCCAGCCATATGCAAATCAGTCTTGACCCTGTTCCTCATGGGAACAGCGCAGCTGAAACTGCAAAGCCAAGTCTTCCCTGGACCAGAAACAAGCATCCTAGGACAGGTTATGGGGTAACACCCCTCATCAGCCAGGCAAGCTTGAATCCAGTGGCAAAGTGAGTAAGGGACCCACGTCTGGGCATTCCCTGCCAACTTAGGGCAGACAAAGCAAACACAAGGAGATGATGGACGGATCACTGAAACTTTTCAGACAGTCATCCCCAGTCACAGATCTGTGTTGAGTCCATCATCGTTCTTTTGCTCACTTCAGCACCCCAGTTCAGACCCAGCCATATGCAAATCAGTCTTGGCCCTGTGCCTCATGGGAACAGTCTAGCCTGAACTGCAAAGCCAGGTCTTCCCTGGACCGGTAACAAGCATCCTGGGACCAGTTTCGTGGCAACACCCCTCATCAGCCAGGCTAGCTTGAATCTAATGGCAATTAATCTCTCTCTCTCTCTCTCTCTCTCTCTCTCTCTCTCTCTCTCTCTCTCATTCATCTCTCTCTCTCTCTCTCTCTCTCTCTCTCTCTCTCTCCAGACTCTTCTTGAAATTTGATAACCATTCAAACAGTGGAAGCTATCTATGAGGCCCTACTTTCACAATGCAAATCCCAACTGTGAGTATTGCATGGTGGAGACAAAAGAGGAAGGGCTCTGATAGGCAGAGCTCCAATAGGCATCTGCATGTTCTCCAATGTTCCATTGCAATGCTCCACTTATTAGGTATTGAAATCTCTGTCCCAATTTCAGAACCTTGGAAATGAGAAGGTAGAAAAAGAAGTCTGCTGGCTCTTGCAGAGCTTCATAGCTGCATGTGTAGCTGGTCATTAGGATTAGTGAATGGGATTATACCAAGGCCAAAGATATGAAGGGTTCTTGTCCTTTTCCAGTTCTTGTGCTGGTGTCTATGCATCTGTACCCCATCTTGCTTTGTCTCATCGTTAAGAAAGGAACACACATTCAGAATAGTCATTCTGAGCATCTTTCTTTTTTTAGTGTTGCATCCTGATGTACACCCCGTTATATAACCACTTACTTTGAAATCCCTTTCTCACAAACAAATCTTCATCCCTTTGAATGCCACCTTCTGCAGGACTGGCTTATGGCAAGGATTCATTATTTCAGAATGATCAGAGGAACCTGGCCGCGAGGGCACACAGTACTGTTAGAAATGGGATTTCTGGTTGGCTAGGGCATGCACCTAAGCCAGGCAGAAACCACCACTCTAGTCAGGGCAAGGGAGTTACACGCTGAAGATAACCCCTGCTCACCCCCTTGGTAGCTTGGCACGAGCAGTCAGGCTTATCCCAGAGGCAATGTGTAAAGCATTTGCGCAACACACACTCACAGCAGCAACACACTAGGCACACCACAAAAGAAACTCCACACAAGGTTATATAAAAATAGCCTTTGTATTATCCAAAACACATTAGAATCATAATCACACAATATACACTGTGCCAACTGGCACTAGGCAATATTTACAGGGCATTATATACATACGACGGGGCCAATCGGGCCACTGTCAAGACCTTTAGAAATCTAGTAACACATGTAAAACACAACCAGTAACTACTGGCAAAATATTGTACTCAGCATTAGCATGGGTAACAAAAGCACATTATGTCTGCATCACAATTACGCATAAAACACATTGTGCATAAACTTCCTAGGCATAAACACACTACGCAATAGGCACCATAAGCATAAACAGTGCACCACAGTAACACTGGAAAAGTGCACACAGCACCTTAGGGCCTTGCGCCCTATCAACATCAAGAAAATGACCCCCAGGCCAACTGGCCTTTCACTGGGGCTCAAAATGCCCTATGTCCCGCAAAGTCAGGGCTCGAAATGAGGCCTCTCTAATGGCCCCCTGGCTGCCTCGGCAGCGAAAACACAGTGCGCAGACGCGCTGGGGCGCGGGGTGCAACTCACCCCTTCCTCAACAAAAGAAATAGCCCTCAAATGTTGCAGCTGCCCGCGCTCTCACGGCATCAGCAATAAAGCACTGGCACTATGGTGCCTCTGGAGCCCCACTCCGGGACTCCTATCTCCAAATTGCCCCCAAAGGAAGAATGGCACTGGCACCACCGTGCCGCTTGGGAGCCCCCCTCTGGGACTCCTCCCTGGTGCCCTCGATCGGCACCAACAATGCGCAGGTGGAAGCCCCACTCACCGGGACTTCTCCGGATGCTCTCTGCCTCCTTTGGTGCAGCTTCTCTCTCTGCTGCGGTCGCGGCGGCCTGCCTCCCCTTCTGCCAGGCGGGGGAAGGCGGGTCATGCAGCAAATGGAGCCCGCAAGGCTCCGACGCCTCTCACTTCTCTTTACTTCACCCGGTCCCTCTCCTGGGACACGGGACTTCGGCGTGGAGCCCGCGAGGCTCCGGACGGCCCTCTTCGGTGCGGCGGGACTTCCTCTTCCCCAGCCGGCTACGCCCCCAACCAGGCACTGCCGCCTGGCTTCCGGGTCGGGCCGCGGCGGTGATCTCCCTTGGATCTCGGCAATGCGGGGTAGGCTCCCGCCAATAAAATAAACTCCAATGCGGGGTGGGCTCCCGCCAGATGAGAAGCAATGCGGGGTGGGCACCCGCTCTTTAAAAATGCATGAAAGCGGGGTGGGCTTCCGCTCCGATCGGCAAAACGCGGGGTGGGTTCCCGCTAAATAAATGGCAAAATGCCGGGTGGGCTCCCGCTTGGCCCCACAGCAGCATGGGGGGTCCCCACGCCGGGATTCCCCCAGCAGTCTTTGCAGCAGCACGCTGCCAGGCACCAGCACTCCTCTTGAGCTGGCAAAAAAAAGATAGCGCTCACGGGGCGCTAAAGTCCTTAAAGGTCAGGGGGCACAGCTGGGCCCAGGCAGGCCAGCACACAGGGCCCTCCAGCAGGGAGGCAGTCCCTTGTGGCGGTTCCTCCTGGGGCCCCAGCAGCAGCAAGTCCCCAGATAAGCGCAAGGAAAAGCACAACCTTTTCATGGGGTCACAGCCCCAATATTTATACCAACATTTGCTTTGTCTGCCCTGGCACAGGGCTTGGGGGAACCAGCCTAAACTGGTTCTGGGGGGTTTTGGAGCACATTGTTGACAAAGCTCCTCTTCCCCTTTGTCAGGTGGGGGCTCGTCATCAGACACACCACAGGGGGGGCGTAACCAGCATTCACCTAGGCAGGCACAGACCTATTCAGGGTCAGGGAACTACTCCTCCCACTACTCCAAATGCAGTTGCCCTATTCAGCCTAGTGCTGACTCACCCTGCCCCTCCTGGAGCCACACACACCTCACCAGCCCCTGCCACTCCAAAGCCAGACATGCAATCCACATCAGGCAGGCAGATACATAGCACACAGAAATGCCAACTTCTAAAAGTGGCATTTCTAGAATAATGATAATAAATCTGCGCACACCATTGCATAGCATTTATTATTACTATTCCAAACATACCAAACTTGACCACGCTGCTCCTCTCATATCAGGAATTACCACTGAAACACTGATCAGGGAATCCCCAATGCATTCCTATGAGAGGGCAGCCTCACAGCAGTGAGAAACCAAAATGGCTGTTTGTCACTACCAAAACATGTCACACACTTAAGGTACATGTCCTACCTTTTACCTACAATGCACCCTGCCCATAGGGCTAGCTAGGGCCTACCTTAGGGGTGACTGACATGCAGTAAAAGGGGGGTCACAGACATGACACACACTTAAGGTGCCACGTCTCAGCGGCAGTAACACTGAGCGCACAGGCCCTGCAATGGCAGAGGCCAGGGATAGGTCTGAAAGGCTACTTTGGTGGGTGGCACAATCAGCTCTGCAAGCCCACCAGTAGCATTTAATTTACCAGCCCTGGGTATATGAGATACCACTTTACAAGGGACTGACAGGTAAATTAAATATGTCAAACAGGTGTAGACCAATCTTTACCATGTTTACCACAGAGAGCACACGCACTTTACACTGGACAGTAGTGCTAAAGTGCCCAGAGTCCTAAAACCACCAACACCATGTCAGAAAAAAAACTAGGAGGAAGGCAAAAAGTTCAGGGATGACCCTGCAAAAAGGGCCAAGTCCAACACAACCCCCTTCCAGCCAAAACGCAGGGTAGACCAATCACCACCTTGATGGGCTTCCCTGCCTTGGGCGATAGAACACGGACACGGGCCCGCAACTGCAGGGGTGTAGGAAGGTGGAATCTGACTATATGGTTGCCCCCACTTTTTTTATGGTGTTTTGCTGGTTTATGACTTAGTTGGACTGGGATCCTGCTAATCAGAACCCCAGCCTAGCTGCTTCCTCTCTAAAATGGTTTCCATGTGCCTTAGGCACATCTCTGATTGGGATCTGGAGTGCCCTTATAAGTCCCTAGTATATGGTATACTATGTACCAAGGGCATAGGTACCTCAGAGGCCTGCCTGGGGCTGCAGCATGTATTATGCCACCCCTGGAAGGCCATCCAAACTGACACCACAGGTCTGCTACTGCAGCCTGGGTAAGGTGGTGCAAGCATCCCTTACTGTGATATAGGTTACCTATATCACGAAATACATACACACATATAAACCTATAAGTCACTCCTAAGGCAGGCCTTATCAATCCTAAAGGCAGAGTGCATGGTTCCTATGTGAGAGGGTGCCCCTGCATGAGCAGGGCCCCTCTGCAGCGTTCGGAGACCATCTCTGATGCTGTTTGTAGTGCAGCCTGACCATATACTCTTAAGCGCATTATATCCTCGCGGTAAAATGCTAACTTTGGAATGGCTGCACCTAAACATGTCGTGTTTGGTGTCAAACATCTTGGAATACTACCCCCCGCCAATCCTGGCGGCGGGGGTAGCATTCCACCCTTCTAGAGGGAAAGACATGTTAACTCTGACGAGTCCGGTAACTTCTTTCCAGAGCCCTGGCATCACAAAATGGATGCTGCTGCCACAGACACGAGCCTGGCCTCCTGCTGCTGGACGAAACTCCGGCAGGGGAGGCCTGGACAATAGGTTTCCTGTCCCAGGGAGGTGTGACCACCTCCCCAGACAGGATAATGTGTATTGGGGCTGGGCGGGAGCACTTTCGGGTGCTTTGAAGTCCTGCACTGGGGGCACATTTGGTGTCCCTAGGCATACCCCAGTTCAAACCGGATCAGGGGCTTGCAGCCCCTGCTTTGGCGCGAACTGGACAAAGGGAAAGGGTGTAGCCACCCCTCTGCCCTGACCCACCCATAGGTGGGGCCACAGAGTAGTCCAACCCCTATTTTTAGAATAAAGGTAGGAACCCAGTCCTTAGGACTTTAGATTATACCTGGACGAAACTCTGACACTGAATCCTGGACCTTCGATGCTCTACGACAAGATTAGAGGACTGAAGAATCTCCCTTGGGGTCAAGGAGTGACTCCCTGCTTGGCAGGCACCAAAGAAGCATCTGTCCGGTTCGCATTACTGAAGCTCCCGTCGGACGCCGAAGTCATCGCATCACCAGAGGTGGATTCTCAGACTTCCCGAGGCTACCCTGAGTCCCCAGCAAAGCTGAGGCCCGTGGCTATCGTGGGTGACTTGAGACCGTGACCCCTGGACACCGAGCACATTTGCAAGTGCACCATCTTCTGGGTCTCCCAAGAAGTCGTGTTTTGGACTCCGAGTAGCCCTAGCCTCCAGCACCACCTGCACCGAAGATCACTGGCCCCCACTCCACGAGTGTCCTGCAAGCCAGCTCCACGTGCGGCGTCATGAGGCTCCTTTGCGGTCGCTAGCCCGTTGGCTAGTAGCCCTTAACGAAGGCCAATCTTTTCCTTACTTGGCATCCTGGTTGCTCCAGGCCTGCCCTCACTTACCCTCACTGGGTGAGTTCCACAGACCTTGCTGGTCTGCACCATCGACGATCTTCATCTTACTCGAGACTTGCCGTTGCCAAGGCTTGTTGGGTCCAATCCGGTCGCCGACACCTCAGCACTCGACAGACATTGAGCACCAGCCCGAATCCTGCTCCTGATTGCCGACAACGCCTCCCGGACCTCGTGGCTGAAGAGTCAAGACAACCGTCAACGCACCTGAAGCACTCGACATCGGTGGGCATCTGTCCATCGCCTTCCTGGTCACTGGCTAGTGACCCAGACTCTGTCCCCTCTGCTTTCAGGTTCACCAGAACTCCGATCCACTCTTGGATCCACCCGGACACTTTTCTCCTGGCCGCCAGCAGCACTTTGCAGCAGATCGCCATTCGAATCGACGACGAAACCCGACCCCAAAAGGCACCTATGCAGCCGGCTTCCCTGGGTGAGGTAACACGAGTACTCCGGTGCTCCCGTGGGTAGAGACTCTTCAAAGTCCTAGATCTCAAAGGGTTTTGTCCTAGTCCTCTTCTAAGTGTCCCTTTCCTCTATTTTCCCGATCCCGACTTTCTCCATAGAAGTTCACGGCGTATCGCGGTTGTGTATTTACACTGCACGCGTCTCCCGTGGGTCCCCTGTGTCACTACCTTGGGTGGTTCCTTGTGGTCCAAGCACTTCTAGAGGCTCTAGGCCTAGTGTCTAGTTCAGTCGTGGTTCGCATACCACTTTATTGGTATATGGTTTGGTACGCCCCTAGGGCCCAAACGTGTATTTGTGCTATTATTGTGATTTAAGATCTTATAACTTATGTACTTTCGAACTCTAGCCTCATAAAGAGACTAGAGGGGTGTGTTTAGTAATAAATACATATATTTTGAATATATACCTGGTGTGGTGCTCTTTCATTTGGTCACTCAAGAGATTATAGACTGGTAAAACAAGCTGCTTTACATTCCTTCAAGACTTAGCCTGAAGGCTGCTCTCCATAGCTACCACTAGGATAGCTTTCAATAAGGTTGTCTTTAACCTACCTACCATAAGAGTCGATTTGGACTGGTGCAAGGTGCCCACTATAATTAGTGGACAGCATATGCCAGGCCAACTTCTCACATTGGTGTGCAGCGTGTGGGATTCCAGCTTGCTATTGTTTTACCAGATAATCTCAATTGAATTGATCAACTGAAAACCACTAAAGGTACCTAAGGTACATATAATTTAAGCTTAGAATAACAGTAAGTTCTACTGAACTTAGAGTTGTGTGTTAAGGGATAGCACAACCCTTTCTACAACTCAAGAGAGTTTAGTAGGCCACACTAGAGTAGGTAGTGCATACACCACACCACACTAGTAATGTCTTTAAGGGTAGGATCTAAAGAATCCTTGCAGGAAGCCATTGAGCTTCCACCCTCCAAGTATGATACACTCCCATTCTTGGAATTGAGAGCTTTATGCAACTTGAGACAAATAAGGACAGGCCAAAGCCCCACCACCCAACACCTCAAGGAGTTGTTGGTGGCTTATGACCTTAGTAAGCCTGTAGGGACTGAAGGGGTAGGAGCTGAGGGTGGGGCAGAAGAAGAGGAGGAGGCCAGGGGTACCAATACCCCCAGCCCCCTCTGAAACTGGCCAGGAGGGTGACAATGACCCTGACCTGGAAAACCCAATCCCTCCTGTGGATGATGATGAGGATGATCAAAATGATGCCCTCTTTGTCCCCCCAGGAAGGATTAAGAGTGTGCCCAGAAGGTCTAGGTCTCCTTTTCAGGAGCCTAACCACTCTGGCACCTCTATAGGGAGCTCTGTCTCATCTCATAGGAGAGAATCCTCTCATGAGAGAAGAAAGAGGCTAGTCCAGTATGAGGAAACTCAGCTGGAACTCAGAAAAAAGCAATTAGCTTTAGATAGAGAATCCCTAGATCTCCTTAGAGAGAGAAGAAAGTTGGGACTAGAGTCCCATGGTGGCAGCAATATCCCTAGAGATAGGGAAAGGTCTTATGACCATAGAAACCTAAACAAGATTGTCCCTCCCTACCAGAGTGGGGATGACATCCACAAATGGATAACTGCACTGGAGAGGGCCTGTAAAGTTCAGAAGGTCCCCCAGAGGCAGTGGGCAGCAATCTTGTGGCTCTCCTTTGCAGACAAAGGTAGAGACAAGCTCCTCACTGTAAGAGAAGAGGATGCTGACAATTACACAGTCTTGAAGAGTGCTCTGATAGATGGGTTTGGCCTAACCACTGAACAGTATAGGTTGAAGTTCAGAGACACCCAAAAGCTCAGACTCAAGACTGGGTTGATTTTGTAGATTGTGCTACAAAGGCTCTGGAAGGTTGGATACATGGCAACAAAGTGCATGACTTTTTAGGATTGTACAATTTGATTATGAGGGAGCAGATCCTTAATAATTGTCAAAACCAGCTTTTGCACCAGTATCTGGTGGACTCTGATCTGACCTCTCCCCAAGAATTGGGAAAGAAGGCAGACAAATGGGTCAGAACCAGAGTAAAAACTAGAAATCAGGGTGGTGACCAGAAGAAAGATTCTACTAAGTCCCAAGAGAAAGGTGGGGATAAATCTAAGGATAAGTCCCCTACAGGGCCCCAAAATTCCTCTTCTGGGGGTGGGTCCCAAACTCCTTCCTCTCCTGAAAAGAAACCATATTGCCATGTCTGTAAAAGCCTGGGCACTGGAAAACTGATCCCAGTTGCCCCAGGATTGGCAATAAAGAAAATGTTCCTCCCACAACTACTACCACCCCTCCTGGTACTACCAGTAGTAATCCTCCAGTTGGGAGTAGTGCACCCAAAAAGTTAGGTGCTTTTGCAAGAGGAACAGAGGTGGGCCCTAGTTTAGACAGGGACCCCTCAACAGACTCCTCTGACTCTGATGGTGGTATAGGATTTGCCACCTTTACCATGGGTCCCATAGCATTGGGCAGGTACAGATTGGAGCCAATAATTAATGGTCAGAAAGCTGTGGCATTTAGGGACACAGGGGCTAGTGTCACCATGGTGGCAGGGAAACTAGTCCCCCCTCACCAGCTTTTACCTGAGTTTAAATACCAGGTGACCAACATTGATGGTGTCAGAACAGATCACCCCATGGCCATAGTCAATCTCAGCTGGGAGGGGGTCACAGGCCCAAAGAGAGTGGCAGTGTCCCCAACCCTACCTGTAGATTGCCTGATGGGAAATGATCTGGAAATTTCAGCCTGGGCTGAAGTTGAACACCAAACCCATCTTAGGATGCTGGGCGTCCCTGTAAAGGTTAGTGGGGCTGTAATGGCCACAGCCCCAGCCCAAGAATTTGGAGAGATGGAGCCTGAAAGAATGGCCCACTCTCCCCCAAAAGAGAGCACAAGGGTTGAAGAAAAGTCTTCTTCCCTCCAGACAGTAGGTAAGGGTCAGCCTCCTCAGGGAACTGACCCTACCCCTAGTGAAGGAACTGCCCCAGAGGTAGTCAGGCCTGGCCTGGCCAAACCCCTGATGGCAGAGGACCCTTCAAAGGTGGTACCCAGTCTGGAGCAGGTAACCTGCCCCTCTCTACCCTGCCTCAGTCAGCCCAGGGCTGCAGAGGTCAGGGAGGTCAGTGGACCCCCAGGGCCCCCTGTCCAGAGGAAGCCCCCATCAGCAGATTAGGGGCACCCAGTCTAGTAGCCCTAGCCAGGTGAAAATTCCTCTACACACTGAGGGATCCCCCATACCTTTATGTAGGGATCTCCCCCAGAAGGACTCTGGTAGGCAAGGGCAAACCTGGGACCAGAAGGTTCCAAACCTGCCATGTCCCTCCAGTAGTCCCTCCAAAGGGACCCAACCCCCAGCTGTAGGCAGCCAAAGGTTGACCCTTAGAGCAAAGTGCAACTCAGTCATGGAAAGACAGGCATACATGGTGACCAGTGATCTGAGGAAGCTGAGGCCAACATTCCTAGGGCCTCACTTCCCTACTCAGCCACCTCACCAGCCTTGTACTTTACCTAAGCACACCACAGGTAGTGATGCCCCATGGTGGAGACCCTCTCATACCCTTGGGGTGAGGGATTGCTTAGTGGACCATAAGACAGGGGGCAACCATGCTAGTGCAGGTGCTTCCTTATATGACCACTTAGTCAATGAAGGCTCAACTGGCCAAGGTTAGCCTTATCTCCTTTCGTTTGGGGGGGGGGTTATGTAGGAAGGTGGAATCTGACTATATGGTTGCCCCCACTTTTTTTATGGTGTTTTGCTGGTTTATGACTTAGTTGGACTGGGATCCTGCTAATCAGAACCCCAGCCTAGCTGCTTCCTCTCTAAAATGGTTTCCATGTGCCTTAGGCACATCTCTGATTGGGATCTGGAGTGCCCTTATAAGTCCCTAGTATATGGTATACTATGTACCAAGGGCATAGGTACCTCAGAGGCCTGCCAGGGGCTGCAGCATGTATTATGCCACCCCTGGAAGGCCATCCAAACTGACACCACAGGTCTGCTACTGCAGCCTGGGTAAGGTGGTGTAAGCACCCCTTACTGTGATATAGGTTACCTATATCACGAAATACATAACACATATAAACCTATAAGTCACTCCTAAGGCAGGCCTTATCAATCCTAAAGGCAGAGTGCATGGTTCCTATGTGAGAGGGTGCCCCTGCATGAGCAGGGCCCCTCTGCAGCGTTCGGAGACCATCTCTGATACTGTTTATAGTGCAGCCTGACCATATACCCTTAAGCGCATTATATCCTCGCGGTAAAATGCTAACTTTGGAATGGCTGCACCTAAACATGTCGTGTTTGGTGTCAAACATCTTGGAATACTACCCCCCCGCCAATCCTGGCGGCGGGGGTAGCATTCCACCCTTCTAGAGGGAAAGACATGTTAACTCTGACGAGTCCGGTAACTTCTTTCCAGAGCCCAGGCATCACAAAATGGATGCTGCTGCCACAGACACGAGCCTGGCCTCCTGCTGCTGGATGAAACTCCGGCAGGGGAGGCCTGGACAATAGGTTTCCTGTCCCAGGGAGGTGTGACCACCTCCCCAGACAGGATAATGTGTATTGGGGCTGGGCGGGAGCACTTTCGGGTGCTTTGAAGTCCTGCACTGGGGGCACATTTGGTGTCCCTAGTGCATACCCCAGTTCAAACCGGATCAGGGGCTTGCAGCCCCTGCTTTGGCGCGAACTGGACAAAGGGAAAGGGGTGTAGCCACCCCTCTGCCCTGACCCACCCATAGGTGGGGCCACAGAGTAGTCCAACCCCTATTTTTAGAATAAAGGTACGAACCCAGTCCTTAGGACTTTAGATTATACCTGGACGAAACTCTGACACTGAATCCTGGACCTTCGATGCTCTACGACAAGATTAGAGGACTGAAGAATCTCCCTTGGGGTCAAGGAGTGACTCCCCTGCTTGGCAGGCACCAAAGAAGCATCTGTCCGGTTTGCATTACTGAAGCTCCCGTCGGACGCCGAAGTCATCGCATCACCAGAGGTGGATTCTCAGACTTCCCCGAGGCTACCCTGAGTCCCCAGCAAAGCTGAGGCCCGTGGCTATCGTGGGTGACTTGAGACCGTGACCCTTGGACACCGAGCACATTTGCAAGTGCACCATCTTCTGGGTCTCCCAAGAAGTCGTGCTTTGGGCTCCGAGTAGCCCTAGCCTCCAGCACCACCTGCACCGAAGATCACTGGCCCCCACTCCACGAGTGTCCTGCAAGCCAGCTCCACGTGCGGCGTCACGAGGCTCCTTCGCGGTCGCTAGCCCGTTGGCTAGTAGCCCTTAACGAAGGCCAATCTTTTCCTTACTTGGCATCCTGGTTGCTCTAGGTCTGCCCTCACTTACCCTCGCTGGGTGAGTTCCACAGACCTTGCTGGTCTGCACCATCGACGATCTTCATCTTACTTGAGACTTGCCGTTGCCAAGGCTTGTTGGGTTCAATCCGGTCGCCGACACCTCAGCACTCGACAGACATTGAGCACCAGCCCGAATCCTGCTCCTGGTCGCCGACAACGCCTCCTGGACCTCGTGGCTGAAGAGTCAAGATGACCGTCAACGCACCTGAAGCACTCGACATCGGTGGGCATCTGTCCATCGCCTTCCTGGTCACTGGCTAGTGACCCAGACTCTTTCCCCTCTGCTTTCAGGTTCACCAGAACTCCAATCCACTCTTGGATCCACCCGGACACTTTTCTCCTGGCCGCCAGCAGCACTTTGCAGCAGATCGCCATTCGAATCGACGACGAAACCCGACCCCGAAAGGCACCTATGCACCCGGCTTCCCTGGGTGAGGTAACACGAGTACTCTGGTGCTCCCGTGGGTAGAGACTCTTCAAAGTCCTAGATCTCAAAGGGTTTTGTCCTAGTCCTCTTCTAAGTGTCCCTTTCCTCTATTTTCCCGATCCCGACTTTCTCCATAGAAGTTAACGGCGTATCGCGGTTGTGTATTTACACTGCACGCGTCTCCCGTGGGTCCCCTGTGTCACTACCTTGGGTGGTTCCTTGTGGTCCAAGCACTTCTAGAGGCTCTAGGCCTAGTGTCTAGTTCAGTCGTGGTTCGCATACCACTTTATTGGTATATGGTTTGGTACGCCCCTAGGGCCCAAACGTGTATTTGTGCTATTATTGTGATTTAAGATCTTATAACTTATGTACTTCGAACTCTAGCCTCATAAAGAGACTAGAGGGGTGTGTTTAGTAATAAATACATATATTTTGAATATATACCTGGTGTGGTGCTCTTTCATTTGGTCACTCAAGAGATTATAGACTGGTAAAACAAGCTGCTTTACATTCCTTCAAGACTTAGCCTGAAGGCTGCTCTCCATAGCTACCACTAGGATAGCTTTCAATAAGGTTGTCTTTAACCTACCTACCATAAGAGTCGATTTGGACTGGTGCAAGGTGCCCACTATAATTAGTGGACAGCATATGCCAGGCCAACTTCTCACAAGGGGCACACTCCAGTTCTACGCCATTCTGAACCCATGTGTTTCCCTCTGTCAAAGCTCCCAGGACCAACTAAGCTACCCCACTGGTACTCCCTAGTTGTCCTCGGCCAGGACCAGGCCCTAGGCCATCCAGATATCTCCGGTCCTTGCCATTCCACAGAGTGGGGGGCAGTAACCCCTGGTACATAGTAACCATTCTCCACTCTTCCCCTCATCAGTGCAGTTCTAAACTGCCACTGATCCTCCAACCTAGGGTCCGCACCCTCAGGCTGACCAGAGGTCACGGGCGAGGCTCTCCTCCCCCTACCTCTCCTTTTAAGGTTCCGCACTCTCCTCCTTGGAGAGGCACCCTCAGAACACAACTCTCCCACCAGTTCAGGACCTCTCTCCAGCAACTGGTCTCCCAACCTAGGGTCTAAACCCTCAGGTTTCACCGGGGTCAGAGGCGAGTAATCCCTCCCTCTGCACCCCCTTCCAGAGTTCTGCACCCTCCCACCTGGAGTGGTACCCCTGGAAGCCAAACCGGTCAGGACACTGCTTACAGATGTCCTTCCCTCCAGGTGAGGCAGATCCTGAACCTGGCCTCCCAACCTTGGGGCTGAACTCCACGGCTGAGCACTTGCCTGGCACGCCAGGACTTCTGGGGACGCACACAGTATCCCCCCGAGGGTAACACATGACTTATGTGTCGTGTGACAGACTGCCTGGCGCAGATCTCCCGACCCCTGTCCATCTGACAGTGCGCGAAGATCCCCCAGGACAGAAGTGGTGTCACCATGGTCACTCCTAGGAGACTCAGCCCTTCTGGTTAGTCCCTGACCCACTGGTTCTCCCACTGGGGAACACATCCCCTCTCACCCCTCAATCTGGACTTCTGCACCCTCCACTTAGGAGCGGCACCGCCAGACACCAGAACCACTGGAGTTCCGTTTACAGACGCTCCAGGTTCTCCTGACTCCAGGAGATCCCCCTCAAATGGCCTACTAGTACAGCCTAGGCCCCCAACCTGGTGTTCCCTTAGGGAACCCTCCAGGCCCTGAGACTGGGTTTCGGGCACCTTGCGACACAGCCCACACTCACTCCTTCTCCACTGAGACAGGACGTGAGCCCCTACACCCCTCCCACTACACCGGGACCTAGCTGAGCTACTCTGAACCTCTTCCACCACACAGGACCGGAAGATACCTGAGCCACTCCTTTTGGGATCACTCCCCAATGCCTCTTCAGACCCTCCGTCACACAGCCAGAGGTCTGCCTCCCGTGCAAGCTCCCTGGGATCAGAGAACTCACACTCCAACAGGTGTTGGCGTAACCCCGGAAAACAATTACTGAACATGTGCTCTCTGACAACCAGATTGAACAGCCCTTCAAAATCATTTGCTGTGCTACTCATCACCCAACCTTTCAGTGCATCACAACATTCATCCACAAACTCCCCCCAAGACTGGTGAGACAGTTTTCTACTGCCCCTGAACCTCAACCTATACCCTTCAGGTGTGACACCCTCTTCCTGGGAACTAGGTACCACGCTCTGGGATCTGGGAGTGGGACTTCCTGCACTGGACTCCATATTGCTGCCACCACTGGACCCCACCCTCACTGGTGAATCCAGACAACTAAAACTGCACTCAGGGGATAACCTACCCTCCAGAGCTAGTTTCTCTCTGGCGAAAGCCCTCTCTGCCTCCGCCATCCTCTCCTGCGCCAAGACCCTCTCAGTCTCTAGCTTTTTCTCCTCCACACCCAGCTGCGCTAGCTCCAACCTGAGCCTTTCCAACACCAGCTAATGCTCCCTTTCTTCCCTCCTATCCACCCACTCCTCTGGGGACAGGGAAAGGGATGGGTCACTGCCCCCGGCACTGGACCCATCAAGGGACTCCCTATCTATGGGGTCCTCACTACCTACTGGCATCCCTGCCCTGTCATTTTCTACCTCCTGTGCAGACTCTTCAGGACCTCCCTCAAAACCACCACTTAGGTATGCGGAGGGGTAGTCTGAAAGGTCCCCCCAGGGCTCTAAGGGTTCTCCCCTGCGGAGGGCTTCATAGACGAACAGTTTTCTGAGGATGTTACACACTATTGGTATCCCCCCTCTCTCTGCAGAACTCCTCTAACTCCTCCCGGGTGTACTCCAAAAGGTCCTCCTCATTATAGACTAACCCCATCTTGGCAAGATACACAACCCACAGTGCAACAGGAGAACACAATTCAAAAATGACACTTTCAGGAGAAATAAAACTCTGGAAAAATAATCCCCAAACCTGTGATTATCTAAATGCAGAGTTTGTAGTGCAACCAGTTGTCGCTGTGGTACTGCGCAAACGCAAGTCCTATCCTCACCGCTGACAGCCAATGTTAGAAATGGGATTTCTGGTTGGCTAGGGTATGCGCCTAAGCCAAGCAGAAACCACCACTCTAGTCAGGGCAAGGGAGTTACACGCTAAAGATAACCCCTGCTCACCCCCTTGGTAGCTTGGCACGAGCAGTCAGGCTTATCCCAGAGGCAATGTGTAAAGCGTATGCGCAACACACACTCACAGCAGCAACACACTAGGCACACCACAAAAGAAACTCCACACAAGGTTATATAAAAATAGCCTTTGTATTATCCAAAACACATTAGAATCATAATCACACAATATACACTGTGCCAACTGGCACTAGGCAATATTTACAGGGGATTATATACATATGACAGGGCCAATCGGGCCACTGTCAAGACCTTTAGAAATCTAGTAACACATGTAAAACACAACCAGTAACTACTGGCAGAATATTGTACTCAGCATTAGCATGGGTAACATAAGCACATTATGTCTGCATCACAATTAGGCATAAAACACATTGGGGCATATTCTCAAGGACTTATCGCCGAGTTAGCAGCACTTTATTGCAGCCAAAGTGGTGATAGATTTATCGCCCTATTCACAAGCTGGTGCTAACAGCCGATATTGCCAGTTTTCCTGCGATAGCAGCCGCAAAAAACATCGCCACGGATGACACCGGCAACTAACGCTAATGAGATGCAGAGTAGGCGTTCCTGTGCAAAAAGCTGCGACAACACCACTTCGCAATATTCCCAACGACCAGCCAGATCGGCGATAAGATCCCAAAACAGGCGATAAGGCGCGTTAGCAGTGGGGATTTAACACCTGCTCTTACCTGGTGTTAAGTCGGACGACAACCTGCACCAGAAAGGGAGCCCAGCCCACAGCCACACCAGAGGAACAACAGATGCCATGGAGCTACTGATCATGCAGCTCGGACACCCAAGAGGGCCACAACACCTACCGCCACCACCCCAGGACCCCCCCCCCCCGCCCGGGGCCCTACCCCGGCCCCCTTCCCGGACAAAGATATTTTACACCAACTTTACGAAATCATGAACAAAACAATTCGCCTGATGTCGCACAATTACAACAATTAACATTCATGTGTGGTCCGAAAAAGGGTAATCATTCATTCATCTCGGAATTTCCAAACAAAACAATTTATTCAAATTTAACTCAAAACAACCATTTGGAAGAGTCATGGCGGGTCCTCTCTGGACAATCTGTAAGTCACAGCCTGCAAGACAAAATTCAAGATAAGAAGGTGTGTCATGCGCTCATCAAAGGACAGAGAGAGAGAAAGAGAGAGAGAAAGAAAGGGAGAGTGAAAGAGAGGGAGAGAGAGAAAGAGAGAGAGAGAGAGAAAGAGAGAGAAAGAGAGAGAAAGAGAGGGAGAGAGAGAGAGACAGTGAAAGGAAGGCTCTTGGCACATACATGCCAACTGTTGTGTGTGTATCGCTATTGGTGCACCATAAGCCTAAGGCCTAGCCCCAAATGCAGCGCGAAAGCCACATCACATTTCCAGAATGCAAGCAGTAGTCAGACTAACATTAGGGATGAAAGCTCCTTTGTCTCAATACATAAGGCGGAAGGACATCTGCACCGCCGACCTTGGTCTTGCATGCGGCAGGCACCCCCTGAGAGAGATACCATAGCAGATGATGACGACTCCCACACTACGCACAGCGCTAATGAAAGACCAACGTATCCACACCCCACACACAGAAGTCCTTGCTCGAGGTACCCTTGCATGGAATGCCCTTGACACTTACGTACACAACAACCCATACGTCCAAACGTTGCACACACATACAACTCATTGCTCCGAGCTGTGGCATATCATCCACATAACTGCCGCAGGTCAGAAGAGTGCCGGTTCTACGAGAGCCACCAACACAATGGCAGAACATCCCGGGCACATGCACAACCCCGGTCACGTGGAACTGTACCGTGCACGTATGCTGCATTTGTTGGGGGCACTGGCAGTGTTGTGCATCAGTTACCGTCTGAGCTTCCGTCTTGCGTACGTCACCTGCATCCAGCCCTGGTTCCACTGTCGATCATGCATATTCGCGTGGCCCATGGATGTCTGCCTATCCAACACAACGGTAGCTGAACTGGATTATGACTTGTGTGTGCGCCCCCTGTTGGCCCACGAACAGGAGTGTAACCGTGATACCCGTTCATGGGATGCCTTGATATTTGGCGTATGTGCTGGCAGTTGGGCATGGGAGATTGCACAAGTTCTCGTGTGCAGTGACCACGTCGAAGCGCTCTCCTATTGGGCTGTGTTGCGGATTGGTGAAACGGCGTGGACGGAGCACATCTGTCTGGACCAGTTAATGGATTGGCTCGCCCTCGTGTTCGTTGAAGTCGACAACGACGTACTCTTGGAATTGATTGCCCAGGAAGCTGTGCTTGCATTCATGGACGAGTAACTACGTTGCTGCAGCCACAACTGCTTGTAACCCAGAGCACAGGTCCCAACACCTTGTTGCATCTTGGAGAAATGGTCACATATCCCACCACAACAGTGGACATGGCTGCATTCGCCTGGACTCAAAATGCATGTGCGTCCACCTACGCGTGTTGACACACACCTGTGCAAGGTGAGGCAGTCCCATGGGCGGAGCTGCACAGCGTCACTTGGCAAGGTTCCTAAATCTGACATACTGCTGGAGGGAGAGTACACACATGGCAATGTAGTACTACATGTGACCTTGTTGGACCCTTTCACCTGCTCACTGTCAGCAGAGCAGACAGTCTGCGCAGTCCGGTGGTACAGCACTATGCAGATCCCATGGGCTGTGAGTCGTTTCCCCTGACAAGGGGCAATGAGCATACGCCAAACATCACATGACTCGTCCAGCAAGGCAAGGTGGGCCGAGACCGTTGCCATCCGTAATGATTGCTGTTCATTTTTGCCTCCCCATTTCTTGCACCTCTACATGTTCCCATGCTGCCTGTTAGTGTCTGAAGCATTGGTCTGCATGTTGTGGCCCTTGTCTTGCCCGTACAGACACGCACATGCTAATAAAGTCTACGCCACTTCACTAGTGTTCAACTGTGATGAGTGTTGATTAGAATGACAAATTGTGTACCTCAATGAGCATTGTCTGTACACAGGGACTGACGCATTTCACTTAGGGGTGAGTCCCTATTGCCAGCTCCACCTCTGTGAGCCAGACATTGTGGTTGGAATAGTTGCTGGTAGACCTATGCTCTTACGTGTCTTCAGCAATGTGAGTATGGTGTCCAACTTCTTGCCATGTGGATCAATGTGATCCATCAAAACAGGCTGTGTCCACACAGTTGAGTGTGAGTAGGTATGTGAAGAGATGTTCTGTTGTCACATGTGATGGGGGACACTACTTTAGGCCTGCTACCGAATTAGACATTTTTACACACAGCCCCATTTAATACATGGACGTGGGGCTACGTTGGGGGCTGCGAGATTGTTGTTCATGAGCAATGAGGCCACAGCTAGTTCACACCTTCACAGTCATCTAATTGGCCCTGTGGGTCAGGGTCAAACATGCGCATTGATGTCATTTCCCAGGGTGTACCTTTTTGTGCAATCAATGTCCCTACATTCATTCATACTTATATACTTGATTGAACATAGACATGACACACCTGTGTGATTTGAAATGTTTTATTCACATTCTGTGGAGTGTCGGAGCTGGAGCAGTACATGGCCATGCAAACCCCACATTACATGGTTGCCCAGTGGAGGGCCAACCAGAGCCCTTTGGTGAATGACAATTTAATCGGAAGAGGAAGAGTTCAGTCTGCAGCCTGATTGCTGTGTCATTGGAAACCAGAGCAGATATGGCAGTCCATGTCGGGGTCCAGGTGAATGTCGCAGAGTGTTTCGGGGGACAGTGGAAGGTGTTGTTCCCGGGCATGATGCAGAGGGGTGAACCAAGCAGGAACAGGCCATATGGCGGGGATGAATGCTACAACCTCCTTTCTCACACAGAGTCATTGCCATCCACATCTTAGTCCTCTGAAATGTCTTCTGTGTCAGGTGTGTGTGGTGGTGTTATGGCTGCATCACTGTGTGCCACTGACACATCAGGTGGTGGAGGTGGTATGGCTGCATCACTGTGTGCCACTGACACATCAGGTGGTGGAGGTGGTATGGCTGCATCACTGTGTGCCACTGGCACATCAGGTGGCGGAGGTGGTATGGCTGCATCACTGTGTGCCACTGACACATCAGGGGGCGGAGATGTGTGTGTCGAAGTTCCTGCAGCAGTCATCTGGGACAGGCTCTGTGGCAGCAATGGCAAGATGAGGTTTTGCAGGGCATGGAAGATCCCAGCTACATCTCGCTGGTGTACAGCCGTGGCAGCCATCCTTCCAGCCTGCATCCGCTCCATGTTCTCCATTGTCCTCCGCATCTGTGCCAACTCTGTGCTGTCATCGCTGGATTGTTGTAAAGCATGAAACGGACTGTGGGTGTCCGTTAGGGACTGTAAGTGGTCCCTGATAGGACTCATACACCCACGTATGGCATCAAGTTTGGCTGCCATGAGGTCGAAACCCACCCGCACCTGTTCAGCCAGCCCCCTCTGGCAGTCTGACACACGGCGTTGGAATGCCATGTGTCTTTCCGTGAGGTACTGGGAGCCAACCGCGGTGGTGGGTGCTTCCTGCTGTGTGGGCTGTGCAGGGGGTGGGGTCACCTCGATGCAGCTGGGCTGCCCTGCTCCTGGAGGTGGGGTGCGGAGGCTGTCCACGAGCCGTTGGAGGGTGTCGGAGCTGATGGCCAGGGGGTCCTCCTCATCATCACTGAAGAGCTGTCTGGTCTGCTCTGTAGGAGGTGTTGATTGTCCCTCTGCAATGTAAAGGGGAGATGCAGGTTAACAGTGTGTTCCATGTATGTTGACGCATTGTACATGTTTACATACAGACTGCATGACTGCATGACAATGTACATTGTGACTGTTTTGGATGAGCTGTCTATTTGATGGGAGACAGTGGACATTTCGACTACATGACGGATGTGAGGTTGTACTCGTACATGATCATCTCACAGTTTCCTGCTATGCCAGATGTGATTGGCCATTTTCTACGCACAAGCGGCACCAGTTGTGTCCTCTGTTCTGTTGTGAAAGTGTTGCACTTTGTACCACATTGTCCTCAATGTTGATGTGCTGTGTTTGCTATGTGTGTGTGCTGCATTGTGGGAGAGTCGCCCCTGCAGCTCTGATTTAGCGGCCCCTTATCCCTTTGAGGCGGTGTGCTTTTGACTTGTGTGCTTTTAAGGTGCTGAGATGTTGGCGACTTGAGTCATTTGTGCTCTTGGACGGTTATTGTACTCTTGTGCATTGTTTGTCTGCAGATGTGTTGTTGACGTCAGGGGTTGTATGTGCACGTGGATGTGTCAGAGTGTGACCTGCTCCTTTGAGGATGTGATCCACACTGGGCCACCTCAGTGTCGTGTCGTGCACCATGTCATGTATTTTGACTGCAGCCATGCTATTGGTCATGCAGTGTCACTTGCATTGTCAGTGTGGCTCACAGAGCTGCTGCTTTGCTGGATTCAGCACATGTGCATGGGTAGGTTGTGAGATTGGTGATAGGGAGGGGGGCCCCTTTGTGCACATAGTGGATGGGGGCCTACTTGGTGTTTCTATGTGTGCTGCAGTGTGCCAAGGGTATCAGGGACATGTTCCACAATCATTGTGGGTGTGCAGTGTGCTACACATAGTTGTGCATCTGTGCCATTGTGCCCATCTCCCCTGTCTCCCCAGTCCCTGGTCATTACTCACCCTGTTGCTGTTGGGTCAGGTCATATCGAGCTGTGTCCGGACCCCCAACTCCTTGCACCGTCTCCACACTGATGACTGTGGCCACCATTTCCTCCAGCTCATCCAGCTCCTCCTGTGGCGCAGGACTCCCACCTCCAGTCGCCGTTGCTGCCTTCCGGTTGGCAGCGAGTTTCTGCTTGGTTTGGCTATTCACATCATGCCAGCGCCTCTTGACCTCCTCCATTGACTTCTTCAACACTCCGACTGCATTCAAGTTGTTCACGATCGACTGCCATATTTCCGTTTGTGTTGCCAATGACACAGTGGAGGTGACGAACAGTTGTTGGTAGTGTTCTATCACCTCCGTGACGATGATCCGGTTTTCCTGCGGACTGAACCCCGTCTTCCTCTTCCTCTTCTCCTTGCCCTTCCCCGACCCCGAGGTTCCTTGCTGGTCGTGTGTGGGGCTTGTGGGGTTCGCGTTGTCCTCTGCACTCGGTCCGGGTGCATCCATGGTGCTACGCAGTTTATTTTTTTTGGTCTTTTTTATTTTTCTGCTTTTATAGTGCTTTTTCCCGCATGACGCGTGGGAATTTCAGGCTTATCGCTGGTTATCGCTGATTTTATATCGCGATTTGGGGCATCGCAACTTTTTTCGCGTTCGTGTTTCGCATTTTTTCGGCGTCGCGTTCATTTTAACGCGGTCATTTGGCGCGTTATTGTGAGACTATCGCATGGTGCCGCCGGGTTGAGAATACAACGTTAACACAGAGTTATTTTCCCACGATAGACTGGATGTGCAAAGTTGCGTTAAGCTAATTTTGCGATAATTATCACACGTTCTCGAGAATATCCCCCATTGTGCATAAACTTCCTAGGCATAAACACATTACGCAATAGGCACCATAAGCATAAACAGTGCACCACAGTAACACTGGAAAAGTGCACACAGCACCTTAGGGCCTTGCGTTCTATCACCATCAAGAAAATGACCCCAGGGCCAACTGGCCTTTCACTGGGGCTCAAAATGCCCTATGTCCCGCAAAGTCAGGGCTCGACATGAGGCCTCTCTAATGGCCCCCTGGCTGCCTCGGCAGCAAAAACAGTGCGCAGATGCGCTGGGGCGCGGGGTGCAACTCACCCCTTCCTCAACAAAAGAAATGGCCCCCAAATCTTGCAGCTGTCCGCGCTCTCACGGTGCAGCTGAGATCAGCAATAAAGCACTGGCACTATGGTGCCTCTGGAGCCCCACTCCGGGACTCCTATCTCCAAATTGCCCCCAAAGGAAGAATGGCACTGGCACCACCGTGCCGCTTGGGAGCCCCCCTCTGGGACTCCTCCCTGGTGCCCTCGATCGGCACCAACAATGCGCAGGTGGAAGCCCCACTCACCGGGGCTTCTCTGGATGCTCTCTGCCTCCTTCGGTGCAGTTTCTCTCTCTGCTGCGGTCGCGGCGGCCTGCCTCCCCTTCTGCCAGGCGGGGGAAGGCGGGTCATGCAGCAAATGGAGCCCGCTCACCTCTCACTTCTCTTTACTTCACCCGATCCATCTCCTGGGACACGGGACTTCGGCGTGGAGCCCGCGAAGCTCCGGACGGCCCTCTTCGGCGCGGCGGGACTTCCTCTTCCCCAGCCGGCCATGCCCCCAACCAGGCACTGCCGCCTGGCTTCCGGGTCGGGCCGCGGCGGTGATCTCCCTTGGATCTCGGCAATGCGGGGTAGGCTCCCGCCTCACAGGCAATGCGGGGTGGGCTCCCGCCAATAAAATAAACTCCAATGCGGGTGGGCTCCCGCCAGATGAGCAGCAATGCGGGGTGGGCACCCGCTCTTTAAAAATACATGAAAGCGGGGTGGGCTCCTGCTCCGATCGGCAAAACGCGTGGTGGGCTCCCGCTAAATAAATGGCAAAACGCGGGGTGGGCTCCCGCTTGGCCCCACAGCAGCACGTGGGGGTCCCCATGCCGGGATTCCCCCAGCAGTCTTCGCAGCAGCACGCTGCCAGGCACCAGTGCTCCTCTTGAGCTGGCAAAAAAAAGATAGCGCTCACGGGGCGCTAAAGTCCTTAAAGGTCAGGGGGCACAGCTGGGCCCAGGCAGGCCGGCACACAGGGCCCTCCAGCAGGGAGGCAGTCCCTCGTGGCGGTTCCTCCTGGGGCCCCAGCAGTAGCAAGTCCCCAGATAAGCACAAGGAAAACCACAACCTTTTCATGGGGTCACAGCCCCAATATTTATACCAACATTTGCTTTGTCTGCCCTGGCACAGGGCTTGGGGGAACCAGCCTAAACTGGTTCTGGGGTGTTTTGGAGCACTTTGTTGACAAGGCTCCTCTTCCCCTTTGTCAGGTGGGGGCTCGTCATCAGACACACCACAGGGGGCGGAGCCAGCATTCACCTAGGCAGGCACAGACCTATTCAGGGTCAGGGGACTACTCCTCCCACTACTCCAAATGCAGATGCCCTATTCAGCCTAGCGCTGACTCACCCTGCCCCTCCTGGAGCCACACACACCTCAGCAGCCCCTGCCACTCCAAAGCCAGACATGCAATCCACATCAGGCAGGCAGAGACATAGCACACAGAAATGCCAACTTCTAAAAGTGGCATTTCTAGAATAGTGATAATAAATGTGCACACACCATTGTGTAACATTTATTATTACTATTCCAAACATACCAAACTTGACCACGCTGCTCCTCTCATATCAGGAATTACCACTGAAACATTGATCAGGGAATCCCCAATGCATTCCTATGAGAGGGCAGCCTCACAGCAGTGAGAAACCAAAATGGCTGTTTGTCACTACCAGGACATGTCACACACTTAAGGTACATGTCCTACCTTTTACCTACAATGCACCCTGCCCATAGGGCTAGCTAGGGCCTACCTTAGGGGTGACTGACATGCAGTAAAAGGGGGTCACAGACATGGCACACACTTTAGGTGCCACGTCACCGCGGCAGTAACACTGCGCGTACAGGCCCTGCAATGGCAGAGGCCTGGGATAGGTCTGAAAGGCTACTTTGGTGGGTGGCGCAATCAGCGCTGCAAGCCCACCAGTAGCATTTAATTTACCAGCCCTGGGTATATGAGATACCACTTTACAAGGGACTGACAGGTAAATTAAATATGTCAAACAGGTGTACCAATCTTTACCATGTTTACCACAGAGAGCACACGCACTTTACACTGGACAGCAGTGCTAAAGTGCCCAGAGTCCTAAAACCACCAACACCATGTCAGAAAAAAAACTAGGAGGAAGGCAAAACGTTCAGGGATGACCCTGCAAAAAGGGCCAAGTCCAACAAGTACCAAATTAGGTCTATACCTTATTGCACAATGGACACATTTCGCTTCCGTGCATTAGGGCACATGCAACCCTTGCTACACCAATTGGGGTCAAAAAGGGGGAGGGGAACATTGGGATGGGCTCCTGATCTCTTAATAAGGGTGGCAAGGGCAAAGGTGATCAACATAGTTTGAAGGAGGGAGACTGTATTAAAGAAATAGGCCAATGGCACTCACATACTCAGGAGACTCACTCAGGCAACTTAAGGAGTTGGTGAACATAAACAATGAACTGGCAGGGGTTTGTCACAAGTGTCAGTTGCCATTGGACAATTCACAATAGCAATTCTGTGGCAGGCAATTCTGCACCCACTCCAACCAGAAGTGGGGCATCCAGCATTTCTCTTGGATCTCCATCTTCACACTCAACCACCAGGTGCCAAAGTACAGAGAGGTTAATTACATGCAACAGAAGGGTGAGGTTGTTTTAATTAGGCCTGGGTGAAATTTTTATCACGCTCTAGTAATCGGACTAATTTCAGTCATTTTGCATTACTCTTGTGCAAAATTACTAAATATTATGATTACGCATGCTTGTGCAATTCAGGGTAATTTGGGGCAGAATGCCTACCGCTAGAGCAAAGGAACACAGCGCAAGCGGCTCTAGACTGCTGCTGTTTGTATTCTGTTGCATTTCTCACTAAGAAAAAAGCACTAAATGCTGGGTTACTCTCCCCGTGTAATTCTGCGTGATCTCACATAATTTTATTTGAATTTTGCATAATAATGCTATGGTAAATTATGTGAGTCATGTCCATCCACCCCTAGTTTTAATTTCACAATGTTTTCAGGGATAAGGATTAACCCCTTGACCGCGATCGGAATTCCGCTCGTATGCTGGACATTCCGATCGCGGGTGGGGTCGTGACGAGCTCAGCTCGTCATGCGCACAGCGCTACCGCGCAGCATGACGAGCTGAGCTCGTCATGAGCATGGAAAGGGTTAAGAGATGAAAATTGCAGAAATAGACCATCAACGTTTGTTTCATAAGGAAGATAAGTAGGACTTGTTGCATGAGATATTATTAGATGCATTTTCTGAACCTGTGAAATTGATCATGTTTTTGGGAGTGATATAACACAATGGGAGGTACTCTGAGTCCGGAAGAAGGTAAAATCTAGATAGATTGTCTCAGGCGAAACCTTTAGAGAATTAGACTAACTTTTTTATTCAAACTGAGATTCACAAACAATTAAAATAGGGTTCTATGACTGGTATGAAAGAGGTATGTGTGACTTGGAGCCCAAATGCAAAATCAGGAGTCTTAAAGTATAGAACTGTAAATAGGAGCTGCATAGAAAAAGATAAATCGGTTGTATTTCTTGCTATAGTATTTACATGAATAGTTATTGTAGGTTTGCTGCAATAGAGGTAATTTGCAAAGCTAGTTATAAACACACACACAAACAAACACACACAGGTGTGCACACATATTTATCACATAAAAAACTGTTAAAGTGCAGGTATGCACTTCACCCTCCACTCTATCAAAAGTACATTAAGGTGGAGGGTGACCAACACAGGCCAAGGTTTAGGCAAGCACCCTACTCAAATATCAGTGCGCAAGGCTTTGATCAGGGTTTTGTGGGAGCGCTCCAAAAGTAAAAGTGCAGTGAGGTGGAGGGTGTCCAACGCTAGTCCAGGTGTTGTGCACACACCCTTCTCACCCATTTATGGGTTCTGGAGTAGCGTGCTACGTGTCGAAAAAGCGCTTTGACGCCTCGTCAGGTGTAGTAAGTGCTATATAAATGCAATTACAATACAATACAATGCAATACAATATCACACTGGACCAGAATCAGGGGTTAGAGGGAGCGCCCCAATGCCAGCAACAGTACAGTGAGGCTGAATATGTTCAGTGTAGGTCCAGGTTTAGGCACACATCTCACTCACTCATTTCAGCACTCACAGCTGCAATCATGGATTCGAGGGAGCATCCCACATGCAGAAATAATACACTGAGGCAGAAGGTTTCCAACAAAGTTTCAGTTTAAGGGACACACCTCACCCATATCAGCACTCACAGTCACAATCAGGGAATCAAGCAAGCCCCAATGCCAGCAAAAGTAAAGTGAGGCAGAGGGTGAACAGTGCAGGTGCAGGTTTAGGCACACACCCCATTCCCTATATCAGTACTCAGGCTCGTGGCCAAGGATTCGAGGGTGTGCCCTAACACCAGCCGCAGTACAGTGCAGCAGCAGGTGTCCATCCTAGGTCCATGTTTACGCACACATCCCACTCACCCATATCAGCAATCAGGGCCATGATCAGGGGTTTGAGGAAGTGCCCCAACACCAGCAAAATTCAAGTGGGGTGGAGAGTGTCCAATGCAGGTTCGGGTTTATGCACACACCCTACTCACTCATATCAGCACTCAGGGCCACGACCAAGAATTTGAGGAAGTGCCCAGATGCCAGCAAATGAAGAGTAAGTTGGAGGATGTCCAATGCAAGTCTAGGATTAAGGACTCACCCTGTCACCCATATCAGCACTCAGTGCTACAATCAGGGATTCGAGGGAGTGTCCCAATGCCAGCAAATGTACAGTGAGGCAGAGGATAAACATAGGAGGGCCAGGTTTAGTCACACATCCCACTCACCCACAACGGCACTCAGACCACAGTCAGGGATTTGGATGGGCACCTCAATGCCAGCAAAAGTACAGTGAGGCAGAGTGTGTCCAATGCAGGTCCAGGATCACGCGCACACTCACCCACCAATATCAGCACTCAGGGCTACAACAGGAATTTGAGGGGGGGTTCCAAATGGCAACAAAAATGCAGTAGGGCCAATGGTGCCCAATGCAGATCCAGGTTTATGCACCCACCCCACTCACCCACAACAGCACACAGGGCCACAATCAGGGATTCAAGAGAGTACCCCAACACCAGCAAAAGTACAGTGAAGCAGAGGGTGTGCAAAGCAGATCCAGGTTTAGACACAAACCCCACTCACCCACATCAGAACTGAGAGCCATGATCAGAGATTTGATGGAGGGCCACAATGCCAGCAACCGTACAGTGAGGCTGTCCAGGTTTACATGCACGCATGACATCATTGAGGACATCACTCATGACTTCACTAATGGCATCACTCTTCTATGCCATATTACAGTTGTCAAAATTTTCACAATACACAAAGATATTAGCAAAAATATTGTGGTACAAAAAAATGTGACCAGACGTCCTGGATTCAGTCCCAGTTTTTTCTGGACTGTCCCTGGGTCCTGACACTTTTTTGTAATTTAAATAGATCTCTCGGTTTTTGAAGAGGGTCTGATGAGAGCGTACATGACAATGCGGTGCTCACTTTCTTACCGGCCCTCTTCTCACACCAATGACTGATTTTCTGTGCTTGCGAGAGTTGCCTGCTATGCTGGTTCATCCAGGTAGCACAGCAGGTACTAAGGGGGTGTGAATCAGAATGCACTAGAGCCCCAGCCAGAGCCTCCTCTCACCATGGTATGGTTGTTAATGGCAGAGCTGGGTTCACTCCAAGATGCTCAGGCAGAGAGCAGGGGCGACGGTGAAGGAAGCATACTAGTTTACACAGTCTAGGGTATAGAAGATACAAAAGAACAAATTAAACCTTAACCAGTCCTTTATTTTCATTTGCTTTCTGATGCTTATAATCTTTTATACCATTATAAGAAAAGACCATGAGTCCCAGAATGCAACAAAATCAGACTGAATGTGAGCTAGTCTTAAATTTTTTAAATGGAGCTAGGCGAACAGCTTTTGAAATGCTTTGTTTTATATATGGCCTTTTTCAGTAGATTTGTAGATTATGCCTGGGTAGTCCCATGTTTCAGTGTTGTATCGTGATACTTCAACGTCTATGGTAGAAGGCACTGTTTAGTCCTATTTCTATGTCTAGTACTGACCCGGTTTTTGGTTCTAAAAATCTAGTCACCCTAACAAAATATCTAGTTTACATACATACAATGTAAACTAAAAAAATATTTCCTACATAATATAGTGATACTAAATATCAAGAGTATATATATTTAAAGGTAAGTAAAAATATAATACATTCAAACAATAATCAACATATATTAACACACACACATCGAAATAGATAGCTAGATAGATAGACAGATTTTGAAAAATATGTTTTTATTTGTTTTAAAAGGTAATAAAACATATAAGTGGCATTGTACATACATCGCAAATCAACATACATGTGAGCCAGTATATACAATGCTGCAATAGACATTTATAGGATTATCAATACAGAATAAGGTTTTCCAATTGGGCAGTCCTGGAGAACTCCGTAACAACCATTTCAAATTGCCTAATCTTGCTGCATCCCACCACCAGGATAGAATAGGAGATTGTGAACCCTACCCTGCTACAAGCACAGTGGTGACCAGGCTTTTGTGTATCAGTCCTACAGATATAAATATATAAAGAGATTTATATAGAATTATCTAGATAGATATAGACATATATAATACAAAATGTAAACAATTACACAATTTAAAAAAGGTATTACATTTTAATACATGCTTGGAAAATATAATATTAAAATGTATTTCAATAAATATTATTTAAATACACACATTATTATGAAAAAAATAAATCAAAAACTATTAATAACTACAGTTTTTTTTACAACACAACAGATAAAGAAAATACTTTTATAAAACAAATTAAAGCAAAATGAAAATTCTACAATATAATTGCTAAATAATCTAAATTGCAATTAAAAATATTATAAAGACCAATATTAATCAAAACATTACTATATAAAATAAACAATATTGAATTAAACTACAAATGTAATATACAAAATCACAAAACCTATATTAAAAACAAAATTTAAAAACAAATAATAATAAATATAATAAATATTTAAAAAATAAATATATATATATATATATATATATTCACTGAAAAAACCATAGGTTTTAGGGACAGTTATAGTTAGTTGGACATTTCACTCATACAAAACCATAGAAATTCCCCCGTTATAGTTAGTTCAGCTAACTATAACTCGCGCCCGCAATGCACTGCTGATGACGTCACATATTACATCACTCATGACATGGTCAGTGACATCACTGATGACATCACCGATGACATCTCAAATGACATCACTGATGACATCACTGATGACATCATCCAGTGACTGTGTGTTTCTGTAAAGTTTAAATATGTTTAATATATATAGGGAAAGGTGTATTGAAGAATGAGTGGGTGTATAAGTGTCTGAATGGATGATTTAGTACGTGAGTGACTGACTCTACAAGTGAGTGATTAAATGTATCTTACTGAATGCATGGGTTAGTGACTAAACTGTGTGAATGTCTGTATCCGTCTGTCTGTTGGTTTGTAAGTGGCTGCATGGCTTTCTGAATAGCTACATGAGTGTCTACATGGGTTATTGATTGATTGTCTGAGTATCTGTATGGGTGCCTGAGTGTTTGTGTGGGTGGGGTGTGTGTGACTCTGTGCATAGATGTGTGAGTTGGTGATTCACTGGGTGCATGGTTTCAAGAGTGCATCTGTGATGGACTGTATGGGTGGGTGAGTGTGTGTATGGGTGTGTTAGTGATTGAATGTATATCTCAGTGGTACATGTGTGAGTAACTACATATGTGAAAGGCAGTATATATGTGTGTTGGAGTATATAAATGGCTATAAGTGAGAGTGTGTGATTGTGAGAGTGGCTGTATGGATGAGTGTATACTTGTATCAGTGATTGTATAAGAGCGTAAGAATGTGCTAGTATTTGTATGAGTAAGTGAGCTGGTGTGTGTATAACTGTATAGGTGAGTAAATGGGTGTGTGATTAAGTTTTTGCATGACTGACTAGGTGTGTGAGTACCTCTATGGATGAGTGGCGGTGTGTGAGTGTTTATATAGGTGTATGAGTGCATATGATAGTCCTGTACTGAGTGACTAAGTATGAGTGACTGTACGGGTGAGTGAGTGGATGTGTGTGTAGACCTAAGAATCAGTGAGTGGGTATGTAGTTTTTGGTGTTGGAGTGTCTATGGTTTTGAGAATGGCAGTCTGTAATTTAGAGTGGGTGTATCAAAAGTTATATTAGGGTGTGAGAAGATGCATGAAATTATCACATGGATGATGTCATCAGTGATGTCATTTGAGATGTCATCAGTGATGTCATCAGTGATGTCACTGACCATGTCATGAGTGATGTAATATGTGACGTCATCAGCAGTGCATTGCGAGGGCGCGAGTTATAGTTAGCTGAACTAACTATAACGGGGGAATTTCTATGGTTTTGTACGAGTGAAATGTCCAACTAACTATAACTGTCCCTAAAACCTATGGTTTTTTCAGTGAATTTCAAAGGTTTTTTAAATGCTAATTTCTAACTATAACGTGTCTGAAACCTATGGTTTTTTCAGTGAATTTCAAAGGTTTTTTAAATGCTAATTTCTAACTATAACGTGCCTGAAACCTATGATTTTTTAAGTGAATTTCAAAGGTTTTTTAAATGCTAGTTTCTAACTATGCCTACAGAGGTAGGACATGTGAAGAAAGAAGAAAAACGCACAGAAAGAAGCAAAAGATGTGCAGAAAGAACCAACAGAGGAGCAGAAAGAGGCCTTGTTGCAAAATCATCCTGTGCTCACAACTTTTTCAGACGGGTACTGGTGGTAACTGACTCTGACTAACCAGAGCCAGTGCTATGCTAAAAGACACTTAGAATACAGTGAAAACACCTACATACACTAGGGAACACTATGCGTTGGGGTACCCCTGTGATTAGCATGACCTCCTCTGCAAGTCCCTAGTACATAATAGGGCAGGGGGATTAAAACTACCTCTTAAAACACGCTACAGGGCGCGTTTGCACAGTGGTGAAGGGAGGGGGGCCTGAGGTGACATGTGTGCAAACGCACCCCGTGGCGCGTTTTAAGTTGCGGGATTAAGTCCCCTTGAATTCTGAGGGTCCCTGGGGCCCAACTAGCCCCCAGGTACCTACAGTTAGGACCACAGAGCTGAGTTGCAGAGAGGCGTTCTGAGGCCACGCACCCTTTTTCACCTCTCTGCAACGCAACTCTGTTGTGCTTACTGAAGGTACCTGGTGGGCTAGTTGGCCCCCAGGGTCCCTCAGGATTCAAAGGGAATTAATTCCCCAACTTAAAACGCACCACAGGGCGTGTTTGCGCACATGTCACCTGAGGCCCCGCCCCTCCCTTCACCACTGTGCAAACGCGCCCCGTGGTGCGTTTTAAGTTGGGGGATTAGGTCACCTTGAATCCTGAGGGTCCCTGGGGCCCAACTAGCCCACTAGGTACTTCCAGTAAGCACCACAGGCCTGCGTTGCAACGCCTGTAACAAATTGTGCAGTTGTGTTTAGGTAGTGAAGAGGGTCGTGCTGGGGGTAGTGTTTTAGGGTTTAGGGTAGTGCAGTGGTGTTTGTGTAGTGTAGGGGGTCATGCTGGGGGTAGATTTAGGGTTTAGGGTAGTGCAGTGGTGTTTGGGTAGTGTAGGGAGTCGTGCTGGGGGAGTGTTTTAGGGTTTAGGGTAGTGCAGTGGTGTTTGGGTAGTGTAGGGGTCATGCTGGGGGTAGTGTTTTAGGGTTTAGGGTAGTGCAGTGGTGTTTGGGTAGTGTAGGGGTCGTGCTGGGGGTAGTGATTTAGGGTAGTGCAGTGGTGTTTGGGTAGTGTAGGGGGTACTGCTGGGGGTAGTGTTTTAGGGTTTAGGTTAGTGCAGTGGTGTTTGGGTAGTGTAGAGGTACTGCTGGGGGTAGTGTTTTAGGGTTTAGGGTAGTGCAGTGGTGTTTGTGTAGTGTAGGGGGTAGTGTTTTAGGGTTTAGGGTAGTGCAGTGGTGTTTGTGTAGTGTAGGACGTCATGTTTTAGGGTTTAGGGTAGTGCAGTGGTCTTTGGGTAGTGTAGGGAGTCATGCGGGAGTAGTGTTTTAGGGTTTAGGGTAGTGTAGGGGGTCATGCGGGGGGTAGTGTTTTAGGGATTAGGGTAGTGCATTGGTGTTTGGGTAGTGTAGGGGGTCATGCGGGGGTAGTGTTTTAGGGTTTAGGGCAGTGCAGTGGTGTTTGGGTAGTGTAGGGGGTCGTGCTGGGGGAGTGTTTTAGGGTTTAGGGCAGTGCAGTGGTGTTCGGGTAGTGTAGGGGGTCGTGCTGGGGGAGTGTTTTAGGGTTTAGGGCAGTGCAGTGGTGTTCGGGTAGTGTAGGGGGTCGTGCTGGGGGTAGTGTTTGAGGGTTTAGGGCAGTGCAGTCGTGTTCGGGTAGTGTAGGGGGTTCTGCTGGGGGTAGTATTTTAGGGTTTAGGGCAGTGCAGTGGTGTTTGGGCAGTGTAGGGGGTAATGCTGGGGGTGGTGTTTTAGGGTTTAGGGCAGTGCAGTGGTGTTCGGGCAGTGTAGGGGGTCGTGCTGGGGGTGGTGTTTCAGGGTTTAGGGCAGTGCAGTGGTGTTCGGGCAGTGTAGGGGTGGTGTTTCAGGGTTTAGGGCAGTGCAGTGGTGTTCGGGCAGTGTAGGGGGTCGTGCAGGGGGTGGTGTTTCAGGGTTTAGGGCAGTGGTGTTCGGGCAGTGTAGGGGGTCGTGCTGGGGGTGGTGTTTCAGGGTTTGGGGCAGTGCAGTGGTGTTCGAGCAGTAAAGGGGGTCGTGCTGGGGGTGGTGTTTCAGGGTTTAGGGCAGTGCAGTGGTGTTCGGGCAGTGTAGGGGCGGTGCAGGGGTGGTGTTTCAGGGTTTAGGGCAGTGCAGTGGTGTTCGGGCAGTGTAGGGGTGCTGCAGGGGTGGTGTTTCAGGGTTTAGGGCAGTGCAGTGGTGTTCGGGCAGTGTAGGGGGTCATGCAGGGGTGGTGTTTCAGGGTTTAGGGCAGTGCAGTGGTGTTCGGGCAGTGTAGGGGGTCGTGCTGGGGCTGGTGTTTCAGGGTTTAGGGCAGTATAGTGGTGTTCGGGCAGTGTAGGGGGTCGTGCTGGGGCTGGTGTTTCAGGGTTTAGGGCAGTGCAGTGGTGTTTGGGCAGTGTAGGGGGTCATGCTGGGGCTGGTGTTTCAGGGTTTAGGGCAGTGCAGTGGTGTTCGGGCAGTGTAGGGGGTCGTGCTGGGGGTGGTGTTTCAGGGTTTAGGGCAGTGCAGTGGTGTTCGTGCAGTGTAGGGGGTGGTGTTTCAGGGTTTAGGAGGCAGTGGTGTTCGGGCAGTGTAGGGTGTTGTGCTGAGGGGTGGTGTTTCAGGGTTTAGGGCAGTGCAGTGGTGTTCGGGCAGTGTAGGGGGTCGTGCAGGGGTGGTGTTTCAGGGTTTAGGGCAGTGCAGTGGTGTTTGGGCAGTGTAAGGGGTCGTGCAGGGGGTGGTGTTTCAGGGTTTAGGGCAGTGCAATGGTGTTTGGCCAGTGTAGGTGGTCTTGCTGGGGGTGGTGTTTCAGGCTTTAGTGCAGTGGTGTTCGGGCAGCGTAGGGGGTCTTGCTGGGGGTGGTGTTTCAGGGTTTAGGGCAGTGCAGTGGTGTTCGGGCAGTGTAGGGGGTCTTGCTGGGGCTGGTGTTTCAGGGTTTAGGGCAGTGCAGTGGTGTTCCGGCAGTGTAGGGGGTCGTGCTGGGGCTGGTGTTTGAGGGTTTAGGGTAGTGCAGTGGTGTTCGAGCAGTGTAGGGGTCGTGCTGGGGGTGGTGTTTCAGGGTTTAGGGCAGTGCAGTGGTTTTCGGGCAGTGTAGGCGGTCGTGCTGGGGCTGGTGTTTCAGGGTTTAGGGCAGTGCAGTGGTGTTCGGGCAGTGTACGGGGTTGTGCTGGGGCTGGTGTTTCAGGGTTTAGGGCAGTGCAGTGGTGTTCGGGCAGTGTAGGGGGTCGTGCCGGGGGTGGTGTTTCAGGGTTTAGGGCAGTGCAGTGGTGTTCGGGCAGTGTAGGGGGTCGTGCTGGGGCTGGTGTTTCATGGTTTAGGGCAGTGCAGTGGTGTTCGGGCAGTGTAGGGGGTCGTGCCGGGGGTGGTGTTTCAGGGTTTAGGGCAGTGCAATGGTGTTCGGGCAGTGTAGGGGGTCATGCTGGGGGTGGTGTTTCAGGGTTTAGGGCAGTGCAGTGGTGTACGGGCAGTGTAGGGGGTCTTGCTGGGGGTGGTGTTTCAGGGTATAGGGGCAGTGGTGTTCGGGCAGTGTAGGGGGTCTTGCTGGGGGTAGTGTTTCAGGGTTTAGGGGCAGTGGTGTTCGGGCAGTGTAGGGGTCTTGCTGGGGGTAGTGTTTCGGGGTTTAGGGCAGTGCAGTGGTGTTCGTGCAGTGTAGGGGGTCGTGCTGGGGGTGGTGTTTCAGGGTTTAGGGCAGTGCAGTAGTGTTCGGGCAGTGTAGGGGATCGTGCAGGGGGTGGTGTTTCAGGGTTTAGGGCAGTGCAGTGGTGTTCGGGCAGTGTAGGGGGTCGTGCTGGGGGTGGTGTTTCAGGGTTTAGGGCAGTGCAGTGGTGTTCGGGCAGTGTAGGGGGTCGTGCAGGGGTGGTGTTTCAGGGTTTAGGGCAGTGCAGTGGTGTTCGGGCAGTGTAGGGGTCGTGCTGGGGCTGGTGTTTCAGGGTTTAGGGCAGTGCAGTGGTGTTCGGGCAGTGTAGGGGGTCTTGCTGGGGGTGGTGTTTCAGGGTTTAGGGCAGTGGTGTTCGGACAGTGTAGGGGGTCTTGCTGGGGGTGGTGTTTCAGGGTTTAGGGCAGTGCAGTGGTGTTCAGGTAGTGTAGGGGGTCTTGCTGGGGGTAGTGTTTCAGGGTTTAGGGCAGTGCAGTGGTGTTCGTGCAGTGTAGGGGTTCGTGCTGTGGATGGTGTTTCAGGGTTTAGGGCAGTGCAGTAGTGTTCGGGCAGTGTAGGGGGTCGTGCAGGGGGTGGTGTTTCAGGGTTTAGGGCAGTGCAGTGGTGTTCGGGCAGTGTAGGGGGTCGTGCTGGGGGTGGTGTTTCAGGGTTTAGGGCAGTGCAGTGGTGTTCGGGCAGTGTAGGGGGTCGTGCTGGGGGTGGTGTTTCAGGGTTTAGGGCAGTGGTGTTCGGGCAGTGTAGGGGGTCTTGCTGGGGGTGATGTTTCAGGGTTTAGGGCAGTGCAGTGGTGTTCGGGCAGTGTAGGAGGTCTTGCTGGGGGTAGTGTTTCAGGGTTTAGGGCAGTGCAGTGGTGTTCGGGCAGTGTAGGGGTCATGCTGGGGGTGGTGTTTCAGGGTTTAGGGCAGTGCAGTGGTGTTCGGGCATTGTAGGGGGTCGTGAAGGGGTGGTGTTTCAGTGTTTAGGGCAGTGCAGTGGTGTTCGGGCAGTGTAGGGGGTCGTGCTAGGGTATGTGTTTCAGGGTTTAGGGCAGTGCAGTGGTGTTCAGGCAGTGTAGGGGGTCGTGCAGGGGCTGGTGTTTCAGGGTTTAGGGCAGTGCAGTGGTGTTCGGGCAGTGTAGGGGTCGTGCTGGGGTAGTGTTTTAGGGTTTAGGGTAGTGCAGTGGTGCTTGTGTAGTGTAGGGGTCGTGCTGGGGGTAGTGTTTTAGAGTTTAGGGTAGTGCAGTGGTGTTTGTGTAGTGTAGGGGGTCATGTTTTAGGGTAGTGCAGTGGTGTTTGGGTAGTGTAGGGGTCGTGCTGGGGGTAGTGTTTTAGGATTTAGGTTAGTGAAGTGGTGTTTGGGTAGTGTAGGGGGTTGTGCTGGGGGTAGTGTTTTAGGGTTTAAGGTAGTGCAGTGGTGTTTGTGTAGTGTAGGGGGTCGTGCTGGGGGTAGTTTTTTAGGGTTTAGGGTAGTGCAGTGGTGCTTGTGTAGTGTAGGGGGTCGTGCTGGGGGTAGTGTTTTAGGGTTTAGGGTAGTGCAGTGGTGTTTGTGTAGTGTAGGGGTCATGTTTTAGGGTAGTGCAGTGGTGTTTGGGTAGTGTAGGGGTCGTGCTGGGGGTAGTGTTTTAGGATTTAGGTTAGTGCAGTGGTGTTGGGGTAGTGTTTTAGGGTTTAGGGTAGTGCAGTGGTGTTTGTGTAGTGTAGGGGGTCATGCTGGGGGTAGTGTTTTAGGGTTTAGGAAAGTGCAGTGGTGCTTGTGTAGTGTAGGGGGTCGTGCTGGGGTAGTGTTTTAGGGTTTAGGGTAGTGCAGTGGTGTTTTTGTAGTGTAGGGGGTCATGTTTTAAGATGCAACGCTCCAATACCTGACCAGTCTGCACTACATAAAACTGCAAAAAAACTAAAAATAAAAAGTGTTTTGCACACTTTTGTCATTGGGCTATATGTGGGCTACATCTCGGTAATATTTGTGCTACATTTGGGCTCTTTTTTCACTGGTGGCCATCTTGGAAGACTTCTTTGTTATGAAGTTTCCTAATTTCCTCATTTACTGCAGTCTCCTCAGTAGGAAATGCTTTCAGTTTTTTACTTTGATTCCATCAAGAAGGCATTCAGATGTGTCACACATTTGCCATAAATTCAGAATGTTATTACTCTAGTTGTTCATTAGATCACTGTAGTAAAGCTACTGCTCACCAAGGAGTTAACTGGAAGTCTACTGCTGGTATTGAAAGTGATTGTTTCAGTCTGCATGTCAGAATTTTCTAATGAAATAGAAGAGGATTTGAGATCTCACTTAAAACATGCACTAAATTTTCTTTTTGCAGCACTAACCATAATTTCTATGGCAAAATGAACCTTCTCATGTTGTTCCTTTTTAAATTAAATGTTTTAAGTGTTACCAGTTTATTCCAATCAAGATGGCTTCAGGTGTGCCATACTTTTGTCATAAGTAAGGCTGTTAGCACTCTAGTTGTTCTTTAGAACACTCTGGGAAGCTGCAGTAGAACACAAAGGCATCAACTGACAGGCTGCTCCTGTTGAAATATAACAGGAAGATATTTGAGATCTCACTTAAAACATGTCCTAATTTTTCTTTCTACAGCACTAACCATAATTTCTATGGCAAAATGAACCCCCTCATTTTGTTCCTTTTTAAATTAAATGTTTTAAGTGTTACCAGTTTATTCCAATCAAGATGGCTTCAGGTGTGCCATACTTTTGTCATAAGTAAGACTGTTAGCGCTCTAGTTGTTCTTTAGAACACTCTGGGAAGCTGCAGTAGAACACAAAGGCATCAACTGACAGGCTGCTCCTGTTGAAATATAACAGGAAGATATTTGAGATCACACTTGAAACATGTCCTAATTTTTCTTTCCAGAGCACTAACCATAATTTCTATGACAAGATGAACCCCATCATTTTGTTCCTTTTAAATTAAATGTTTTAAGTGTTACCAGTTTATTCCAATCAAGATGGCTTCAGGTGTGCCATACTTTTGTCATAAGTAAGGCTGTTAGCACTCTAGTTGTTCTTTAGAACACTCTGGGAAGCTGCAGTAGAACACAAAGGAATCAACTGACAGTCTCTGCCCTTGTTGGATGTACATGTTTTACTGAGAATGTCAGACTTCATTCTCACATGACTGAGAAAGATAATGTGAATTTACAGAAAATATGCTCTCATTTTAGCTTCTGGGGCACCTTCCAAAACTGTATGGGACAAGCATGTGAAAATAGTTTTCTCTCAAACATGATTCATGATATCCCAGCAGAAGGTTTTTCACAGGGTAAAATCACCTTAGAACACACCACAATTCCTGAAATTAGTATGGTACCATCAACAAATGAATTCTAATGTAACTAAAGTCTGTTATCACCCTTTATAGTTCTCCTTTTGGTAACCCTCAAAATCTTCGATTCACTACAATGCATTTCAAAGGGGTACTATCATTTATATTGGTCCCAAGATGGCTGCCAGCAATTCCAGGATGAAGTGCTGACAGCCAATCAGATCTCACGATGACATGTGTGGTTAGGCTCCGCCCAGATATATATGTGTTTTTACTTTTGATTTTCTCAGCAACTACTGAACGGATTTACACCATTTAACAAAAAGGGTTCTTTTTGAACCAAGAACTACCTCTTTGCCAAATTTGGTGTAATTCCGTTCAGCAGTTCGGGCTGTAGCCTTGCATAAAATTTCCTATGGGACATTGATTTTTTGACTCTTATTTTTTTAATTTCTCCGCAACTACTGAACGGATTTACACCATTTAACAAAAAGGGTTCTTTCTGAACCAAGAACTACCTCTTTGCCAAATTTGGTGTAATTCCGTTCAGCAGTTCGGGCTGTAGCCGTGTCTAAAGTTTCCTATGGGAAAATGAATGGGGAAAACACGTTTTGGGACCCCCCTTTTTTCTCGGCCCCCACTTGACGAATCACCCTGAGACTTTCAGGGTAGGAGCGGACCGGAGCGGGCCATAAAGTTTGAAAATTTCGCGAAGATTCGTCAACCGACGCAAGAGTTATTTCAAATAGAATGTCGCGGATTTCCTATGGAAAATAGGTCCTAACTATAACTATCTACTGGCGACCGCCAGTAGATAATATACACCCAACAAAATGGGAAAACATATTTTAATGTTTCATCCAGAGTAATAAATATAGAAATTAGAGATAAATAGAAAATAAACTCCATTAAAATAAACATGGAATCACAAACATAAATATGACAAAATTACCATTCAAAATTCACACAAAAAATGTTAACAAATTGTTACATTTTGAAAAATTAAATTTACAACTCTATTTTCAACCTACAAAACAGGAGCAAAACCATTCCACATTACAAGAATAAATGCACCATTTCCACTCCAACCTAAATTACAGTAGAGAAAGCGTCAGCATAAGCAGGGGTCGGATTTACTTTTCCCACTACAACTAGTCCGGGCAAAACTTTAATTACATGATCATAATTTTCGTAATTTGGGGAATTTTTTGCTACTCTTTTTATACAAAAATATCAAAACTGTGCTTATATTCCACATCGCATAATCACTCACTATTTGTGGCAAAATATTACTGCAAGTGTGCAGAAACAACCAGAGTGAGAGCAGCTGTTGCTCATGCCACTTGTGTTTTTCGTGCTATTTATTTTACCGCAAATGTGTCTTTGCATAAAAAATTGACAGGAGGATGCATTTTGTGCTATAATATAGCACTGAATGACTGATTTGCATTTTACATAATTATATTTAATTCTGTGTCATTTTCCCAAGCTTTTGCATAATTACAAAAAAGCAAATCATGTGAATTTCTTACATCCCTAACTGCAAGCTAATCCACAGTAGGGAAAGTGTTGGACTTTGCGGGGGGGTCAGATTTACTATTGCCATTCCAACCTAAGCAACAGTAGGGAAAACATTGGACTTTAGAGGGGTAAGATTTATACTATTCCCATTCCTACCTAAGCAACAGTAGGGAAAGTGTTTGACTCTGGAGTGGTGAAATGTACAATCCCCAATTGAGCCTGTGCAACAGTAAGGAAAACTTTGGATTTTCAAGTGGTCAGATTTACTATACCCACTTCAAACTAAGCATTAGTTGTGAAAGTGTTAACATCTGGAAGGCCGGTGGGGGGGTTTCAAATCTATTGGGCCTTATTCACAAAGGGAAAATTACACTTTTGGTTTAAGTTTACAATGCTTTTGCTATTCACAAACTACAGGTGTAGTTTTACGTGTAGTAACTTTATGACGGCAGAGACCTCTCCACATAAAGATATAGGACAGCCTCTTTTAAACAAAAAAAATGCCACCCTTCATTAGCAAATTGATCTTTGAAAAACCCAGAGTTAGCAAAGTAACCAGAACAAATTCAATAATATATATCTTATCAACTTTAAATTAGGCAGGCCATTACATTTACAATGTAACAATAACATTTGGAACAATTATAGCAATAAGCCTTGTAACGAGAAGCAGTGGTGTCCTCACTGATGTCCCTGATTAAGTGCTGAGTGATTCCATCAATGTTGGACCTTATGATGTCATCAATTATGTCATATGTGATGTTATAGGAACTTTAAGGGGTGGTGCAAGTTATGGTTAAAGCAGTCATGTCAATGATGATGTCACAATTGAAGTCATCAATCTTCTCACTTATGATGCCATTAATATATTGCTTAGCATTACTTTCAGTAAATTCCAAATAACCATTTGGCACCAGTTTGCATCAGTTTTGCTATGCAAACTTGGAGGGAAATTTTAGTATATCTGACCCTATGTCTGCCACCAAGACAGTAGTTTGTGGGGAACTTCTGTCACAGAGATTCCCCTCAAGATAATGAAAGTTTCCTGGATGGCTGATGTTCGTTTTGATGGCTGGTGGTCAAACGTGTGGTTTCTACATTAGAGCGTCGCAAAGTAGGAATGTAATAGAATTACGTAATGAACATTACACCCAACAAATATTTGCACAGCCTGTGGTTTTCATTACTTACTATTTCCTTTTACACCACCACCCCACACTTTATCTAACAGTGATGGAAAAGAAGAAAAGATTTAGACATTTCAACAGCAAATATGGTCAACAGTGTGATGTCTTTCCCCTGATATACACTACTGCTCTCTGTTTCAGTAATGTTTTTCTGGACAGAGGAGATAGGTGCTGCGTCGATAGGAAGCTGACTGCACACCTTATTCTAAACATGGCTGCTGGACTGTAGTACTGTTGTGTACTGTAGTGTGTATTTTACAATTTAGTCCTTTCTCTGGAAAACTTTTAAGTAAATCATTAGTATACATTACAATATTGTGCAATAAATGTATATTTATTCTTACAATTGGTTTTGTTTTGGTTTTAGGAGATCAAAGTTATGTACTCACGGCTTGTCTGATGGCCCCTATAGTAAATCCAATAATGATGCAGAAAATAAATGTAATTTGGCCAATAAGAAAAACAGAAATATTATAGAAAGGATTTTTGGCATTTACTAATCTCACTTCAAATTAGCAGTGGGCCATGCAGGTAAAAGCGGTGGGGCCGGATGGGGAGGATTTCGACAGATGACGACGAGGGAAAATTAAGTATTTATTTAATTTTCCCCCGTGGTCATCTGTCGAATCCCCCCGAACCCGGCCCCACCGCTCTTATCTGCACGGGCCGCGGCTGCTTCAGATATTTGGACCAATCTGAAGGACAATGATTTTACATCTCCGAAACGGTCTGCAAAATGGTCATCCTGTGTGCTACAGTGTTACTCTGCATGACATCCTTGACTGAGCTTCCGTTACTTGTAAATAAATTATTGTCAATGTAAATGATGATATTTAAGAACAAAACCATTCACACCTGGAATTATATTCCCAGGAGGGACGAATTAGAAGGAATAAGTTAGTTTAAATTTTTTTAGATCAGAAGAAACTTTGTACCATCAATGTTTAGATATCTAACTCAAAGTATCTAATTTGATGTTCAAATTCAAGGAAATGTTTTGAATTAATTTTGATACATCTTGTAAGGAATTGTATTGCATGTGTTCTGCTAAGCAAAATACATTTTTTCTTACCTTAAATGTTGTAATTGTGGGTAAATATTGGATGAATTTTGCTTGACTTTAAAATGTTATATTAACACTGGGAGCCCAACTTAGGGGCATATTTACAAGCCTCTATCGCCACCACAACGTCACTTTTTATGACGTTGAGGTGGCGATAAGGGGTTCCCCTTATTTACAAGGCAGCTTTAAGCCACTTAACATGGCTTAACGCTGCCTTGTAAATAAGGCACCCTTTCACGCTATACTTAGCGTGAAAGGGGCGGACAATGGATTTTGTGGTGGGCGTTCCACCGCAACACTCATTGATTTTGACGCTGCCCCATATTTACAAGGGTGGCGTAAATATGGGGCAGCGCCAAAATTGAGACCAGGGAAAACCTGGTCTTATCCTGGCGCAATGAGGAGAAATGTTTAATTTCTCCTTGTTTTTTCTGTTTCCATGTGTGCTGCATTGTGCAGCACACATAGAAACAATACATGCCATGGATTGTTTATATGCAGGAAGTTGTCCCTTCCTGCACATAAACAATCATTAAAAAAAATGACGTTTTGTAACTTCTATGTGTGCTGCATTAAGCAGCACACATAGAAGTTACAAAACGCCATTTCAGATTGTTTATGTGCAGGAAGGGATACCTTCCTGCACAGAAACAATCTTCCCCTGCAAAGCAGGCACCCTTGCACTATGGTGCAAGGGTGTCTGCATTGGCTCTAGGCATCTAAATTAGCGCCCGCGCAGGGGGAAATGCAGGGATGCATCCTATCCGTGTAAATATGGTGCAGCCCTGCAATTCAGAAGTGGCGGAGCGCTGCGTTAAGTCAAAGAGGCTAACGCCGTGCTCCACCACTTCCTCGTAAATACGGCCCTTAGAGGCAGTGCACCATTGTAGCTACATTACAATTAAAAATAGTACCGTACCTCAAAATATATGTTGCCGTTTGACTTTGCCCGGGAGCTGTCACACTTTAGGATGGCATCTGACAATGAGCATACCCTGGAACAATATTGCAAGGGTGTCTGCATTCTTTTTCATATAAGGCGTTGGGAAAATAATGGTAACCTCCAAGAACATAATTAAAGCTGTTAGATTGTACGTGCTATGTAGGAATGCTATACAGTGCAACATCCCTGCTAAAATGCTAACATTTTGAGTCATTCAAAATTATAACAAACATTATGCTACACTTGATGAGCTATAACAGTTAAGGAAAATGTCCCTTCTGCAATTTCAGCTATATTTTAACTAGCTTATGTCAAAAGCTATAGATGGTTATTTGGGAAACCTTATTTACCAAATATGGATCACTCACTTGAAGGAAAAAATCAAAAATGTGCACAAACTTCAACTTGACCTGAGTTTATTTTTTGGGGAATTATTGTTATGGCTAAAAAAACTACTCAGGTGCAGATTTTCATACAGTTCTTTCTTACGATCTTAAAGTTTTGCACACAAAATGTGCACTAAATGTTACAAGTGGTGAACTAACTTCCTAGAAAATGTATGTGCACATTATTGAGCGTAAGAGAACTACATTTTTAATGCCAAATAATAGCATTAATGTAACTCAAAAATATAATCAATGTCTGTACTTTATCTAGGTGACATTTTACAAGATTAAGTGAACAAAATAAAAAAAACTTTTTTTAACAAAAAAATATTTATTCCCCATAACTACTGAGGCTTTTCCAAACCAGTGCTGAGCGTTTTTTTGCTAGGTGGGATATTTTGCCCTTATGCCTTCATTACGTTTTTTACATATAGGATACCCACACCAAGTTTGTGTCTCTTTTTCCCACATCCTAAGGATTTCAAAGGTACCCAGCATTTGTAAATACCTCTGGAGAGAACTGAGAAAATAGACAAAATAACAGATAAATGTTGGATTTCTGTGAAAAAATGGGAAAAAGTGCAGTGTAACAAAGTGTTGGGTTTATTTTTCTAAAACTTGCATCAACAAAACGTTTTCTGTGTAAGAGTACCATCTTCCCAGCTTTCAGGAACATGCAGAGCTCTATCAAAAAGTGCATTTTTTACCACAGGTTTTGCAATTTTCTAAGAGGTAATTTTTCCTAATTTTTGTGATTTGAATCAACCTTTTGGTATTCCCAGAGTCTACAGCAGCACCCCATGGTCTGACCTTAAAAGCCCTTTTCATGCTTGCACAGAAGATCCTTTTGGGGGGACATAGCCATATCTCTGGTGAGCGAGCTAAAATAACAGCTTCAAGCGACATAGGTGAAGCAGCCACAAGTGTGGCATGGGAGTATCCCCATGCATCCAGTAATATGCTTGTTTTCCCTGTGCCATATGATAATAAAGCCCAAGGTCCAGGGTAGCCAGGTCACCGTAGTCATCTGAAAGAATCAGTGTAGACCATTTAATTCGGGGTTGCTTATTGGCCTTTGCTAATTTAATCATCAGTTGCTGTAAAATGTGAAAGAAAATTCAGGTCAAGACAATAGGAATGTTGCAGAGTAAATAAAGTAGCTTAGGCAGCACTATTATTTTAAAGACAGCAATTCTGGTCAAAAGGGACAGCTGAAGTCTAATCCATTTATTGATGTTATCTGAGAGTTTGTTTATAGCCACACTGTGGTAATCACAAAAAATAACGTCAGGGACTTTAAGCACCATTTTACTCTGATATCAGACTGGGACTAATGTCCACTTGAAGGAAATGCCAAAGTATTTAGAGGCAAAATAAGAGACTTTTCCCAATTAATTTTCAAACCAGAGAGTCCCCCAAAGTGTATGATCTCATTGAGAACAGGTGAGAGATTTATCTGAAGGTCTCTGATATAAATCAAAAGACCATCTGAATAGGTTTAGAGTATCAATCTGTAGTCTAGAAATCTCAGGCTTGACACTCTCTAATTGCACAAGCTAGTGGCTCCACCACAATGGAGCAAAGCAGGGATGAAAGCAGGCACCACTGGCTGTCCTCTGCTGAATGGTATCATAGCAGTAACTTATCATTTACTTGGATGCAAGCCATTGGCTCTATATACAGCAAACGGATCAATTTGAGGAACATATTTCAACCTTGGTCTACTCCAGCACAGCAAACAATAATTCCCACTCAACTGAGTCAAATGCCTTCTCAGCATATATAAAAACGACACTGCATTCACATCCGGATCAAGGTGATAGACCATGCCAAAAAAGTTCTCAGATTGTGTGAGGTAGATCTCTCTGGAATAAACCTGATTGTTCAGGTAGGATCAATCCAGGCATAAAGATTTAATTGGCTATAATATTGGCAAGTTTTTAAACATTCATATTTAATAAAGAGAGAAGTCTGTAGGAGGGGCATAATTCAGTGGGCTTATCGAGTTTAAAAATGGATATAACCAGTGCCTCTTGCATAGTGGGTGGGAGTCTGCCACTCAGTATTACCGTCTCAGACTGTGTCATAATATGTGGAATAAGTTCCTCCAGAAATGTTTTGTAGAACTTAGAGGCAAGGCTAACAGTGCTTGATTATTGGGCATGTTCTTGACATCAGTAATTTTACAGAAGTCAGAGGAACAAGTAGGACATCTCTGTGGTCATTCTTGAGACAGGTCTTGGTCGACTCCACAAGATAATCTTTTATATCACGAGCAAGATGACTGACCGGTGAAGGGTATAGATCTTTACATTATTGTCTAAATCCTTCAGCAGTCTGGTAAGAATCATCAATTGGTGTGTTATGTAAAGACAGAGCATGTGTAATAGTCCCCTCACACCATTTAGCATGTAGCAGTTTACAAAGAGTCCTACCAGGGCACTTGCCCTTTCCATAAGCCTTAGCATACTTCTCTATATGTCTAGCCTCCCTATCAGCAAACTCATGGCATTCACCAAGTTTTACATGAATCTCATTCATGGTATTTTGCTCTTTCATGAGTGCATGAAGCCATTCTAGGCTAGCAATCTCATGTTCAAGCTGTCAGAGACTATGGCGAAGCAATCTCAGAACCCCAACCTGTTTACCTATGCTTGTTCTATGAATATACACCTTAAAAGGCTGCCACATCATTTCAAACTATTTAACAGACCCAATATTATGCTTAAGGTATTCCCTGAGAGCAGTCACCACCTTAGCCACAAACACAGTGTCAAGCAGTGACTCGAAGGGCAATCTCCAAGAGAAGCAATGGGGATTCCCGTCTGGCACAGCCAGGTCGACAACCACAATAGTGTGGTCAGAGTACACATGCACTATATCTGCGCCGAATAGGACCCAGGTTACGGTGTCCTTGAACAACAGTAAATAATCAATGCATATTGTAGACAGCAGAACAAAATGTGAATTTAGCTCTGTTGTGATTCCTATATCTCCATATGTCTAGTAGTAGCTCTTGTTCCATTATGTGACATATTTTAATGTATCAGACTACCTTCTGCTGGGACCTACTGCTCCAGCAAGAACATTATTAAAAACACAATTAAAATCTCCTCCCCATATTAGTGTACATTATTGAAATCTAGCAATGATCTGTTGTGCATTGTAATAACATTGTGAATTATCATAAGTGGCAGTGCATGGGGAGAAATGGGTCTCTTGGAAGAATGCCACGTCTACAGAATGCCTCTTCAAATTAGCTGCCATGTTGCACACCTTTCTGTGATCATGATCATTTAAGACCCTGACATTCAATGTAATTAGCTTTAGTGTGGACAAATTAGCATGCACTGTCATGTCTGCAAAGTGATATCAGCCTAATCATATATGTAATTTCATGGCTTACAATCATCAAAGGTTTTCAGCATAAGCGTAGTCACCTTTTCCATCAGTGAACAAAAATATCTCCCAGTCAACTACCCAAACTGTAACATTCAACTAGCAATGAGCCATAACTAAATCTCTTCCTCCACACAACAACCTCAATAGAAACAATGAGAACATATATCAGACCACACAGAGGGCAGAGCATGACAAACCCCCATCACACCACAGAAGCTTTTGTTGCTACAGTGAAACTTTAAGACAGGCAAAGAATTAGCCAGGTAAGAATTTTGCCAAAAGTAACAGGCTAAGGGCAATATATGTTGCCCTGGAAGAACAACATTAAATGCTACAACAGCCTAAGACCCTCCCACACTAAGAACCAAGAGGGTGCATCCACAAAACTTCACCTCGACAACCAAATGTTAAGTCATATATCATTATGCAGCACTGACAGAAACAGATCTAGTAACCTAACCATTTTCAATTTTCAATTAGTGAGATGGAAAAAGCATTTAGCTCATGTGTTCCCGGACGTGCCCCTGGACCCGACAGAATACCCAATGATTTATCTAAAGAAAATTTGGAAATCTGTGGTCCATATATTAATCTACTCTCTAATAGCATCCTCTCGGGTATGGAAATTCCACAATCATGGAAGTTGGCGGAAATAGTTACTATTTTAAAGAAGGGGGACTGTGCACTTCCAGTGAATTATAGACCTATTAGTCTTATAGATTCCCTACAAAAAAAATTCTGCAAGCAGGTTCTTGTCCATCTCCAAGATTTGATAAGTGATGGGAATATCATTTTAGAGTGGCAGGCTGGTTTTAGGGCACAAGTGAGTACCCTAAACCAGATCTTCCACTTTATGTGTATCGTTTGGAGGGAAGTGACCATCCACAATGGCAAATTAAATGTTGCCTTTGTTGATCTGTGTGCTGCTTTTGATATGGTACCGAGAGTGAAACTATGGGAGGTTCTAAAAGACATGGGTATGCCAACTTCCCTTCTGAACATTCTAATAAGACTTCATGTGAACCTCCGGACACAAGTGAGATGGGGTGATAATGGGGCTTTAACGGAGTTGATTCACATTGATAAAGGAGTTAGACAGGGGTGTGTTTTAGCACCCACCCTGTTCACCTTGTTCATTAATGATGTTATCAGTTTTTTGAGCAGGGATGGTTGTGATGCTCCGAAAATAGGTGGGCAATGGGCCCCTGCTCTCCTATTTGCGGATGACACTCTGCTCATATCAAAGTCGCCCCAAGGGCTCCAGCAGCTGTTAAATGATTTTCAGGCATTCTGTCTAGAACAGGGGTTGGAGCTTAATAGCTCCAAAACAAAATGTATGCTCTTTTCATCAAGTTTAAAGACAAAATGCAAGAAGCGTCTGTATGTGGGTGGCGTCCTCCTAAAACTAGTGACAGAGTTTGACTATCTTGGCATAAGATTTACATAGAATATGAGTTGGCTCCCACAACTGCAAAGAGTGCAAATATCCTTAATTCAGCAAATGGTGAATATAGTTAAGATTCATAGGAAAACTATATCCAGAAAATTAACACCAACGTTAGAGATATATTATGTCAAAGCCCTTGGTGCAGCCTTATATGGTGCAGAGGTGTGGTGCTGTTCAAACTGTAGCGATCTCTCAATAACTGAACAAAAATTTCTTAGATCCCTATTGAATCTTCCTCTGTTCACCCCATTGATTCCGCTCTATTTAGATCTATGCCAGCAAAGAATTGCACATAAAAGTGTTCTAAGAATGCTTATGTTTTGGCATAGGCTATGGTCTACTGCAGGACTTGCTTCCTACAGGGTGGGTCTTCATGATCTAATGACACCAACTTGTGTGATCAAGATTCCGTGGATGTGCACAGTTAAGACTTTGCTACATAAACTAGGATTAGATGTATAATGGAGTGATCCGGAAACCCTATGTCAGATCAATAAACACAGTCTCAAGGTTGCATATTGGGGTACCGTTGAGACCGATTTGATAAGGAATTGTAAGGGTTCACTCTCAATTGCTTTTTATGAATTTTAAACAGTCATTGTCATTTGAGGCCACGATAGACGAAATCGAACCCCCATTAGCTAGGAAACTATACCTACCTTTTAGGTATGGTTGCCTACCTGTAAATAATTTTAAAAGAAAATGGGGCAAATTATGCGAGAGGGCTGAAGAAAATTGCCCCTGCTGCCAAGGCATACCTGAGTCACTTGAACAAGTTTTATTCTTTTGCCCCTTGTACTACCAATCTCGAACTAAATGGATAGCCCCACTGTGCAGAAATTTTGGGGTAAGGAAGTACAAGGAGGCCTATAGAATACTGCAGTCAAATACAACGCGCTTGATTGTTTTTGTACAGCTACGTTTCTAATGGCAATGTGGATTAGGCGTATCAAGTACTCCCCTGTTAGCTCCTAGGTTGTATCATACTGTATGGTTCCGGCTAAAGTCGTATTGTGTGCCTTGTGTCACCTTAAGTGAATGCTGCTCTTTTTATCTTTTTATCTTTTGAGTCTTCTTATATGTTTTATCGTTGCTTTTAGTGGATTTTATGATGACATTTTTAATTATAAACAATGTTGTATTAGAAATTGACACACTTGGCTGTTAATCCAGTGAAATACAAAGATATACTCTAATCACTTTATTATGCTGCTATTGTAAATGGACCGTGAACGGTTATTTATGATGCCATGTCTTATTTGTATTTTGTGTCTGTAAGTGTCTTGTTTTATGGTGTCCTTTTATGATCTATATTGATCGAAATAAAGTTCTTTGTATTGCATTGTAACACTCAACTAGCAATGAGCCATAACTAAATCTCTTCCTCCACACAACAACCTCAATAGAAACAATGAGAACATATACCAGACCACACACAGGGCAGAGCATGACAAACCCCCGTCACACCACAGAAGCACTTGTTGCTACAGTGAAACTTTAAGACAGGCAAAGAATTAGCCAGGTAAGAATTTTGCCAAAAGTAACAGGCTAAGGGCAATATATGTTTCCCTGGAAGAATATCACAACATTAAATACTACAACAGCCTAAAAAAGGAGGGGTAGTTGGCCCCCAAGAACCCTCAACAGCCAAGGGGACTTTATCCCCCTACTAGTAGTGCGCCAGGAGGCGCGTTTTCAGAGTGGTGGAGAAAGGGGGCATGGGCTCCTACCAGGTCTCAGCAATCCCACTGTGTGGGACTTACTGGAGGTAACAGGAGGGATAGTTGGCCCCCTAGGACATCCTTAGGGGCCAACTACCCCTCCTGTTATCTCCAATAAGTCCCAAACAGCAGGATTGCTAAGAGGTCTATAGAGGCCATGCCCCCTTTCTCCACTACTCTGTAAATGCGGCTCCTGGTGCACTACTGTTTGGTAGATGAAGTCCACTTTACTCCTGAGGGACCTTGGGGGCAAGAAGCTCTCCTGGTACCTCCTGTAAATCCTACACATCGGGATTCCTGAGAGCTGGTCAGAGGCCCTGCCCCCATTCTCCCCCACTTTGCAAAAATGACTACTATTTTAAAAAACCATAGGAATTCACTGAAAAAAACAAAGGTTATAGGGACGTTATAGGTAGCAAATGGAATGCAAAAAACTTAGAAATTCAATGAAAAAAACAAAGGTTACAGAGACGTTATAGTTAGGCTCAGGTTTCACTCATATAAAATCAGTGAAATTCAGCCATTGTAGTTAATGGGCTAACTAGAACTCGCGCCTCTGCAATGCACTGCTTATGACCTCACATAGTACCTCACTCATGACATGGTCATTGACATCACTGATGACATCTCAAATTACATCACTGATGACATCATCCGGTGACTGTGAGTGTTTTTAAAAAGTTTCAGTGTTAAATTATATACCAAGGTGTATTGGTGAATCAGTGGGTGTATGAGTGCCTAATTGGATGATTCAGTGGGTGTGTGACTAACTGTATAAGTGAGTGATTAGATGTCTCAGTGAATGTATGGGAGAGTGAGAGTTTGTGTGAATGTCTGTAACTGTCTGTCAGTTGGTTGTCTGAGTACCTCTTTGAGTGTTTGTGTGTCTGTGTGTATGGGTGATGAGTGAGTCAGTAGCTTTATGAGTTAGTGAGTATGTGTGTGTGAGACTGTCTATGTGAGTGAGTGTGTGTGTGGCTGTGCCGGTGAGTAAGTGCATGTGTCAGTGGTATATGGGTGAGTAACTGGGTATGTGAAAGACAGTATAGGTGAGTGATGGGGTATATAAGTGACTGTATGGATGAGTGAGTGAATGTGAGAGTGGCTGTATGGGTGAGGGTGTACTTGTGTCAGAGACTGCAAAGGTGAGTGAGTACACATTAATATCTGTATGAGTAAGTGAGTGAGTGTGTGTGTAACTGTATGGGTGAGTAAGTGGCTGTGTGTTTGACTGTATGCATGAGGGAGCAGGTGTTCGAAAAGCTCTATGGATGACTGACTCAGTGTGTGCGTGACTGCATGGGTGTATGCGAGGATCTGTCATTGGCTGTATTAGTGAGTGAGTGGGTGTATGAGTGGCTGTATGGGTGAGTGAGTGAGTGGGTGTGTGTGTTGATCTATGAATCAGTGAGTGGCTGTGTAAGTACTGGTATGGGTATGTGAATGGATTTATGAATGGTAGTGTGGAAGTTGGAGTGGGTGTATGAAAGGATATATGGGGGTGTGAGTGGATGCTCAGAGATTCTGTGGATGATGTCATCAGTGATGTCATTTGAGATGTCATCAGTGATGTCACTGACCCTGTCAGGAGTGATGTAATATATGAGGTCATAAGCAGTGCATTGAAGGGCTTGAGTTATAGTTAGCTCACCAACTATAACGGCTGAATTTAACTGGTTTGTATGTGTGAGTCCTGAGCCTAACTATAACGACTCTGTAACCTTTGTTTTTTTTCAGTGAATATATATATATATATATTCACTGAAAAAACCATAGGTTTTAGGGACAGTTATAGTTAGTTGGACATTTCACTCGTACAAAACCCGTGAAATTCCCCCGTTATAGTTAGTTCAGCTAACTATAACTCGCGCCCCGCAATGCACTGCTGATGACGTCACATATTACATCACTCATGACATGGTCAGTGACATCACTGATGACATCACTGATGACATCTCAAATGACATCACTGATGACATCATGCAGTGACTGTGTGTTTCTCTAAAGTTTAAATATTTTAAATATATATCGGAAAAGACGTATTGAAGAATGAGTGGGTGTATAAGTGTCTGTATGGATGATTTAGTAGGTGCGTGACTGACTCTATAAGTGAGTGATTTAACGTATCTTACTGAATGCATGGGTTAGTGACTAAACTGGGTGAATGTCTGTATCCGTCTGTCTCTTGCTGTGTAAGTGACTGCATGTGTTTGTGAATAGCTACATGAGTGTGTATATGAGTTATTGAATGGTTGTCTGAGTATCTGTATGGGTGCCTGAGTGTTTGTGTGGGAGGGGTGTGTGCAACTCTGTGTATAGATGTGTGAGTGGGTGATTCACTGGGTGGATGGTTTCAAGAGTGCATCTGTGATAGACTGTATGGGTGGGTAAGTGTGTGTAAGAGTGTGTTAGTGAGTGAATGTATGCCCCAGTGGTACATGTGTGAGTAACTACATATGTGAAAGGCAGTATATATGTGTGTTGGAGTATATAAATAGCTATAAGCGAGAGTGAGTGATTGTGATAGTGGCTGTATGGATGAGTGTGTGCTTGTATCAGTGATTGTATAAGAGCGTAACAATGTGCTAGTATTTGTATGATTAAGTGAGCTGGTGTGTGTATAACTGTATAGGTGAGTAAATGGCAGTGTGTTTAATTATTTGCATGACTGACTAGGTGTGTGAGTTCCTCTATGGATGAGTGGCGGTGTTTGAGTGTCTATATAGGAGTAAGAGTGCATATGATAGTCCTGTACTGAGTGACCATAAGTATGAGTGACTGTACGGGTGAGTGAGTGGATGTGTGTGTGTAGACCTAAGAATCAGTGAGTGGGTATGTAGTTATTGGTGTTGGAGTGTCTATGGTTTTGCGAATGGCAGTCTGTAATTTAGAGTGGGTGTATCAAAGGTTATATTAGGGTGTGAGGAGGTGCATCAGATTATCACGTGGATGATGTCATCAGTGATGTCATCAGTGATGTCATTTGAGATGTCATCAGTGATGTCATCAGTGATGTCACTGACCATGTCATGAGTGATGTAATATGTGATGTCATCAGCAGTGCATTGCGGGCGCGAGTTATAGTTAGCTGAACTAACTATAACGGGGGAATTTCACGGGTTTTGTACGAGTGAAATGTCCAACTAACTATAACTGTCCCTAAAACCTATGGTTTTTTCAGTGAATTTCAAAGGTTTTTTAAATGCTAATTTCTAACTATAACGTGTCTGAAACCTATGGTTTTTTCTGTGAATTTCAAAGGTTTTGTAAATGCTAATTTCTAACTATAACGCCCCTAAAACCTATGGTTTTTTTCAGTGAATTTCAAAGGTTTTGTAAATGATAATTTCTAAATGTATTAATTGTTATATTTATTTTTTGATACTGATTTACTACATTTTTTAAAACTATTTATTTTTAGATATTTTATTTATTAAATTACATTGTAATTACATTATACATTACATTACAAAATATACTTTCTCAGAATGAATTACTTTAGTTTAAATAGTTTGCAAATAGGCAATAGAGTTTTAAGTACAGTAGTTACAGTTGTTGCAATGGGCAACACAATTTCAAACACAATGCAACATTGACCTCAATGTGAATTTCTAGTTAAATGCAATTAGTTACTTTATGGATTACTTTTCTAACCACAGGACTGGATCCTAGATTCAGTCCTGGGACATCTCCTGTAAACAGTTGAGTAAAAGCGTTTTGGTTACAGTAGTGATTTTTAAGGAATATTATTGTATTTTAAAAGTTGACACTTAGAAACTTTTTCACATAGAATCACCAATGTTATCCTATGGGAGGAAATTCACTTAGCAGGTAAGTAGTGTTATCGTTATTTTTTCTTACTCAGTGTTGGATCCTGGATCCAGCACTGGTGCATCTCCTGTAAACAGTTGAAAGAATGCGTTTAAGTCATACAGGCGATTTTTAAGGAATATTTGTAATTTGTGAAAATCGACACTTTGAAACCTTTCTGCTGAAAACCAGACAATGGATTCCTATGGAAGGAAATATAAGTTACTGGTAAGTACGGTTAGAATTACTTTTCAGGGTCAGTGCTGGGCTAAAAGATGCAGCACTGGGTTCTCTCCTGATAACCGGTGAGTAAATCGGAATTCGTAGTTCGGTTGATTTTAGAGGAATATTATAAAGTTCCAAAACTCCACACTTAGAAGAATTTCCAAGTGAAACCAGTCAATGTTAGCCTATGGAAGGAAATTCAAGTTGCTGGTAAGTACGGTTAAAATTACTTTTCAGGATCAGTACTGGGCTGAAAGATGCAGCACTGAGGTCTCTCCTGATAACAGGTGAGTAAATCGGAATCCGTATTTCGGCTGATTTTAGAGGAATATTATAAAGTTCCAAATCTGCACACTTAGAAGAATTTCCAAGTGAAACCAGTCAATGTTAGCCTATGGAAGGAAATTCAAGTTACTGGTAAGTACGGTTAGAATTACTTTTCAGGACCAGTACTGGGCTGAAAGATGCAGCACTGAGGTCTCTCCTGATAACAGGTGAATAAATCGGAATTCGTATTTTGGCTGATTTTAGAGGAATATTTGCACAATGGTGAAGGGAGGGGCGGGGCCTGAGGTGACATCTGTGCAAACGCGCCCGTGGCGCGTTTTAAGTTGGGGGATTAAGTCCCCTTGAATCATGAGGGTCCCTGGGGGCCAACTAGCCCACCAGGAACCTCCAGTATGCGCCAGGGGGCTGCGTTGCAGAGACGTGTACAGAGGCCACACCCCTTTTTACACCTCTCTGCAACGCAGCTCTGTGGCGCTTTCTGGACGTCCCTGGAGTCCAACTAGCCCACCATGTACTTCCAAAGCGCCACAGAGCTGCGTTGCAGAGAGGTGTAAAAGGGGCGTGGCCTCTGTACACCTCTCTGCAACGCAGCCCCTGGCGCATACTGGAGGTTCCTGGTGGGCTAGTTTGCCCCAGGGACCCCAGTATTCAAGGGGAATTACTTCACCTTCTCAAAACGCGCCAGGGGCGCGTTTGCAGATTGCTGCAGGGAGGGGGTGGGGCCTCCAACACGATGCCGGTCTTTTTTTTTTTGATTGGGAGGGGGGCTGCGTGGCCCCCCTTCCCTCAGCCACTTTTTGCCCCGGGGACCCCATCCCCCGGGGCCTGAGGAGTTTTTTTTTTTTAAATAAAATTTTAAAAAACGGGAAGGGGGCCGCGTGGCCCCCCTTCCCTGGGCCTGTATTGGCCCCGGGGACCCCATCCCCGGGGCAAGCCCTCTTTTTTAAATTAAAAATGTGGAGGGGGCTGCGTGGCCCCCTCCTCAGGCCATTTAAGGCCCCGGGGACCCCATCCCCGGGGCCGGCCTTTAAATATATATATATATATTTTTTTTTTAGGGAGGGGGGCTGCGTGGCGCCCTCCCTGGCCACTTATGGCCCCGGGGACCCCATCCCCCGGGCCTGGCCTCTCGTTGGGGACTGTGGGGGTCCCCAAACCCCCCACAGTCCCGCCAGCTCCCCGTGTCCTACGGGAGCCGGCATAGCTTTCCACATGGGGAGCAGCTAAGATGCTGCTCCCCATGTGGAAAGCAATTTGCTTTGGATATTGGAAGCGAGAGCAGGTTTCCTGCTCTCTCTTCCAATATCCAAAGCAAGTTTGCAATGACAGGACGGGAGCTGCGAGGCTCCCGTCCTGTCATTGCAAACAGCAGTGTCCCAGGGGTAGGCACCCCGGGACACTGCAGGAGCTGGCCCTGGGGGGTGGCGGTCCCCAGGGCCACCACAGGCTCCAAGAGGGGGGCCACACGGCCCCCTCCCCACATTTAGAAAGCCCCGGGGAGGTGGTGGTCCCCGGGGCTTCGGGGGTCCAAAACGGACCCCCATTTTAAATTTCTTAGTGCCCCGGGGAGGTGGCGGTCCTCGGGGCATGTGGGGGCTGGAGCACCCCACACAGGTTAAAACATTTAAAAAAGAAGCCCCGGGGAGGTGGCGGTCCCCGGGGCAGCGGGAGGGCAAAGAGCCCTCCCGCACCATTATTTTTTTTAAGCCCCGGGGGGTGACGGTCCGCGGGGCTTCAGGAGGCCTTAGAGGCCCCCCACATTTTAAAAAGAAACCCCTGCATGCCCCCGGGACTTGGCCCACCCGGGGGCCAATTAACAACAAAGCGCGGGAGACCGCGCTTCGTTTTTTTTTTTTCTCGGCGGGATCCGCGCACCCTGAGCGCATCCCGCCGATTTTTTAAAAAAAAAATGCTTTTTTCTGCCCAGGGGGTCTTTGTGGGACCCCCTGAGCAGACCTAGGGGGTCAGGGTGTTTCTACCCTGCCCCCTTTGTGCGTTTTGCGCACTTGTTTCTTCTGGGTTTTTTTTCTAATCGGCAGGATCCGCGCACCGTGAGCGCATCCTGCCGATTTAAAAAAAAAATGCTTTTTTCTGCCCAGGGGGTCCTTGTTTCTGTCCCTCGGTTCTACCGAGGGACAAAATGGCTGCCAACACTTCCTGATTTGGAGTGTTGACAGCCACTTGACAGCCAATTAGCATGCAGCTCGTGGTCGGGAGGGTACGCGGACCCTACTCGGCCATAGATATATATGTGACTTAACTTTTGATTTTCTCAGGAACTACTGAACGGATTTACACCATTTAACAAAAAGGGTTCTTTCTGAACCAAGAACTACCTCTTTGCCAAATTTGGTGTAATTCCGTTCAGCAGTTCGGGCTGTAGCCGTGTCTAAAGTTTCCTATGGGAAAATGAATGGGGAAAACACGTTTTGGACCCCCCTTTTTTCTCGGCCCCCGCTTGACGAATCACCCTGAGACTTTCAGGGTAGGAGCGGACCGGAGCGGGCCATAAAGTTTGAAAATTTCGCGAAGATTCGTCAACCGACGCAAGAGTTATTTCAAATAGAATGTCGCAGATTTCCTATGGAAAATAGGTCCTAACTATAACTATCTACTGGCGACCGCGCTTCGATGCTAATTTGCCCCCGGGTGGCCCAAGTCCCGGGGGCATGGTGGGGGGGTTTAAATTTAATGTGGGGGGCCTCTAAGGCCCCCCAAGCCCCGGGGACCGCCACCCCCCGGGGCTTTGAAAAGATAATGGTGCGGGAGGGCTCTTGGCCCTCCCGCAGCCCCGGGGACCGCCACCCCCCCGGGGCTTCTTTTAAAAAAATAATTTTGACCTGTGTGGGGGGGCTCCAGCCCGCCCACACACCCCGGGACCGCCACCTTCCCGGGGCCCTAAAGATTTGAATATGGGGGTCCGTTATGGACCCCCAAAGCCCCGGGACCACCACCTCCCCAGGGCTGTGAAATGGTTGGGAGGGGGCCGCGCGGCCCCCTCCTGGAGCCCTTGATGGCCCTGGGGACCGCCACCCCCAGGGCCGGCTCCTGCAGTGTCCCGGGGTGCCTACCCCGGGACACTGTAGTTTGCTATGACAGGACGGTGGGCCTCGCGGCTCCCGTCCTGTCATAGCAAACTTGTTTGCATTTTGAAAGAGAGAGCAGGAAACCTGCTCTCTCTTTCAAAATGCAACCAATTGCTTTCCACATGAGGAGCAGCATGTTAGCTGCTCCCCATGTGGAAAAGCAATGCCGGCTCGCGCAGGAGGCGGGGAGCCGTCTGGGACTGTGGGGGATTGGGGACCCCCCACAGTCCCCAACCAGAGGCCAGGCCCTGGGGGATGGGGTCCCCGGGGCCATAAGTGGCCAGGGAGGGGGCCACGCAGCCCCCTCCCCAAATTAAAAACATTTTTTTTTAAAAGGGCAAGGCCGGCCCCGGGGGATGGGGTCCCCGGGGCCTTAAATGGCCTGAGAAGGGGGGCCACGCAGCCCCCCTCCAAATTTAAAAAATACAAATCGAGGGCATGCCCCGGGTGATGGGGTCACCGGGGCCAAAAGTGGCCAAGGGAAGGGGGGCCACGCAGCCCCCCTCCCATTAAAAAAAATTAAAAAAAAAAAAAAAACCACGACCGGCATCGTGCCGGAGTCCTTCCCCCCTCCCAGCAGTACTCTGCAAACGCGCCACCTGGCGCGTTTTAAGAAGGGGAAGTAATTCCCTTGAATACTGGGGGTCCCTGGGGCCAACTAGCCCACCAGGAACCTCCAGTATGCGCCAGGGGCTGCGTTGCAGAGAGGTGTACAGAGGCCACGCCCCTTTTACAACTCTCTGCAACGCAGCTCTATGGCGCTTTTAGAAGTACATGGTGGGCTAGTTGGACTCCAGGGACCCTCAGGATTCAAGGGGACTTAATCCCCCAACTTAAAACGCGCCACGGGGCGCGTTTGCACAGTGGTGAAGGGAGGGGCGGGGCTTCAGGTGACATGTGTGCAAACAGGCCCCGTGGCGCGTTTTAAGATGGGGAATTAAATCCCCTTCAATCCTGTGGGTCCCTGGGGGCCAACTAGCCCAACAGGTACGTCCAGAACGCGCCACAGAGCTGCATTGCAGAGAGGTGCAAAAAGGGGCGTGGCCTCTGAACACCTCTCTGCAATGCAGCTCCCTGGCGCATACTGGAGGTACAGGGTGGGCTAGTTGGACCCCAGGGATCCTCATGATTCAAGGGGACTTAATCCCCCAACTTAAAACGCGCCACGGGGCGCGTTTGCACAGATGTCACCTCAGGCCCCGCCCCATCCCTTCACCATTGTGCAAATATTCCTCTAAAATCAGCCGAACTACGAATTCCTATTTACTCACCTGTTATCAGGAGAGACCTCAGTGCTGCATCTTTCAGCCCAGTACTGATCCTGAAAAGTAATTTTTACCGTACTTACCAGTAACTTGAATTTCCTTCCATAGGCTAACATTGACTTGTTTCACTTGGAAATTCTTCTAAGTGTGGAGTTTTGGAACTTTATAATATTCCTCTAAAATCAGACGAAATACGAAATCCGATTTACTCACCTGTTATCAGGAGAGACCTCAGTGCTGCATCTTTCAGCCCAGTACTGATCCTGAAAAGTAATTTTAACCGTACTTACCAGTAACTTGAATTTCCTTCCATAGGCTAACATTGACTTGTTTCACTTGGAAATTCTTCTAAGTGTGGAGTTTTGGAACTTTATAATATTCCTCTAAAATCAGACGAAATACGAAATCCGATTTACTCACCTGTTATCAGGAGAGACCTCAGTGCTGCATCTTTCAGCCCAGTACTGATCCTGAAAAGTAATTTTAACCGTACTTACCAGTAACTTTAATTTCCTTCCATAGGATATCATTGTCTGCTTTTTGCTGAAAAAGTTTCTAAGTGTCGATTTTTGAAACATACAAATATTCCTCTAAAATCAGCCGAACTACGAATTCCGATTTACTCACCTGTTATCAGGAGAGACCTCAGTGCTGCATCTTTCAGCCCAGTACTGATCCTGAAAAGTAATTTTAACCGTACTTACCAGTAACTTGAATTTCCTTCCATAGGCTAACATTGACTGGTTTCACTTGGAAATTCTGCTAAGTGTGGAGTCTTGGAACTTTATAATATTCCTCTAAAATCAGCCAAAATACGAATTCCGATTTACTCACCTGTTATCAGGAGAGACCTCAGTGCTGCATCTTTCAGCCCAGTACTGATCCTGAAAAGTAATTTTAACCATACTTACCAGTAACTTGAATTTCCTTCCATAGGCTAACATTGACTGGTTTCACTTGGAAATTCTTCTAAGTGTCGATTTTTGAAACATACAAATATTCCTCTAAAATCAGCAGAACTACGAATTCCGATTTACTCACCTGTTATAAGGAGAGACCTCAGTGCTGCATCTTTGAGCCCAGTACTGATCCTGAAAAGTAATTTTAACCATACTTACCAGTAACTTGAATTTCCTTCCATAGGCTAACATTGACTGGTTTCATTTGGAAATATTTCTAAGTGTGGAGTTTTGGAACTTTATAATATTCCTCTAAAATCAGCTGAACTACGAATTCCGATTTACTCACCTGTTATCAGGAGAGAACCCAGTGCTGCATCTTTTAGCCCAGTACTGATCCTGAAAAGTAATTCTAACCGTACTTACCAGTAACTTGTATTTCCTTCCATTGGAATCCATTGTCTGGTTTTCAGCAGAAAAGTTTCAAAGTGTCGATTTTCACAAACTACAAATATTCCTTAAAAATTGCCTGTATGACTTAAACGCATTCTTTCAACTGTTTACAGGAGATGCACCAGTGCTGGATACAGGATCCACCACTGAGTAAGAAAAAGTAACGATAACACTACTTACCTGCTAAGTGAATTTCCTCCCATAGGATAACATTGGTGATTCTATGTGAAAAAGTTTCTAAGTGTCAACTTTTAAAATACAATAATATTCCTTCAAAATCACTACTGTAACCAAAACGCTTTTACTCAACTGTTTACAGGAGATGTCCCAGGACTGAATCTAGGATCGAGTCCTGTGGTTATAAAAGTAATCCATAAAGTAACTAATTGCATTTAACTAGAAATTCACATTGAGCTCAATGTTGCATTGTGTTTGAAATTGTGTTGCCCATTGCAACAACTGTAACTACTGTACTTAAAAGTCTATTGCCTATTTGCAAAGTATTTAAACTAAAGTAATTCATTCTGAGAAAGTATATTTTGTAATGTAATGTATAATGTAATTACAATGTAATTTAAAAAATAAAATATGTAAAAATAAATAGTTTAAAAAAATTTAGTAAATCAGTATCAAAAAAATAAATATAACAATTAATACATTTAAAAATTGTCATTTACAAAACCTTTGAAATTCACTGAAAAAACCATAGGTTTTAGGGGCGTTATAGTTAGAAATTAGCATTTAAAAACCTTTGAAATTCACTGAAAAAACCATAGGTTTTAGGGGCGTTATAGTTAGAAATTAGCATTTAAAAACCTTTGAAATTCACTGAAAAAACCATAGGTTTCAGACACGTTATAGTTAGAAATTAGCATTTAAAAAACCTTTGAAATTCACTGAAAAAACCAGAGATTTTAGGGACAGTTATAGTTAGTTGGACATTTCACTCGTACAAAACCATAGAAATTCCCCGTTATAGTTAGTTCAGCTAACTATAACTCGCGCCCCGCAATGCACTGCTGATGACGTCACATATTACATCACTCATGACATGGTCAGTGACATCACTGATGACATCACTGATGACATCTCAAATTACATCACTGATGACATCACTGATGACATCATCCACGTGATAATCTGATGCACCTCCTCACACCCTAATATAACCTTTGATACACCCACTCTAAATTACAGACTGCCATTCGCAAAACCATAGACACTCCAACACCAATAACTACATACCCACTCACTGATTCTTAGGTCTACACACACATCCACTCACTCACCCATACAGTCACTCATACTTACGGTCACTCAGTACAGGACTATCATATGCACTCATACTCCTATATAGACACTCAAACACCGCCACTCATCCATAGAGGTACTCACACACCTAGTCAGTCATGCAAATAATTAAACACACTGCCATTTACTCACCTATACAGTTATACACACACCAGCTCACTTACTCATACAAATACTAGCACATTCTTACGCTCTTATACAATCACTGATACAAGCACACACTCATCCATACAGTCACTCTCACAATCACACACTCTCGCTTATAGCTATTTATATACTCCAACACACATATATACTGCCTTTCACATATGTAGTTACTCACACATGTACCACTGGGACATACATTCACTCACTAACACACTCTTACACACACTTACCCACCCATACAGCCTATCACAGATGCACTCTTGAAACCATCCACCCAGTGAATCACCCACTCACACATCTATGCACAGAGTCGCACACACCCCACCCACACAAACACTCAGGCACCCATACAGATACTCAGACAACCAATCAATAACTCATATAGACACTCATGTAGCTATTCACAAACCCATGCAGCCACTTACACAGCAACAGACAGACAGTTACAGACATTCACCCAGTTTAGTCACTAACCCTTGCATTCAGTAAGATACGTTTAATCACTCACTTATAGAGTCAGTCACGCACCTACTAAATCCTTCATCCACACACTTATACACCCACTCATTCTTCAATACACCTTTCCCTATATATTAAAAATATTTAAACTTTACAGAAACACAGTCACTGGATGATGTCATCAGTGATGTCATTTGAGATGTCATCAGTGATGTCATCAGTGATGTCACTGACCATGTCATGAGTGATGTAATATGTGACGTCATCAGCAGTGCATTGCGGGGCGCGAGTTATAGTTAGCTGAACTAACTATAACGGGGAATTTCTATGGTTTTGTACGAGTGAAATGTCCAACTAACTATAACTGTCCCTAAAACCTATGGTTTTTCAGTGAATATATATATTCACTGAAAAAACCATAGGTTTCAGGCACGTTTTAGTTAGAAATTAGCATTTAAAAACCTTAGAAATTCACTGAAAAAACCATAGGTTTCAGGCACGTTATAGTTAGAAATTAGCATTTAAAAAACCTTAGCAATTCACTGAAAAAACCATAGGTTTCAGGGGCGTTATAGTTAGTTGGACATTTCACTCGTACAAAACCATAGAAATCCCCCGTTATAGTTAGTTCAGCTAACTATAACTCGTGCGCCCGCAATGCACTGCTGATGACGTCACATATTACATCACTCATGACATGGTCAGTGACATCACTCATGACATCACTGATGACATCTCAAATGACATCACTGATGACATCATCCAGTGAATGTGTGTTTTTCTGAAAATTAAATATGTTTTAAATATGTATATCTCAAGGTCGATGGAAGAATAAATGGGTATATAAGTGTCTAAATGGATGATTTTTTTTGTAAAATTGATTGTATAACTGACTAAGTGTATCTTAGTGAATACATGGGTTAGTGAGTAATGTTTAAATATGAAAATATCTGTATCAGTCTCTCACTTTGTGTATAAGTGGCTGCATGGGTTGGTGAGTAGCTACATGAGTGTCTATATGGGTTATTAGTTGGTTTTTTGAGTATCAGTATGAGTGTCTGAGTGTCTGTATGGTTCGGTGGGGGGTATTACGCATGTATTCAGTAAGACACATTTAATCACTCACTTATACAGTCAGTCACACACCTACTAAATCCTTCATCCAGACACTTATACACCCACTCATTCTTCAATACACCTTGGCATATATATAAAACATATTTAAACTTTACAGAAACACACAGTCACTGGATGATGTCATCAGTGATGTCATTTGAGATGTCATCAGTGATGTCATCAGTGATGTCACTGACTATGTCATGAATGATGTAATATGTGACGTCATCAGCAGTGCATTGCAGGGGCGCGAGTTATACTTAGCTGAACTAACTATAACGGGGGAATTTCTATGGTTTTATACGAGTGAAATGTCCAACTAACTATAACATCCCTGAAACCTATGGTTTTTTCAATGAATTTCTTAGGTTTTTTAAATGCTAATTTCTAACTATAACGTGCCTGAAACCTATGTTTTTTTCAGTAAATTTCAAAGGTTTTTTAAATGCTAATTTCTATCTATAACATAGCAGTCGCGTTTGCAGAGTGGTGGAGAAAGGTGAGCGTGGCCTTCAAACACCTTTTAGCAATCCCACTGTGTGGGATTTAGCGGACGTAACAAGAGGGATAGTTAGCCCCCAACGTCAACCTTGGTGGCCAACTACCCCTTTTATTACCTCCAGTAAATCCCACACAGCAGAATTGCTAACTTGTTATATCAGGCCCCACCCCTCCTTGCAGCACTCTGCAAACGCGCCCGCTGGTGCGTTCTACGTTGGGGGATTAAGTCCCCTCCAAACCTGAGGGTCCCTGAGGCCAACTAGCCCACCATGTACCTTCAATTTGCGCCACAGAGCTGCGTTGCAGAGAGGTGGTCTGAGGCCACGCCCCTTTTTACACCTCTCTGCAACGCAGCTCTGTGGCGCAAACTGAAGGTACCTGGTGGGCTAGTTGGCCCCCAGGGACCCTCAGGATTGAAGGGGACTTAATCCCCCAAGTTACTACGCGCCAGGGGGCTCATTTGCACACTTGCCATATCAGGCCCTGCCCCCTCCCTGCACCACTGTGCAAACGCGCCCCCTGGCGCGTTGTAAGTTGGGAATTAATTCCCCTTCAATCCTGAGGGTCCTTGAGGCCAACTAGCCCACCAGGTACCTTCTATTTGTGCCACAGAGCTGCGTTGCAGAGAGGTGGTCTGAGGCCATGCCCCTTTTTAGACCTCTCTGCAGCGCAGCTCTGTGGTGCAAACTGAAGGTACCTGGTGGGCTAGTTGGCCCCCAGGGACCCTCAGGATTCAAGGGGACTTAATCCCCCAAGTTACAACACGCCAGGGGGCCCATTTGCACACTTGCCATATCAGGAGCCGCCCCCTCCTTTCACCACTGTGCAAACGCGCCCCGTCGCGCATTTTAAGTTGGGGGATTAAGTCCCCTTGAATACTGAGGGTCCCTGGGGTCCAACTAGCCCACCAGGTACCTCCAGTAAGCGCCACAGAGCTGCGTTGCAGAGAGGTGTTCAAAGGGGCGTGGCCTCTGACCACCTCTCTGCAAGGCAGCCCTGTGGCGCATACTGGAGGTACCTGGTGGGCTAGTTGGCCCCCAGGGACCCCCAGTATTGAAGGGGAATTAATTCCCCAACTTAAAACGCGCAACAGGGTGCGTTTGCAGAGTGTTGCTGGGAGGGGGCGGGGCCTCGGCACGATACCCGTCATATTTTTTATTTCTTTTTTTTTAGAAGGGGGGCTGTGTGGCCCCTCTTCTTTTTCCTTTTTTTGGGCCCTGGGGACCCCATCCCCCAGGGCCTGACCCCTTTTTAAAAAAAAATCTGAACGGGAAGAGGGCCGCGTGGGCCCCCCTCCCGTGGCCAATTCCGGCCCCGGGGACCCCATTCCCCGGGGCATTGCCACTTTTAGTTAATTTTTTAAGGAGGGGGGCTGCGTGGCCCCCCTCCTGAGGCCTCTATTGGCCCCGGGGACCCCATCCACCGGGGCAGGCCCTATCCGTTGGGGACCGTGGGGGGAGCCCCAATGCCCCCACGGTCCCGCCGGCTCCCCGCGTCCTGCAGGAGCCGGCATTGCTTTTCCACATGGGGAGCTGCTGACATGCAGCTCCCCGTGTGGAAAAGCAATCTGCTTTGGATTTTGGAAGCGAGAGCAGGTTTCCCTGCTCTCGCTTCCAAAATCCAAAGCAAGTTTGCTATGACAGGGCGGGAGCCGCATGGCTCCCGCCCTGCCATAGCAAACAGCAGTGTCCCGGGGGTGGGCACCCCGGGACACTGCAGGAGCCGGCCCTGGGGGATGGCGGTCCCCAGGGCCATCAAGGGCTCCAGGAGGAGGTCCGCGCAGCCCCCTCCCAATGTGATTAAAGCCCCGGGGAGGTGGTGGTCCCTGGGGCTCGGGGGCCCATAACGGACCCCCGCATTTGCATTTTAGTGCCCTGGGGTGGTGGCGGTCCCTGGGGCGTGTGGGGGGGCTCGAGCCCCCCCACACAGGTTTATTTATGTTTTAAAAAAAGCCCTGGGGTGGAGGTCCCCGGGGCTTGGGGGGGCCTTGGAGGCCCCCCACATTAAACACGAAGCCCCAGGGGGTGGCGGTCCCCGGGGCTGCGGGAGGGCCGAGTGCCCTCCCGCACATAATTTTAAGCAAGCCCTGGGGGTGGCAGTCCCCGGGGCTGCAGGAGGGCCGAGTGCCCTCCCGCACATAATGTTAACCAAGCCCCGGGGGGTGGCGGTCCCCGGGGCTGATGGGGCCCCGCATATATTTGTTGGAAATGCCCAAGGGACCTGGCCCACCCGGGGGCCTCAATTAAATGAAGCGCGGGAGCCCGCGCTTCATTTTTTAAAAACATTTTGGCGGGATTTGCGACCACAGCGCGAATTTCGCCGAATCTTTTTTTTTTTTTTTTAAATGCTTTTTTGGGCCCTGGGGGTCCTTGTGGGACCCCCTGAGCAGGCCTGGGGGGTCAGGGTGTTTCTACCCTGCCCCCTTTTCTTGTTTTTCGCATTTGTTTCACTGTTTTTTTGTGACTCAGTTCTACCGAGTCACAAGATGGCTGCCAACACTTCCTGGTTTGGAGTGTTGACAGCCAATTAGAATAAAGCTTGTGGTCGGTAGGGTCTGCGGATCCACCGTGCCTCTAGATATCGATATTTTTATTTGTTTAATTTCTCAGCAACTACTGAACGGATTTACACCATTTTTAAAAAGGTCGCTTTCTGAGCCAAGCAATACCTTTTTGCCAAATTTGGTGTAATTCCGTTCATCAGTTCGGGCTGTAGCCTTGGCTAAAGTTTCCTATGGGAAATTGATTTTTTGACTCTTACTTTTTGAATTTCTCAGCAACTACTGAACGGATTTACACCATTTAAAAAAAATGGTCTCTTTCTGAACCAAGAGCTACCTTTTTGCCAAATTTCATGTAATTCCGTTCAGCAGTTCGGGCTGTAGCTCCTGGCGAAAATTTCCTATGGAAATTAACATGGAGAAAACACTTTTTGGGACCCCTTTTTTCTCAGCCCCCACTTGACAAATCACCCCCAAACTTTCAGGATAGGAGCTGACCTGGATGAAACATTTTTTGGAGAATTTCGCGAAGATTCGTTAAACAGTGCAAAAGTTATTGGTAAAACAAAAAACGCATTTCCTATGGAAACTAGGTTCTAACTATAACTACCTACTGGCGACCGAAATGTTTTGATCAAAATACATATCGAAAGACATTTTTTATGCCCATATATTAATTTATTTATTTAATCATGTGATCTAAATGATTTTAGTGTGGTCCAGAATTGATTGTAGTAAATATAAGAAAAGTTTTAATAATAATATTTTAACAATTTTCTATTTTAAGTGCATGTAAATTGAAAAAACCTTTTAGATTCAATAAGTGTTGGAAAGCTATATGATACCTCTTTAAGGAATGGTAAAAAACGATAAAAGTGGAATAAAAAGAAAAAAGGAAAAAGTATATCCCAAAAAAAATATTTATGAGAGAGAAAATAACATATTTGGTATGGACATTATGACAAGACTAAATGAGCATGCACTATGTATTCAGCTGGAGGGAGATTAAGACACTTGTCAAAAAGAACTTCGAGCTTGATCCATCATGCACTATGTACAAATGTTTTTTATTATCTGTTCTTTATCATTTGTTATACCTCTTCACAACATATCCATACACATAAAAATGTTTAATAGATGTTAGACAAGTAGTGATATGTAAAGAAATCTTTGACTCTTAAAAATCTTGATTCAAAATGAGTAGGGTTTTAACACGGCAAATCTTTATTTGTAACTTTTCCAAAAACGTTGTGTGATGAAGTCTGTTTTCCATTGTTATGGTTGCAGCAACTCACGTGATCGGGAATTGTTGTTTTTAAATAATGAGAAAATGGCAATAGCGTTGTTGGTGTGAGCAAGCCTGCGGACGCAGGCGAAACACGTTACCGAGAAACCGGAAAATAAAAGAGAATCTCTTTTAAATTAAACTGGAGTCCTAGTGTTGGTGTCCAGGTACCGGATGGGAACTGGAGTTGGTGTTCGTAAATGAGCCGCGTTGCTGGAAGCAGCTGTCACTAACACACCCTCGATCAGGAGCTTCCTGGAATCCAGCGGGATGGATGTGAGATGCGGCGCATAACTTGAAGCCCCCCCGAAGTACGGCAATTCGACACGGAAAAATTACCGCGAGGAGGAAGGAATGAACCGAAAGCAGTGAGTCGGAGGACCCTTGCAGTCGGGTGAGTTCCGTGCCTCAGAGTGAGGTTTTCCGTTTTATATACAGTAGGGGAGATGAGCCGGAAGGTTGTCCGCCGGGACATCAGTAAAAAGAGCAAAAATACAGATTCTCGTAAAAGATATAAGAACGGTACAGATTTGACGTGTGAGAGTGAAAGCAGCCATAATGGATACATGGCTACAGGAGCGAGAAGAGGCAGCAAATTCGGGGTTTGACGATAGCAAAGAGATTGATCTTAACCGCAAAGGAAGGTCTCAAGCTGTAACCCATGAAGGAAATGTACAGGAATTAATGAGGAAATTGGAAAAATTAAAACGAGGAGAGGTTGCCAAATGGTGGGAAGTGAAATCTCTAGAAAAGTACATAGAGGTCGGAAGGGTCACACGAGGACTGAGGATCCTTGTGGCACCTACATTTGAGGACCCCAACCCGGAAATGTTGAAGGAATGGGCTGCCAACAATGCAGATTCTTCCCGTAACATGATGGCAATACTTATCAAGTATGCGAAAAAAGACAGGAACAAGTTACTAGAAGAAATCCAAAAAACGGAGTTAGAGTAAAAGGATGTAATGAAAGCAGAAGCCCTGGCCAAATTTGAGAGTGAACTACTTGTAAAACTGAAAAAACAAGAACAAACGATAAGGGAAAGAAAAGCAATCAAATTCTTAAGAGACAAGTTAGATTACCAGAGGGGACAGATCTATACTTTCGCTCGACGCTTTGATAATCTCAGGAGACAGAGGCTGTCAGGAATAGCGGCCATTTGGAAGAAACAGGGACCACAGAGCATGGGAAACGAGAGTGCTTCTGAAAGAAGCTCAATAGCCATATCAGATGTGGAGACTTGCTCTGATGAGGATGGTGCAGGCACTTCAAGGAATGCTGAAATAGTACCGAGTGTAGTTGAAGAATTTCTTTTTTAGGTATAGACAGAACGCAGAACAACAGAAAGAGACCGCAAGATCAAAAAGGAAAAAACCACCCAGGAAACGAAAGAACAGGAGAGGAGGGAATGGAACTAAGGTCGGGAATGAAAACCAAAGAGAGATACAAAGGCAAATAGAATGTGACCCCACCACCATTATAAATTTAACCAACATAGTGCTATCAGAGGAAGAAAGCAACATCCTAGCATTGGGACTATCCTTTTGCAGAAAAACGAACTTTGATTATTGCCAGACACGAATAGATTTCTTTAAATTTGTAAGAAAATTAAAATTATGTAAATATTTTTCGCAAAAAAGCCAATCAGGAAATCGACAAGATGTGGTAGAAGACAACTTGAACCTAGAAGTGGGAGACCTACAAGCATTACAAGAAATTTGTGAATTAGAACTAGAATGCGAAGGAGAAAAGTCAAGTGAAATGCCAAGTGACACTTTTGAGTCTTTGGGAATCGATACCTGGAAAGGTGTAAAAACATCATTCAGACCAGTATCCACATTTATGCCTAATGCCCCAAGAGATCTTATTGATTCATTTTCAGAAGCTGTGATTAAAGATCTGAAGGATCTAGCTCTGTTATCGAACAAGAACTTTGGAAATGAGAATAACACTCAGGATCGGAAATATATTAAAGTCATCAACAGAATAAAAGATGATAAGAACATAGTGGTTCGTGAATCGGACAAGGGAGGAAATGTGGTACTCTGGCCACTATCATTGTATAATGAGGAGGCGAGACTACAACTCAGCGACAGCAGTTGCTATAAAAAGATCCCACACAGCAACTTGATGGAAATCAAGAACAGACTGCATAAAGAATTGGCACGCTGGAGAGGCCTGGGTTTGTTATCCCAGGAAGAATATCAATTTTAAAAAATAGAAAACCCTGTAACACCCATCCTATACCTAATTCCCAAAGTACATAAGAACAAAGAGAAGCCACCAGGAAGGTCCATTATCTCCGCCATTGGAAGTCTATTTGAAACGACCTCAACCTATTTGGACCACTTCCTGCAAGAATTTGTCATGAAACTTCCAGCATATATACAAGATACGCAAGACTTCTTGAACAAAATAGAATCAGTAATTTGGAAGGATACTTATTTGTTGATTACATTAGATGCCACATCTCTGTATACTAGTATCGAACACGAGGCAGGACTAAATGCTATGCGTCACTTTCTGGACAAACGACATATCTCATACCATCAGCATTCTAGGATGTTGATTGAAATGGGTAGAATGTGCCTAGAAAATAACTGTTTTTTATTTGGAAATGAGACATACAAACAGATTCGTGGGACGGCGATGGGCACCTTCTTCGCCCCCAGCTATGCTAATTTGCATATGGGCTGGTGGGAGGAGCAGGTGCTCAGAGTCAATCATGTGAAGGAATGGAATGAAAATGTGATTTTTTGGAAAAGGTTCATAGATGACCTGTTTTTAATCTGGGAAGGGTCGGTTGAATCTGCTAAAGAGTTTATTGTACAATTGAACAACAATTCACTTAATTTAAAACTCACAGATACAATAGATAGAACATCAGTGACTTTCCTAGATCTTGAGATTTATGTAAAAAACAACCTATTACATACACGCACGTTTAGGAAAGTCACAGCAGGAAACTCCATCCTTCATGCGAACAGTTTCCACCCCACCAAATTGAAAATGAGCATACCATATGCCGAACACCTAAGAATGAAAAGGAATTGTAGTGAAAAGGAGGCATTAGTGGAAGCTCAGAACAGTTTAACAAAAAGATTTAAGGCCAAGAATTATAAAGATCAGGTCCTGAGCCAAGCATTGCATAAAATTAGTGGCATCGAAAGAGAAGCTCTACTAAAAATCAAAGAAAAGAATGAAAAAGATTAAATTAAAAACAGGACAAAGCAGAAATAAGATTGATTACAGGATACAGTGCCTACCACACAAAAGTGAGAGATTGTGTGAGTAGACACTGGCATCTAGTAAAAAGTGATCCAATCATGGGTGCAGTGGTTAAACGGAGGCCCCAAGTTACCTTTAAAAGAGCCAAATCAATGAGGCAAGAATTAGTGGATAGCAGTCCAGAACTAATTAAATCTGAAAACTGGCTTAAGGCGAATCCAGGATTTGATAAATGCCAAAAGTGCAAAGCCTGTACAATTGCACTAAACACCAAACAAGTACTATCCCCATTAATGGCAAAGCCCTGGAAAATCAAATATTTTTTAAACTGCCGTAGTGACCATGTGGTGTACATTTTAAAATGTTCTTGCCAAAAGTTTTATGTGGGAAGCACTATCCACATGGCCCAAGTTCGCATTTTACAACATATGCGAGCGATAAAAAACAATGACAAGACGTATCCGGTGGCACGCCATATTAATGAGATTCATAAAGGCAACCTACAGGATCTAAATTACTTTGTGATAGATCAGGTACCAAAAATGAGAAGGGGCGGAAATAGAGAAAGAAAATTACGGCAGCTAGAGTCCAAATATATAGTTCTTTTTAACACCAGAATTCCGTTTGGTATGAACACAGACGAAGATTTGCATGTGCATCTTAGCCATTAGTAGTATCCATAAAAAGGCTGAATTTTAATTAGAACCCGAGGAAAATATAAATTAAAACATAGAATGAATAAACCAGTCGTGTTAAGAGATGGAGAGATCATGTGGTGTGTAGTTATCAATATGAAGTGATATTGCTATAAGCACCAAAAGAATAATTTGAATTGTAAGGTATTTTCTGCATGTACCAGGACATAGTCCAATCACTAAAGGATACAATTAGAATCGAAATAATAATGAATAATGAATTATGTGGCAAACGGTCAATAACCACTTGCACTTTAGTAAAAATTTGCACTATGAGGTTATTGAATATACTGTATGTATTATATTTGCACAAATTTTTATTGCACATTGCACTATTTGCACAATGCTTTGTTGCACATTGCACTAGCACTTTAATAACTGACCGAAATGTTTTGATCAAAATACATATCGAAAGACATTTTTTATGCCCATATATTAATTTATTTATTTAATCATGTGATCTAAATGATTTTAGTGTGGTCCAGAATTGATTGTAGTAAATATAAGAAAAGTTTTAATAATAATATTTTAACAATTTTCTATTTTAAGTGCATGTAAATTGAAAAAACCTTTTAGATTCAATAAGTGTTGGAAAGCTATATGATACCTCTTTAAGGAATGGTAAAAAACGATAAAAGTGGAATAAAAAGGAAAAAGTATAACCAAAAAATATATATTTATGAGAGAGAAAATAACATATTTGGTATGGACATTATGACAAGAATAAATGAGCATGCACTATGTATTCAGCTGGAGGGAGATTAAGCCACTGTCAAAAAGAACTTCGAGCTTGATCCATCATGCACTATGTACAAATGTTTTTTATTATCTGTTCTTTATCATTTGTTATACCTCTTCACAACATATCCATACACATAAAAATGTTTAATAGATGTTAGACAAGTAGTGATTTGTAAAGAAATCTTTGACTCTTAAAAATCTTGATTCAAAATGAGTAGGGTTTTAACACGGCAAATCTTTATTTGTAACTTTTCCAAAAACATTGTGTGATGAAGTCTGTTTTCCATTGTTATGGTTGCAGCAACTCACGTGATCGGGAATTGTTTTTTTTAAATAATGAGAAAATGGCAATAGCGTTGTTGGTGTGAGCAAGCCTGGGGACGCAGGCGAAACGAGTTACCGAGAAACCGGAAAATAAAAGAGAATCTCTTTTAAATTAAACTGGAGTACTAGTGTTGGTATCCAGGTACCGGATGGGAACTGGAGTTGGTGTTCATATATATATATATATTCACTGAAAAAACCATAGGTTTTAGGGACAGTTATAGTTAGTTGGACATTTCACTCGTACAAAACCCGTGAAATTCCCCCGTTATAGTTAGTTCAGCTAACTATAACTCGCGCCCCGCAATGCACTGCTGATGACGTCACATATTACATCACTCATGACATGGTCAGTGACATCACTGATGACATCACTGATGACATCTCAAATGACATCACTGTTGACATCATGCAGTGACTGTGTGTTTCTGTAAAGTTTAAATATTTTTAATATATATAGGAAAAGACGTATTGAAGAATGAGTGGGTGTATAAGTGTCTGTATGGATGATTTAGTAGGTGCGTGACTGACTCTATAAGTGAGTGATTTAACGTATCTTACTGAATGCATGGGTTAGTGACTAAACTGGGTGAATGTCTGTATCCGTCTGTCTGTTGCTGTGTAAGTGGCTGCATGTGTTTGTGAATAGCTACATGAGTGTGTATATGAGTTATTGAATGGTTGTCTGAGTATCTGTATGGGTGCCTGAGTGTTTGTGTGGGAGGGGTGTGTGCGACTCTGTGCATAGATGTGTGAGTGGGTGATTCACTGGGTGGATGGTTTCAAGAGTGCATCTGTAATAGACTGTATGGGTGGGTAAGTGTGTGTAAGAGTGTGTTAGTGAGTGAATGTATGTCCCAGTGGTACATGTGTGAGTAACTACATATGTGAAAGGCAGTATATATGTGTGTTGGAGTATATAAATAGCTATTAGCGAGAGTGAGTGATTGTGATAGTGGCTGTATGGATGAGTGTGTGCTTGTATCAGTGATTGTATAAGAGCGTAACAATGTGCTAGTATTTGTATGATTAAGTGAGCTGGTGTGTGTATAACTGTATAGGTGAGTAAATGGCAGTGTGTTTAATTATTTGCATGACTGACTAGGTGTGTGAGTACCTCTATGGATGAGTGGCGGTGTTTGAGTGTCTATATAGGAGTAAGAGTGCATATGATAGTCCTGTACTGAGTGACCATAAGTATGAGTGACTGTACGGGTGAGTGAGTGGATGTGTGTGTGTAGACCTAAGAATCAGTGAGTGGGTATATAGTTATTGGTGTTGGAGTGTCTATGGTTTTGCGAATGGCAGTCTGTAATTTAGAGTGGGTGTATCAAAGGTTATATTAGGGTGTGAGGAGGTGCATCAGATTATCACGTGGATGATGTCATCAGTGATGTCATCAGTGATGTCATTTGAGATGTCATCAGTGATGTCATCAGTGATGTCACTGACCATGTCATGAGTGATGTAATATGTGACATCATCAGCAGTGCATTGCGGGCGCGAGTTATAGTTAGCTGAACTAACTATAACGGGGGAATTTCAAGGGTTTTGTACTGAGTGAAATGTCCAACTAACTATAACTGTCCCTAAAACCTATGGTTTTTTCAGTGAATTTCAAAGGTTTTTTAAATGCTAATTTCTAACTATAATGTGTCTGAAACCTATGGTTTTTTCTGTGAATTTCAAAGGTTTTTTAAATGCTAATTTCTAACTATAACGTGCCTGAAACCTATGGTTTTTTCAGTGAATTTCAAAGGTTTTTTAAATGCTAATTTCTAACTATAACGCCCCTAAAACCTATGGTTTTTTCAGTGAATTTCAAAGGTTTTGTAAATGACAATTTTTAAATGTATTAATTGTTATATTTATTTTTTTGATACTGATTTACTACATTTTTTAAAACTATTTATTTTTAGATATTTTATTTATTAAATTACATTGTAATTACATTATACATTACATTACAAAATATACTTTCTCTGAATGAATTACTTTAGTTTAAATAGTTTGCAAATAGGCAATAGAGTTTTAAGTACAGTAGTTACAGTTGTTGCAATGGGCAACACAATTTCAAACACAATGCAACATTGAGCTGAATGTGAATTTCTAGTTAAATGCAATTAGTTACTTTATGGATTACTTTTCTAACCACAGGACTGGATCCTAGATTCAGTCCTGGGACATCTCCTGTAAACAGTTGAGTAAAAGCGTTTTGGTTACAGTAGTGATTTTTAAGGAATATTATTGTATTTTAAAAGTTGACACTTAGAAACTTTTTCACATATAATCACCAATGTTATCCTATGGGAGGAAATTCACTTAGCAGGTAAGTAGTGTTATCGTTACTTTTTCTTACTCAGTGTTGGATCCTGGATCCAGCACTGGTGCATCTCCTGTAAACAGTTGAAAGAATGCGTTTAAGTCATACAGGCGATTTTTAAGGAATATTTGTAATTTGTGAAAATCGACACTTTGAAACTTTTCTGCTGAAAACCAGACAATGGATTCCTATGGAAGGAAATATAAGTTACTGGTAAGTACGGTTAGAATTACTTTTCAGGGTCAGTCCTGGGCTAAAAGATGCAGCACTGGGTTCTCTCCTGATAACAGGTGAGTAAATCGGAATTCGTAGTTCGGTTGATTTTAGAGGAATATTATAAAGTTCCAAAACTCCACACTTAATAGAATTTCCAAGTGAAACCAGTCAATGTTAGCCTATGGAAGGAAATTCAAGTTGCTGGTAAGTACGGTTAAAATTACTTTTCAGGATCAGTACTGGGCTGAAAGATGCAGCACTGAGGTCTCTCCTGATAACAGGTGAGTAAATCGAAATCCGTATTTCGGCTGATTTTAGAGGAATATTATAAAGTTCCAAAACTGCACACTTAGAAGAATTTCCAAGTGAAACCAGTCAATGTTAGCCTATGGAAGGAAATTCAAGTTACTGGTAAGTACGGTTAGAATTACTTTTCAGGACCAGTACTGGGCTGAAAGATGCAGCACTGAGGTCTCTCCTGATAACAGGTGAGTAAATCGGAATTCGTATTTTGGCTGATTTTAGAGGAATATTATAAAGTTTCAAAAATTGACACTTAGAAGAATTTCCAAGTGAAACCAGTCAATGATATCCTATGGAAGGAAATTCAAGTTACTGGTAAGTACGGTTAAAATTACTTTTCAGGATCAGTACTGGGCTGAAAGATGCAGCACTGAGGTCTCTCCTGATAACAGGTGAGTAAATCGGAATTCGTAGTTCGGCTGATTTTAGAGGAATATTTGTATGTTTCAAAAATCGACACTTAGAAACTTTTTCAGCAAAAAGCAGGCAATGATATCCTATGGAAGGAAATTCAAGTTACTGGTAAGTACGGTTAAAATTACTTTTCAGGATCAGTGCTGGGCTAAAAGATGCAGCACTGGGTTCTCTCCTGATAACAGGTGAGTAAATCGGAATTCGTAGTTCGGCTGATTTTAGAGGAATATTTGCACAATGGTGAAGGGAGGGGGCGGGGCCTGAGGTGACATCTGTGCAAACGCGCCCCATGGCGCGTTTTAAGTTGGGGGATTAAGTCCCCTTGCATCATGAGGGTCCCTGGGGGCCAACTAGCCCCCCAGGAACCTCCAGTATGCGCCAGTGGGCTGCGTTGCAGAGATGTGTACAGAGGCCACACCCCTTTACACCTCTCTGCAACGCAGCTCTGTGGCGCTTTCTGGACGTACCTGTTGGGCTAGTTGGCCCCCAGGGACCCTCAGGATTGAAGGGGATTTAATTCCCCATCTTAAAACACGCCACGGGGCCTGTTTGCACACATGTCACCTGAAGCCCCGCCCTCCCTTCACCACTGTGCAAACACGCCCAGTGGCGCGTTTTAAGTTGGGGGATTAAGTCCCCTTGAATCCTGAGGGTCCCTGAGTCAAACTAGCCCACCATGTACTTCCAAAAGCGCCACAGAGCTGCGTTGCAGAGAGGTGTAAAAAGGGGCGTGGCCTCTGTACACCTCTCTGCAACGCAGCCCTGGCGCATACTGGAGGTTCCTGGTGGGCTAGTTTGCCCCCAGGGACCCCAGTATTCAAGGGGAATTACTTCCTTCTCAAAACGCGCCAGGGGGCGCGTTTGCAGACTGCTGCAGGGAGGGGGCGGGGCCTCCGGCATGATGCCGGTCTTTTTTTTTTCTTTTTTTCTTTTTTTTTTTGATTGGGAGGGGGCTGCGTGGCCCCCTTCCCTTGGCCACTTTTGGCCCCGGGGACCCCATCCCCAGGGCCTGAGCATTTTATTTTATTTTTAAATTAAAAAAAACGGGAAGGGGCCGCGTGGCCCCCCTTCCCTGGGCCTGTATTGGCCCCGGGATCCCATCCCCGGGGCATGCCCTCAATTTTTATTTTTTTAATTTGGAGGGGGCTGCGTGGCCCCCTCCTCAGGCCATTTAATGCCCCGGGGACCCCATCCCCGGGCCGGCCTTGCCCTTTTTTTTTTTTTTTTTTTTATAATTTGGGGAGGGGGGCTGCGTGGCCCCCCACCCAGGCCACTTATGGCCCCATCCCCCGGGGCCTGGCCGCTGGTTGGGGACTGTGGGGGTCCCCAATCCCCCACAGTCCCAGCCGGCTCCCCGCCTCCTGCGCGAGCCAGCATTGCTTTTCCACATGGGGAGCAGCTAACATGCTGCTCCCCATGTGGAAAGCATTGGGTTTGCACTTTGAAAGAGAGAGCAGGTTTCCTGCTCTCTCTTTCAAAATGCAAACTACAGTGTCCTGGGGGTAGGCACCCCGGGACACTGCAGGAGCCGGCCCTGGGGGGTGGCGGTCCCCAGGGCCATCAAGGGCTCCAGGAGGGGGGCCGCGCGGCCCCCCTCCCATCCAGTGCACAGCCCTGGGGAGGTGGTGGTCCCCGGGGCTTTGGGGGTCCGTAACGGACCCCCATATTAAAATCTTTAGTGCCCCGGGGAGGTGGCGGTCCCCGGGGCGTGTGGGGGGGCTGGAGCCCCCCCACACAGGTCAAAAAATTTAAAAAAAGAAGCCCCGGGGAGGTGGCGGTCCCCGGGGCAGCGGGAGGGCAAAGAGCCCTCCCGCACCATTATTTTTTTTAAGCCCCGGGGGTGACAGTCCCCGGGGCTTGGGAAGCCTTAGAGGCCCCCACATATTAAAAGAAACCCTGCATGCCCCTCGGGACTTGGCCCACCCGGGGCCACTATACTAACGAGCGCGGGAGACCGCGCTTCGTTTTTTCTCAGCGGGATCCGCGCACCCTGAGCGCATCCCGCCGTTTTTTGTTTTTTTTTAAATGCTTTTTTCCGCCCAGGGGGTCCTTGTGGGTGGGCCAAGTCCCCGGGGCATGGTGGGGGGGTTTAAATTTAATGTGGGGGGCCTCTAAGGCCCCCCAAGCCCCGGGGACCGCCACCCCCCGGGGCTTTCAAAAAATAATGGTGCGGGAGGGCTCTTGGCCCTCCCGCAGCCCCGGGGACCGCCATCCCCCGGGGCTTCTTTTTTTAAAAATTATTTTCACCTGTGTGGGGGCTCCAGCCCCCCCACATGCCCCGGGGACTGCCACCTCCCCGGGGCACTAAAGATTTGAATATGGGGGTCTGTTACGGACCCCCAAAGCCCCGGGGACCACCACCTCCCCGGGGCTGTGAAATGGTTGGGAGGGGGGCCCTTGATGGCCCTGGGGACCGCCACCCCCAGGGCCGGCTCCTGCAGTGTCCCGGGTGCCTACCCTCGGGACACTGTAGTTTGCTATGACAGGACGGGAGCCTCGCGGCTCCCGTCCTGTCATAGCAAACTTGGTTTGCATTTTGAAAGAGAGAGCAGGAAACCTGCTCTCTCTTTCAAAATGCAAACCAATTGCTTTCCACATGGGGAGCAGCATGTTAGCTGCTCCCCATGTGGAAAAGCAATGCTGGCTCGCGCAGGAGGCGGGGAGCCAGCTGGGACTGTGGGGGATTGGGGACCCCCACAGTCCCCAACCAGAGGCCAGGCCCCGGAGGATGGGGTCCCCGGGGCCATAAGTGGCTAGGGAGGGGGCCACGCAGCCCCCTCCCCAAATTAAAAAAAAAAAAAAAAAAAGGGCATGGCCCGCCCGGGGATGGGGTCCCGGGGCCTTAAATGGCCTGAGGAGGGGGCCACGCAGCCCCCTCCAAATTTAAAAATACAAATCGAGGGCATGCCCGGGGATGGGGTCCCCGGGGCCAACACAGGCCCAGGGAAGGGGGCCACGCGGCCCCCTTCCCGTTTTTTAAATTTAAAATAAAAATGCTCAGGCCCCGGGGGATGGGGTCCCCGGGGCCAAAAGTGGCCAAGGGAAGGGGGCCACGCAGCCCCCTCCCATTAAAAAAAAAATCGACCGGCATCGTGCCGGAGGCCCCGCCCTCCCAGCAGTACTCTGCAAACGCGCCCCTGGCGCGTTTTAAGAAGGGAAGTAATTCCCCTTGAATACTGGGGGTCCTGGGGACCAACTAGCCCACCAGGAACCTCCAGTATGCACCAGGGGCTGCATTGCAGAGAGGTGTACAGAGGCCACGCCCCTTTACACCTCTCTGCAACGCAGCTCTGTGGCGCTTTTAGAAGTACATGGTGGGCTAGTTGGACTCCAGGGACCCTCAGGATTCAAGGGGACTTAATCCCCCAACTTAAAACGCGCCACGGGGCGCGTTTGCACAGTGGTGAAGGGATGGGGCGGGGCTTCAGGTGACATGTGTGCAAACAGGCCCCGTGGCGCATTTTAAGATGGGGAATTAAATCCCTTCAATCCTGAGGGTCCCTGGGGGCCAACTAGCCCAACAGGTACGTCCAGAAAGCGCCACAGAGCTGCATTGCAGAGAGGTGCAAAAGGGGCGTGGCCTCTGAACACCTCTCTGCAACGCAGCCTCCTGGCGCATACTGGAGGTACAGGGTGGGCTAGTTGGACCCCAGGGATCCTCATGATTCAAGGGGACTTAATCCCCAACCTAAAACGCGCCACGGGGCGCGTTTGCACAGATGTCACCTCAGGCCCCGCCCCTCCCTTCACCATTGTACAAATATTCCTCTAAAATCAGCCGAACTACGAATTCCTATTTACTCACCTGTTATCAGGAGAGACCTCAGTGCTGCATCTTTCAGCCCAGTACTGATCCTGAAAAGTAATTTTAACCGTACTTACCAGTAACTTGAATTTCCTTCCATAGGATATCATTGCCTGCTTTTTGATGAAAAAGTTTCTAAGTGTCGATTTTTGAAACATACAAATATTTCTCTAAAATCAGCCAAACTACGAATTCCGATTTACTCACCTGTTATCAGGAGAGACCTCAGTGCTGCATCTTTCAGCCCAGTACTGATCCTGAAAAGTAATTTTAACCGTACTTACCAGTAACTTGAATTTCCTTCCATAGGATATCATTGCCTGCTTTTTGCTGAAAAAGTTTCTAAGTGTCGATTTTTGAAACATACAAATATTCCTCTAAAATCAGACGAAATACGAATTCCGATTTACTCACCTGTTATCAGGAGAGAACCCAGTGCTGCATCTTTTAGCCCAGCAGTGACCCTGAAAAGTAATTCTAACCGTACTTACAGTAACTTGAATTTCCTTCCATAGGCTAACATTGACTGGTTTCACTTGGAAATTCTTCTAAGTGTGGAGTTTTGGAACTTTATAATATTTCTCTAAAATCAGCCGAACTATGAATTCCGATTTACTCACCTGTTATCAGGAGAGAACCCAGTGCTGCATCTTTTAGCCCAGAACTGACCCTGAAAAGTAATTCTAACCGTACTTACCAGTAACTTGAATTTCCTTCCATAGGAATCCATTGTCTGGTTTTCAGCAGAAAAGTTTCAAAGTGTCGATTTTCACAAACTTCAAATATTCCTTAAAAATCCCATGTGTGACTTAAACGCATTCTTTCAACTGTTTACAGGAGATGCACCAGTGCAGGTTCCAGGATCCACCACTGAGTAAGAATAAGTAACGATAACACTACTTACCTGCTAAGTGAATTTCCTCCCATAGGATAACATTGGTGATTCTATATGAAAAAGTTTCTAAGTGTCAACTTTTAAAATACAATAATATTCCTTAAAAATCACTACTGTAACCAAAACGCTTTTACTCAACTGTTTACAGGAGATGTCCCAGGACTGAATCTAGGATCCAGTCCTGTGGTTAGAAAAGTAATCCATAAAGTAACTAATTGCATTTAACTAGAAATTCACATTGAGCTCAATGTTGCTTTGTTTTTGCAATTGTGTTGCCCATTGCAACAACTGTAAATACTGTACTTAAAAGTCTATTGCCTATTTGCAAAGTATTTAAACTAAAGTAATTCATTCTGAGAAAGTATATTTTGTAATGTAATGTATAATGTAATTACAATGTAATTTAAAAAATAAAATATCTAAAAATAAATAGTTTAAAAAAATGTAAATCAGTATCAAAAAAATAAATATAACAATTAATACATTTAAAAATTGTCATTTACAAAACCTTTGAAATTCACTGAAAAAACCATAGGTTTCAGACACGTTATAGTTAGGAATTAGCATTTAAAAACCTTTGAAATTCACTGAAAAAACCATAGGTTTCAGACACGTTATAGTTAGGAATTAGCATTTAAAAAACCTTTGAAATTCACTGAAAAACCATAGGTTTCAGGCACGTTATAGTTAGAAATTAGCATTTAAAAACCTTAGAAATTCACTGAAAAAACCATAAGGTTTTAGGGACAGTTATAGTTAGTTGGACATTGCACTCGTACAAAACCCGTGGAAATTCCCCGTTATAGTTAGTTCAGGTAACTATAACTCGCGCCCCGCAATGCACTGCTGATGACGTCACATATTACATCACTCATGACATGGTCAGTGACATCACTGATGACATCACTGATGACATCTCAAATGACATCACGGATGACATCACTGATGACATCATCCATGTGAGAATTTAATGCATCTTCTCACACCCTAATATAAGTTTTGATACACCCACTCTAAATTACAGACTGCCATTCTCAAAACCATACACACTCCAATACCAATAAGTACATACCCACTCACTGATTCTTAGGTCTACACACACACATCTACTCACTCACCCATACAGTCACTCATACTTACAGTCACTCAGTACAGGACTATCATATGCACTCAAACACCTATATAAACACTCACACAACGCAACTCATCCATAGAGGTACTCACACACCTAGTCAGTCATGCAAATAATTAATCACACTCCAATTTACTCACCTATACAGTTATACACACCAGCTCACTTACTCATAAAAATAATAGCACATTCTTACGCTCCTATGCAATCACTGATGCAAGCACACACTCATCCATATAGCCACTCTCGCAATCACACACTCTCACTTATAGCCATTTATATACTCCAACACACATATATACTGCCTTTCACATATGTAGTTACTCACACATGTACCACTGAGATATACATTCAATCACTAACACACCCATACACACACTCACCCACCCATACAGTCCATCACAGACGCACTCTTGAAACCATGCACCCAGTGAATCACCCACTCACACATCTATGCACAGAGTCACACACACCCCACCCACACAAACACTGAGGCACCCATACAGATACTCAGAGAACCAATCCATAACCCATATAGACACTCATTTAGCTAGTCAGAAACCCATGCAGCTGCTTACACAACAACAGACAGACGGATACAGACATTCACACAGTTTAGTCACTCACTCATGCATCCTGTAAGATACGTTTAATCACTCACTTATAGACTCAGTCACGCACCTACTAAATCATCCATTCAGGCGCTTCTACACCCACTCATTCTTCAATACGCCTTTCCCTATATATATTAAACATATTTAAACTTTAGAGAAACACACAGTCACTGGATGATGTCATCAGTGATGTCATTTGAGATGTCATCAGTGATGTCATCAGTGATGTCACTGACCATGTCATGAGTGATGTAATATGTGACGTCATCAGCAGTGCATTGCGGGGGCGCGAGTTATAGTTACCTGAACTAACTATAACGGGGGAATTTCACGGGTTTTGTACGAGTGCAATGTCCAACTAACTATAACTGTCCCTAAAACCTTATGGTTTTTTCAGTGAATTTCTAAGGTTTTTTAAATGCTAATTTCTAACTATACCGTGCCTGAAACCTATGGTTTTTTCAGTGAATATATATATATATATATATATTCACTGAAAAATCCATAGGTTTTAGGGACAGTTATAGTTAGTTGGACATTTCACTCGTACAAAACCATAGAAATTCCCCGTTATAGTTAGTTCAGCTAACTATAACTCGCGCCCCGCAATGCACTGCTGATGACGTCACATATTACATCACTCATGACATGGTCAGTGACATCACTGATGACATCTCAAATGACATAACTGATGACATCACTGATGACATCATCCAGTGACTGTGTGTTTCTGTAAAGTTTAAATATGTTTAATATATATAGGGAAAGCCGTATTGAAGAATGAGTGGGTGTATAAGTGTCTGAATGGATGATTTAGTACGTGAGTGACTGACTCTACAAGTGAGTGATTAAATGTATCTTACTGAATGCATGGGTTAGTGACTAAACTGTGTGAATGTCTGTATCCGTCTGTCTGTTGGTTTGTAAGCGGCTGCATGGCTTTCTGAATAGCTACATGAGTGTCTACATGGGTTATTGATTGATTGTCTGAGTATCTGTATGGTTGCCTGAGTGTTTGTGTGGGTGGGGTGTGTGTGACTCTGTACATAGATGTGTGAGTTGGTGATTCACTGGGTGCGTGGTTTCAAGAGTGCATCTGTGATGGACTGTATGGGTGGGTGAGTGTGTGTATGGGTGTGTTAGTGATTGAATGTATATCTCAGTGGTACATGTGTGAGTAACTACATATGTGAAAGGCAGTATATATGTGTGTTGGAGTATATAAATGGCTATAAGTGAGAGTGTGTGATTGTGAGAGTGGCTGTATGGATGAGTGTGTACTTGTATCAGTGATTGTATAAGAGCGTAAGAATGTGCTAGTATTTGTATGAGTAAGTGAGCTGGTGTGTGTATAACTGTATAGGTGAGTAAATGGGTGTGTGATTAAGTTTTTTGCATGACTGACTAGGTGTGTGAGTACCTCTATGGATGAGTGGCGGTGTGTGAGTGTTTATATAGGTGTATGAGTGCATATGATAGTCCTGTACTGAGTGAGTAAGTATGAGTGACTGTACGGGTGAGTGAGTGAATGTGTGTGTAGACCTAAGAATCAGTGAGTGGGTATGTAGTTTTTGGTGTTGGAGTGTCTATGGTTTTGAGAATGGCAGTCTGTAATTTAGAGTGAGTGTATCAAAAGTTATATTAGGGTGTGAGAAGATGCATGAAATTATCACATGGATGATGTCATCAGTGATGTCATTTGAGATGTCATCAGTGATGTCATCAGTGATGTCACTGACCATGTCATGAGTGATGTAATATGTGACGTCATCAGCAGTGCATTGCGGGCGCGAGTTATAGTTAGCTGAACTAACTATAACGGGGGAATTTCTATGGTTTTGTACGAGTGAAATGTCCAACTAACTATAACTGTCCCTAAAACCTATGGTTTTTTCAGTGAATTTCAAAGGTTTTTTAAATGCTAATTTCTAACTATAACGTGTCTGAAACCTATGGTTTTTTCAGTGAATTGCAAAGGTTTTTAAATGCTAATTTCTAACTATAACGTGCCTGAAACCTATGATTTTTTAAGTGAATTTCAAAGGTTTTTTAAATGCTAGTTTCTAACTATGCCTACAGAGGTAGGACATGTGAAGAAAGAAGAAAAAAACGCACAGAAAGAAGCAAAAGATGTGCAGAAAGAACCAACAGAGGAGCAGAAAGAGGCCTTGTTGCAAAATCATCCTGTGCCCACAACTTTTTCAGACGGGTACTGGTGGTAACTGACTCTGACTAACCAGAGCCAGTGCTATGCTAAAAGACACTTAGAATACAGTGAAAACACCTACATACACTAGGGAACACTATGCGTTGGGGTACCCCTGTGATTAGCATGACCTCCTCTGCAAGTCCCTAGTACATAATAGGGCAGGGGATTAAAACTACCTCTTAAAACGCGCTACAGGGCGCGTTTGCACAGAGGTGAAGGGAGGGGCCTGAGGTGACATGTGTGCAAACGCACCCCGTGGCACGTTTTAAGTTGCGGGATTAAGTCCCTTGAATTCTGAGGGTCCCTGGGGCCCAACTAGCCCCCAGGTACCTACAGTTAGGACCACAGAGCTGAGTTGCAGAGAGGCGTTCCGAGGCCACGCACATTTTTCACCTCTCTGCAACGCAACTCTGTTGTGCTTACTGAAGGTACCTGGTGGGCTAGTTGGCCCCCAGGGTCCCTCAGGATTCAAAGGGAATTTATTCCCCAACTTAAAACGCACCACAGGGCGTGTTTGCGCACATGTCACCTGAGGCCCCGCCCCTCCCTTCACCACTGTGCAAACGCGCCCCGTGGTGCGTTTTAAGTTGGGGGATTAGGTCACCTTGAATCCTAAGGGTCCCTGGGGCCCAACTAGCCCACTAGGTACTTCCAGTAAGCACCACAGGCCTGCGTTACAACGCCTGTAACAAATTGTGCAGTTGTGTTTAGGTTGTGAAGAGGGTCATGCTGGGGGTAGTGTTTTAGGGTTTAGGGTAGTGCAGTGGTGTTTGTGTAGTGTAGGGGGTCATGCTGGGGGTAGATTTAGGGTTTAGGGTAGTGCAGTGGTGTTTGGGTAGTGTAGGGTGTCGTGCTGGGGGGAGTGTTTAGGGTTTAGGGTAGTGCAGTGGTGTTTGGGTAGTGTAGGGGGTCGTGCTGGGGGTAGTGTTTTAGGGTTTAGGGTAGTGCAGTGGTGTTTGGGTAGTGTAGGGGGTCGTGCTGGGGGTAGTGATTTAGGGTAGTGCAGTGGTGTTTGGGTAGTGTAGGGGGTACTGCTGGGGGTAGTGTTTTAGGGTTTAGGTTAGTGCAGTGGTGTTTGGGTAGTGTAGGGGTACTGCTGGGGGTAGTGTTTTAGGGTTTAGGGTAGTGCAGTGGTGTTTGTGTAGTATAGGGGTAGTGTTTTAGGGTTTTGGGTAGTGCAGTGGTGTTTGTGTAGTGTAGGAGGTCGTGTTTTAGGGTTTAGGGTAGTGCAGTGGTCTTTGGGTAGTGTAGGGAGTCGTGCGGGGGTAGTGTTTTAGGGTTTAGGGTAGTGTAGGGGGTCATGCGGGGGTAGTGTTTTAGGGATTAGGGTAGTGCATTGGTGTTTGGGTAGTGTAGGGGTCAAGCGGGGGTAGTGTTTTAGGGTTTAGGGCAGTGCAGTGGTGTTTGGGTAGTGTAGGGGGTCGTGCTGGGGGAGTGTTTTAGGGTTTAGGGCAGTGCAGTGGTGTTCGGGTAGTGTAGGGGTCATGCTGGGGGAGTGTTTTAGGGTTTAGGGCAGTGCAGTGGTGTTCGGGTAGTGTAGGGGGTCGTTCTGGGGGAGTGTTTGAGGGTTTAGGGCAGTGCAGTCGTGTTCGGGTAGTGTAGGGGGTTGTGCTGGGGGTAGTATTTTAGGGTTTAGGGTAGTGCAGTGGTGTTCGGGTAGTGTAGGGGGTCATGCTGGGGTAGTGTTCTAGGGTTTAGGGCAGTGCAGTGGTGTTTGGGCAGTGTAGGGGGTAAAGCTGGGGGTGGTGTTTTAGGGTTTAGGGCAGTGCAGTGGTGTTCGGGCAGTGTAGGGGGTTGGGCTGGGGGTGGTGTTTCAGGGTTTAGGGCAGTGCAGTGGTGTTCGGGCAGTGTAGGGGCGTGGTGTTTCAGGGTTTAGGGCAGTGCAGTGGTGTTCGGGCAGTGTAGGGGGTCGTGCAGGGGGTGGTGTTTCAGGGTTTAGGGCAGTGGTGTTCGGGCAGTGTAGGGGTCGTGCTGGGGGTGGTGTTTCAGGGTTTGGGGCAGTGCAGTGGTGTTCGAGCAGTAAAGGGGGTCGTGCTGGGGGTGGTGTTTCAGGATTTAGGGTAGTGCAGTGGTGTTCGGGCAGTGTAGGGGCGGTGCAGGGCGTGGTGTTTCAGGGTTTAGGGCAGTGCAGTGGTGTTTGGGCAGTGTAGGGGGTGCTGCAGTGGGTGGTGTTTCAGGGTTTAGGGCAGTGCATTGGTGTTCGGGCAGTGTAGGGGGTCATGCAGGGGTGGTGTTTCAGGGTTTAGGGCAGTGCAGCGGTGTTCGGGCAGTGTAGGGGGTCGTGCTGGGGCTGGTGTTTCAGGATTTAGGGCAGTACAGTGGTGTTCGGGCAGTGTAGGGGGTCATGCTGGGGCTGGTGTTTCAGGGTTTAGGGCAGTGCAGTGGTGTTCGGGCAGTGTAGGGGGTCTTGCTGGGGCTGGTGTTTCAGAGTCTAGGGCAGTGCAGTGGTGTTCGGGCAGTGTAGGGGGTCTTGCTGGGCCTGGTGTTTCAGGGTTTAGGGCAGTGCAGTGGTGTTCGGGCAGTGTAGGGGGTCGTGCTGGGGGGTTTCAGGGTTTAGGGCAGTGCAGTGGTGTTTGGGCAGTGTAGGGGGTCATGCTGGGGCTAGTGTTTCAGGATATAGGGCAGAGCAATGGTGTTCAGGCAGTGTAGGGGTTTTGCTGGAGGTGGTGTTTCAGGGTTTAGGGCAGTGCAGTGGTGTTCGTGCAGTGTAGGGGGTGGTGTTTCAGGGTTTAGGGCAGTGGTGTTCAGGCAGTGTAGGGGGTCTTGCTGGGGTTGATGTTTCAGGGTTTAGGGCAGTGCAGTGGTGTTCGGGCAGTGTAGGGGGTGGTGTTTCAGGGTTTAGGGCAGTGCAGTGGTGTTCCGGCAGTGTAGGAGGTCGTGCAGGGGGTGGTGTTTCAGGGTTTAGGGCAGTGCAGTGGTGTTCGGGCAGTGTAGGGGGTCGTGCTGGGGGTGGTGTTTCAGGGTTTAGGGCAGTGCAGTGGTGTTCGGGCAGTGTAGGGTGTCGTGCTGAGGGGTGGTGTTTCAGGGTTTAGGGCAGTGCAGTGGTGTTCGGGCAGTGTAGGGGTCGTGCAGGGGGTGGTGTTTCAGGGTTTAGGGCAGTGCAGTGGTGTTTGGGCAGTGTAGGGGGTCGTGCAGGGGGTGGTGTTTCAGGGTTTAGGGCAGTGCAGTGGTGTTCGGCCAGTGTAGGTGGTCTTGCTGGGGGTGGTGTTTCAGGCTTTAGTGCAGTGGTGTTTGGGCAGTGTAGGGGGTCTTGCTGGGGGTGGTGTTTCAGGGTTTAGGGCAGTGCAGTGGTGTTCGGGCAGTGTAGGGGGTCTTGCTGGGGCTGGTGTTTCAGGGTTTAGGGCAGTGCAGTGGTGTTCGGGCAGTGTAGGGGGTCGTGCTGGGGCTGGTGTTTGAGGGTTTAGGGTAGTGCAGTGGTGTTTGGGCAGTGTAGGGGGCCATGCTGGGGCTGGTGTTTCAGGGTTTAGGGCAGTGCAGTAGTTTTCGGGCAGTGTAGGCGGTCGTGCTGGGGCTGGTGTTTCAGGGTTTAGGGCAGTGCAGTGGTGTTCGGGCAGTGTACGGGGTTGTGCTGGGGCTGGTGTTTCAGGGTTTAGGGCAGTGCAGTGGTGTTCGGGCAGTGTAGGGGGTCGTGCTGGGGGTGGTGTTTCAGGGTTTAGGGCAGTGCAGTGGTGTTCGGGCAGTGTAGGGGGTCATGCTGGGGCTGGTGTTTCATGGTTTAGGGCAGTGCAGTGGTGTTCGGGCAGTGTAGGGGGTCGTGCTGGGGGTGGTGTTTCAGGGTTTAGGGCAATGCAGTTGTGTACGGGCAGTGTAGGGTGTCTTGCTGGGGGTGGTGTTTCAGGGTTTAGGGCAGTGGTGTTTGGGCAGTGTAGGGGGTCTTGCTGGGGGTAGTGTTTCGGGGTTTAGGGCAGTGCAGTGGTGTTCGTGCAGTGTAGGGGGTCGTGCTAGGGGTGGTGTTTCAGGGTTTAGGGCAGTGCAGTGGTGTTCGGGCAGTGTAGGGGATCGTGCAGGGGTGGTGTTTCAGGGTTTAGGGCAGTGCAGTGGTGTTCGGGCAGTGTAGGGGGTCGTGCTGGGGGTGGTGTTTCAGGGTTTAGGGCAGTGCAGTGGTGTTCGGGCAGTGTAGGGGGTCGTGCAGGGGGTGGTGTTTCAGGGTTTAGGGCAGTGCAGTGGTGTTCGGGCAGTGTAGGGGTCATGCTGGGGCTGGTGTTTCAGGGTTTAGGGCAGTGCAGTGGTGTTCGGGCAGTGTAGGGGGTCTTGCTGGGGGTGGTGTTTCAGGGTTTAGGGCAGTGGTGTTCGGGCAGTGTAGGGGGTCTTGCTGGGGGTGATGTTTCAGGGTTTAGGGCAGTGCAGTGGTGTTCGGGCAGTGTAGGAGGTCTTGCTGGGGGTAGTGTTTCATGGTTTAGGGCAGTGCAGTGGTGTTCGGGCAGTGTAGGGGTCATGCTGGGGGTGGTGTTTCAGGGTTTAGGGCAGTGCAGTGGTGTTCGGGCAGTGTAGGGGTCGTGAAGGGGTGGTGTTTCAGGGTTTAGGGCAGTGCAGTGGTGTTCGGGCAGTGAAGGGGGTCGTGCTAGGGTATGTGTTTCAGGGTTTAGGGCAGTGCAGTGGTGTTCGGGCAGTGTAGGGGGTCGTGCAGGGGCTGGTGTTTCAGGGTTTAGGGCAGTGCAGTGGTGTTCGGGCAGTGTAGGGGGTCTTGCTGGGGGTAGTGTTCCAGGGTTTAGGGCAGTGCAGTGGTGTTCGTGCAGTGTAGGGGGTCGTGCTGGGGATGGTGTTTCAGGGTTTAGGGCAGTGCAGTAGTGTTCGGGCAGTGTAGGGGGTCGTGCAGGGGTGGTGTTTCAGGGTTTAGGGCAGTGGTGTTCGGGCAGTGTAGGGGTCTTGCTGGGGGTGGTGTTTCAGGGTTTAGGGCAGTGCAGTGGTGTTCGGGCAGTGTAGGGGTCTTGCTGGGGGTAGTGTTTCAGGGTTTAGGGCAGTGCAGTGGTGTTCGGGCAGTGTAGGGGGTCGTGCTGGGGATGGTGTTTCAGGGTTTAGGGCAGTGCAGTAGTGTTCGGGCAGTGTAGGGGGTCGTGCAGGGGGTGGTGTTTCAGGGTTTAGGGCAGTGCAGTGGTGTTCGGGCAGTGTAGGGGGACGTGCTGGGGGTGGTGTTTCAGGGTTTAGGGCAGTGAAGTGGTGTTCGGGCAGTGGCGGGGGTCGTGCTGGGGGTGGTGTTTCAGGGTTTAGGGCAGTGGTGTTCGGGCAGTGTAGGGGGTCTTGCTGGGGGTGATGTTTCAGGGTTTATGGCAGTGCAGTGGTGTTCGGGCAGTGTAGGAGGTCTTGCTGGGGGTAGTGTTTCAGGGTTTAGGGCAGTGCAGTGGTGTTCGGGCAGTGTAGGGGTCATGCTGGGGGTGGTGTTTCAGGGTTTAGGGCAGTGTAGGGGGTCGTGAAGGGGGTGGTGTTTCAGGGTTTAGGGCAGTGCAGTGGTGTTCAGGCAGTGTAGGGGGTCGTGCTAGGGTATGTGTTTCAGGGTTTAGGGCAGTGCAGTGGTGTTCCGGTAGTGTAGGGGGTCGTGCTGGGGGTAGTGTTTTAGGGTTTAAGGTAGTGCAGTGGTGTTTGTGTAGTGTAGGGGGTTGTGCTGGGGGTAGTGTTTTAGGTTTTAGGGTAGTGCAGTGGTGCTTGTGTAGTGTAGGGGTCATGCTGGGGGTAGTGTTTTAGGGTTTAGGGTAGTGCAGTGGTGTTTGTGTAGTGTAGGGGGTCATGTTTTAGGGTAGTGCAGTGGTGTTTGGGTAGTGTAGGGGGTCATGCTGGGGGTAGTGTTTTAGGATTTAGGTTAGTGCAGTGGTGTTGGGGTAGTGTTTTAGGGTTTTGGGTAGTGCAGTGGTGTTTGTGTAGTGTAGGGGGTCATGCTGGGGGTAGTGTTTTAGGGTTTAGGATAGTGCAGTGGTGCTTGTGTAGTGTAGGGGGTCGTGCTGGGGTAGTGTTTTAGGGTTTAGGTTAGTGCAGTGGTGTTTTTGTAGTGTAGTGGGGTCATGTTTTAAGATGCAACGCTCCAATACCTGACCAGTCTGCACTACATAAAACTGCAAAAACTAAAAATAAAAAGTGTTTTGCACACTTTTGTCATTGGGCTATATGTGGGCTACATCTGGGTAATATTTGTGCTACATTTGGGCTCTTTTTCACTGGTGGCCATCTTGGAAGACTTCTTTGTTATGAAGTTTCCTAATTTCCTCATTTACTGCAGTCTCCTCAGTAGGAAATGTTTTCAGTTTTTTACTTTGATTCCATCAAGAAGGCATTCAGATGTGTCACACATTTGCCATAAATTCAGAATGTTATTACTCTAGTTGTTCATTAGATCACTGTAGTAAAGCTACTGCTCACCAAGGAGTTAACTGGAAGTCTACTGCTGGTATTGAAAGTGATTGTTTCAGTCTGCATGTCAGAATTTTCTAATGAAATAGAAGACGATTTGAGATCTCACTTAAAACATGCACTAAATTTTCTTTTGCAGCACTAACCATAATGTCTATGGCAAAATGAACCCCCTCATTTTGTTCCTTTTTAAATTAAATGTTTTAAGTGTTACCAGTTTATTCCAATCAAGATGGCTTCAGGTGTGCCATACGTTTGTCATAAGTAAGACTGTTAGCGCTCTAGTTGTTCTTTAGAACACTCTGGGAAGCTGCAGTAGAACACAAAGGCATCAACTGACAGGCTGCTCCTGTTGAAATATAACAGGAAGATATTTGAGATCACACTTGAAACATGTCCTAACTTTTCTTTCTACAGCACTAACCATAATTTCTATGACAAGATGAACCCCATCATTTTGTTCCTTTTTAAATTAAATGTTTTAAGTGTTACCAGTTTATTCCAATCAAGATGGCTTCAGGTGTGCCATACTTTTGTCATAAGTAAGGCTGTTAGCACTCTAGTTGTTCTTTAGAACACTCTGGGAAGCTGCAGTAGAACACAAAGGAATCAACTGACAGTCTCTGCCCTTGTTGGATGTACATGTTTTACTGAGAATGTCAGACTTCATTCTCACATGACTGAGAAAGATAATGTGAATTTACAGAAAATATGCTCTCATTTTAGCTTCTGGGGCACCTTCCAAAACTGTATGGGACAAGCATGTGAAAATAGTTTTCTCTCAAACATGATTCATGATATCCCAGCAGAAGGTTTTTCACAGGGTAAAATCACCTTAGAACACACCACAATTCCTGAAATTAGTATGGTACCATCAACAAATGAATTCTAATGTAACTAAAGTCTGTTATCACCCTTTATAGTTCTCCTTTGGTAACCTCAAAATCTTCGATTCACTACAATGCATTTCAATGGGGTACTATCATTTATATTGGTCCCAAGATGGCTGCCAGCAATTCCAGGATGAAGTGCTGACAGGCAATCAGATCTCACGATGACATGTGTGGTTAGGCTCCGCCCAGATATATATCTGTTTTTACTTTTGATTTTCTCAGCAATTACTGAACGGATTTACACCATTTAACAAAAAGGGTTCTTTTTAACCAAGAACTACCTCTTTGCCAAATTTGGTGTAATTCCGTTCAGCAGTTCGGGCTGTAGCCTTGCATAAAGTTTCCTATGGGAAATTGATTTTTGACTCTTATTTTTTAATTTCTTTGCAACTACTGAACGGATTTACACCATTTAACAAAAAGGTTCTTTCTGAACCAAGAACTACCTCTTTGCCAAATTTGGTGTAATTCCGTTCAGCAGTTCGGGCTGTAGCCGTGTCTAAAGTTTCCTATGGGAAAATGAATGGGGAAAACACGTTTTGGGACCCCCTTTTCTCGGCCCCGCTTGACGAATCACCCTGAGACTTTCAGGGTAGGAGCGGATCGGAGCGGGCCATAAAGTTTGAAAATTCGCGAAGATTCGTCAACCGACGCAAGAGTTATTTCAAATAGAATGTCGCGGATTTCCTATGGAAAATAGGTCCTAACTATAACTGTCTACTGGCGACCGCCAGTAGATAATATATTATCTACTGGCGGTCGCCAGTAGATAGTTATAGTTAGGACCTATTTTCCATAGGAAATCCACAACATTCTATTTGAAATAACTTTGGCGCCGGTTGACGAATCTTCGCGAAATTTTAAAAACTTATGGCCCGCTCCGCTCCGCTCCTATCCTGAAAGTCTTGGGGTGATTCGTCAAGTGGGGGCCGAGGAAAAAAAGGGGGTCCCAAAACGTGTTTTCCTCATGCAATTTTCCATAGGAACCTTTAGTCGCAGCTACAGCCCGAACTGCTGAACCGAATTACACCAAATTTGGCAAAAAGGTAGCCCTTGGTTCAGAGTCGTGCCTTTTGGTTAAATGGTGTAAATCCGTTCAGTAGTTCCTGAGAAATCTGAAAAAGAAAACACATATATATCTGGGCGGAGCCTAACCACACATGTCATCGTGAGATCTGATTGGCTGTCAGCACTTCATCCTGGAATTGCTGGCAGCCATCTTGGGACCAATATAAATGATAGTACCCCATTGAAATGCATTGTAGTGAATCGAAGATTTTGAGGGTTACCAAAAGGAGAACTATGAAGGGTGATAACAGACTTTAGTTACATTAGAATTCATTTGTTGATGGTACCATACTAATTTCAGGAATTGTGGTGTGTTCTACGGTGATTTTACCCTGTGAAAACCTTCTGCTGGGATATCATGAATCATGTTTGAGAGAAAACTATTTTCCGATGCTTGTCCCATACAGTTTTGGAAGGTGCTCCAGAAGCTAAAATGAGAGCATATTTTCTGTAAATTCACATTATCTTTCTCAGTCATGTGAGAATGAAGTCTGACATTCTCAGTAAAACATGTACATCCAACAAGGGCAGAGACTGTCAGTTGATTCCTTTGTGTTCTACTGCAGCTTCCCAGAGTGTTCTAAAGAACAACTAGAGTGCTAACAGCCTTACTTATGACAAAAGTATGGCACACCTGAAGCCATCTTGATTGGAATAAACTGGTAACACTTAAAACATTTAATTTAAAAAGGAACAAAATGATGGGGTTCATTTTGTCATAGAAATTATGGTTAGTGCTGTAGAAAGAAAAATTAGGACATGTTTCAAGTGTGATCTCAAATATCTTCCTGTTATATTTCAACAGGAGCAGCCTGTCAGTTGATGCCTTTGTGTTCTACTGCAGCTTCCCAGAGTGTTCTAAAGAACAACTAGAGTGCTAACAGCCTTACTTATGACAAAAGTATGGCACACCTGAAGCCATCTTGATTGGAATAAACTGGTAACACTTAAAACATTTAATTTAAAAAGGAACAAAATGATGGGGTTCATTTTGTCATAGAAATTATGGTTAGTTCTGTAGAAAGAAAAATTAGGACATGTGTCAAGTGTGATCTCAAATATCTTCCTGTTATATTTCAACAGGAGCAGCCTGTCAGTTGATGCCTTTGTGTTCTACTGCAGCTTCCCAGAGTGTTCTAAAGAGCAACTAGAGCGCTAACAGTCTTACTTATGACAAAATTATGGCACACCTTAAGCCATCTTGATTGGAATAAACTGGTAACTCTTAAAACATTTAATTTAAAAAGGAACAAAATGAGGGGGTTCATTTTGTCATAGAAATTATGGTTAGTGCTGTAGAAAGAAAAATTAGGACATGTTTTAAGTGAGATCTCAAATATCTTCCTGTTATATTTCAACAGGAGCAGCCTGTCAGTTGATGCCTTTGTGTTCTACTGCAGCTTCCCAGAGTGTTCTAAAGAACAACTAGAGCGCTAACACTCTTACTTATGACAAAAGTATGGCACACCTGAAGTCATCTTGATTGGAATAAACTGGTAACACTTAAAACATTTAGTTTAAAAAGGAACAAAATGAGGGAGTTCATTTTGCCATAGAAATTATGGTTAGTGCTGCAGAAAGAAAATTTAGGGCATGTTTTAAGTGAGATCTCAAATCCTCTTATATTTCATTAGAAAATTCTGACATGCAGACTGAAACAATCACTTTCAATACCAGCAGTAGACTTCCAGTTAACTCCCTGGTGAGCAGTAGCTTTACTACAGTGATCTAATGAACAACTAGAGTGCTAACATTCTGAATTGATGGCAAATGTGTGACACATCTGAATGCCTTCTTGATGGAATCAAAGTAAAAACTGAAAGCATTTCCTACTGAGGAGACTGCAGTAAATGACGAAATTAGGAAACTTCATAACAAATAAGTCTCCCAAGATGGCCAGCAGAGAAAAAAGAGCCCAAATGTAGCACAAATATCACCGAGATGTAGCCCCATATAGCCCAATGACAGAAGTGTGCAAAACACTTTTTATTTTTTGTTTTTCTGCAGTTTTATATAGTGCAAACTGGTCAGGTATTGGAGCGTTACATCTTACTTGGACCCCTTATTGCGTATTTTGCACAAAGTACATGAGATTGATCTTGCGAAACATTGAACTTTACGATTCTGTTAACCTGAAGTTGCTCTGAACCGGGCTTTCTAACACCCGTTTTTACTTACTGGTTTTAATTAATTCTCACTGTATTGTATTAGGAAAGAGGATTTACTGTTTTTATGTACACTTTTATGATCTATGTTTCTAAATCAGATCAAATAAAGTTTAATGAATTCTATGGCAGGACGGAGGCGAGGATTATGCATATCTTTCCTCACTTTATTTGCATAGCAGTTCAAAGAAAACGTAACACAACAATCATTAAACAAAAGACTACACAACCCATGAACCATTAGGGGGTAGTCTCCAAGGCAACTATAGTCCAATCATATCACAGTCCATCGTATATAATATCGTGACGTCCCTTCCGCTTCCTCTTTCTTCACTGCTTGTCAGTTAAGTGCATTCCTTACATTCTTGGCTTAATCTGACGTTGTTGCTGTTTGTATAGCGGTTTCTTGTGCACGTTATTAGCATTATTGCCTTGGTATTGTTTCATATTCCCTGCGCAGCAGGCTCTTGCCCGAGCGCGTTCTTCCCCTCGCAGTTTCTCCCGCTGTGTGCTCTGCGCGTGGTGAGATCCTGTCAGGCGCGTCTGGTCCGAGCGAGGCAGCTCCGTCGAGCGCTCCCGCTGGTCTTTACGCACGTTTGGGAATCCGGTCACTCCTTTAGTGTCCGCTTGATTTCCGACCAACCCTCGCCTAATTTTGACACCGCTACTCAGTGATTTCCCCACACGGCCACGTTAGTGACCAGCGCCACCTGGTGGTGGTAATTGGTATTGCGCCTCAGTCTATTCTTATAACAGCTTCGGGGAAAGCCCAGCTGTTGGAGCACTGGCGAGGGGGCTGTCTTAAGGATTTTAAGGGCATTTGTTCTGTGCTTACACCCTCTGCTATCATATCTTCTCCAGAAGACCATTTTTACTCCTCCTACCAGGAAGTGGAGGAGGAATGGCCCCCCAACTTCTCCCTCCAGGAGTGGACCAAGCCCTCTCTCTGGCTATTTCTAGGGCGCTGGCTCCTCTTAGGGATCAGGTTGATAAGCTGGCGAAAAGCATCCCTGGGGTGTTCAGTGACCCAGATCTGGTGGTGGCGGGGTCCAAGTAGCTCCCAGATGGGGAATAAAAGGGCCGTTAAGCATAACGCGGGGCACTTGGAAGGATTTGATAAACTTACGGAGACCTTCCTCAAGAGTGCGCGATCGCTAAAACATGCACCCTGCCGGGAGGAGGAGCAGCCCGGAGAAAATTGCGACACTGTCACCACTATTGTAGACCCCGATGGCAGGTTTCCCTTAGAGGGAGAGGGTGTATCGGAGGACGATTTCTCCTCCGATGAGGATAAGGACTTGGGGCGTCCCTGGCGTCCAGAGTCCCACTCCTCTCAGTCCCCGGTTGGGGACGGGGTCCACTTGGACATGTTCGAGCCTACCCAAATTTACCATCCTAGGTCGGCAGAGTGGACACCTGACGCCAAAGTGGCAGAGTATGTGGTGGGGAAAATCCATCAACCCCTTGAAAGGGAGGTCAGGAATAGGATGAGGGGAGAATGCCCCAGGCCCTCACTGAAGGGGAAGGTGGCACACATGCCTGAAATTGATGAGAAACTATGTACCTTTTTCTCCAAGTATATGAGGGATCCCAAGAAAGGAATTGATAGGTCTTGGACGTGGTAGGGCCCTTGACCCAAATTATTCGATTGATGGAGCGTTCCAAAGAGTCAGGATCCCCTTTGTCCACGGATATTGTGGCTGGTTGGGGGCACTACCCTGAACCCTAAAACACTACCCCCTCCACTACCCAAACACCACTGCACTACCCTAAACCCTAAAACACTACCCCCAGCACGACTCCCTACACTACCCAAACACCACTGCACTAAACTAAACCCTAAAACACTACCCCCAGCACGACTCCCTACACTACCCAAACACCACTGCACTACACTAAACCCTAAATATACCCCCAGCATGACCTCCCACACTACACAAACACCACTGCACTACCCTAAACCCTAAAACACTACCCCCAGCACGACCCCCTACACTACCCAAACACCACTTCACTACCCTAAACCCTAAAACACTAACCCCAGCATGACCCCCTTCACTACCCAAACACCACTGCACTACCCTATACCCTAAAACACGACCCCATACACTACACAAACACAAATGCACTACCCTAAACCCTAAAACACTACCCACAGCATGACCCCCTTCACTACACAAACACCACTGCACTGCCCTAAACCCTAAAACACTACCCCAGCACTACCCCTACACTACCCAAACACCACTGCACTAACATAAACCCTAAAACACTACCCCAGCACAACCCCCTACACTACACAAACACCACTGCACTACCCTAAACCCTAAAACACTACCCCCAGCACGACTCCCTACACTACCCAAACACCACTGCACTACCCTAAACCCTAAATCTACACCCAGCACGACCCCCTACACTACCCAAACACCACTGCACTACCCTAAACCATAAAACACTACCCCCAGCATGACCCCCTACACTACTGCACTACCCTAAACCCTAAAACACTACCCCAGCACGACCCCCTACACTACCCATACACCACTGCACTACCCTAAACCCTAAAACACAACCCCCAGCATGACCCCCTACACTACTGCACTACCCTAAACCCTAAAACACTACCCCCAGCACGACCCCCTACACTATGCAAACACCACTGCACTACCCTAAACCCTAAAACACTACCCCCAGCACGACCCCCTACACCACCCAAACACCACTGCACTACCCTAAACCCTAGAAAAGAAACCCCCACCCCATGCCCAATCCCCTTACCTCTCACTCCTCATGGTTCCTCTCTCCTCGTGGTTCCTGCTTCACGTCATCTCTGAGGGCGGTGCACGTCGTTGTGAGGAAACGGAACAGCCTCTGTTTCCTCACAACGACATGGATCGTCTACATGTTTTTAGAACGCATGGTCATTTACCATACATACCTTTACAACAAAATTCGTTGTAAAGGCATGCGTGGTAAATGACCATGCGTTCTAAAAAATGCGTAGTAATAACTTCGTGATGTACAACGCATGCGTGGTAATGCATGCGTTGTAATGGTATCGCAAAGTAAAAAAGTCGTTGTAACGGCTGTTTACCGATCAAAGCTGGCCCCTGTTCTTCAGTGAGACGTTTATTTGATTAATTAGGAGGAAGGAATGTGGTTTTTTTACCGAAAAGTGCATTCCCGGCTGTTGTATTGTGAAAGTGTCCGCGTGGCCTGGTTTCACTTCCGGTGAGAGAGTGGAAGAGTCTGTTTGGATCTAAAGGAGTTCTGTTGTTGGACGGGGCCGGCACGACATGTCATCAGAAAACATAGCTAATGGAAAGCGTCCTCCCTGAAGTGTGGAGCAGTGCCATGAGAGGTCAACGAGTGTGCATCCCACCGCAGAATGACCGTACCGCGTGACCCATGTGCCACCTCCAGGGTACAGGAGGCAGAAGCGGCATCGCAGGTCCTCTTGAAGACCGTTGTAGCACTAATTCTACATTTTGGTACTAGGGCATTTTAACTTTGTTGTTCCTGCCAGATACAAAGAGAAGATCCTGTGTTATTCAGTGCCCTCGTTACCTTTTTTGTGGGTTGTGGTGCTTGTCACTTCGCTGCCCCGCCGGTGCACACGACTGGGCACCCCACCTCGTGTGCCATCTGCAGGGCCTCTGCCCTCGGATCACTGATTTCGGTTTCTGGAGTGGCAACATAAACAGTTGCTCCCAAAGGACTAGCCTGAACACTTAGGTGAATATCCCCTGCACCAGCATTCCACGGAAATTCTTTCCTAGCTCTCCCACGTCAACGAGCACGGCTCCGCTCGCGACACCGTATGACGTCATCGGAGCCATAACAGGACCTCGTCGGCGTGCTGACGTCAGTTCCACCCATTTTTTCTGTGCCACCGAGGCAAACAGGGGACCGAGACATTTTCACATGTATACATAGTATAATAAATATATATATATTCACTGAAAAAACCATAGGTTTCAGGCACGTTATAGTTAGAAATTAGCATTTAAAAAACCTTAGAAATTCACTGAAAAAACCATAGGTTTCAGGCAAGTTATAGTTAGAAATTAGCATTTAAAAAACCTTAGAAATTCACTGAAAAACCCGTAGATTTCAGGGGTGTTATAGTTAGTTGGACATTTCACTCGTACAAAACCATAAAAATTCCCCCGTTATAGTTAGTTCAGCTAACTATAACTCGCGCGCCCGCAATGCACTGCTGATGACGTCACATATTACATCACTCATGACATGGTCAGTGACATCACTGATGACATCACTGATGACATCTCAAATGACATCACTGATGACATCACTGATGACATCATCCAGTGAATGTGTGTTTTTCTGAAAATTAAACATATTTTATATATGTATATCTCAAGGTCGATGGAAGAATAAATGGGTATATAAGTGTCTAAATGGATGATTTTTTTTTGTAAAATTGATTGTATAACTGACTAAGTGTATCTTAGTGAATACATGGGTTAGTGAGTAATGTTTAAATATGAAAATATCTGTATCAGTCTCTCACTTTGTGTATAAGTGGCTGCATGGGTTGGTGAGTAGCTACATGAGTGTCTATATGGGTTATTAGTTGGTTTTTTGAGTATCAGTATGAGTGTCTGAGTGTCTGTATGGTTCGGTGGGGGTATTACTTAGTGCATAGATGCATGAATGAGTGACTCACTGTTTGTATGTGTTGAAGACAGCATGTGTGCAGGACTGTATAGGTGGATGAGTATGTGTATGGGTGTGTTAGTGAGTGAATGACTGTCTCAATAGTGTCTTTATGAGTAACTACATATGTTTTAAACTAGTATATGCGAGTATTGGTGTATATAAGTGAGTATATGTGAGAGTGAGAGATTGGAAGAGTTCCTGTACAAATAAGTAGGTGTTTCTATAAGTGATTGTTTAAGAGAGTAAGTATGTGTAAGTTTCTGTAGAAGTAAGTGTGGTAGTGTGTGTATAACTGTATATGCAATTAAATGGATGTTTGATACTTTGTTTGCATGTGTGACTATGTGTGTGAGTAACTCTATGGATGAGTGGCGGTGTGTGACAGGATGTATAGGTGTATGAGTACATATGATGAATGAGTACATGTATGAGTGACTGTATAGGGACTGTTGGTGAATGAGTGGATGTGTGTGTAGATCTTGGAATTACTGAATAGTTGTGTTGTAACTGGTATTGGTATGTCCATTGTTTTGAAAATGTTAGTTTGTATTTTTGAGTGTGTGTATCAAAGGTTATATTAGGGTGAGAGGAGGTCTGCCACTCTATCACAAGGATGATGTCATCAGTGATGTCATTTGAGATGTCATCAGTGATGTCATGAGTGATGTCACTGACCATGTCATGAGTGATGTAATATCTGACGTCATCAGCAGTGCATTGCGGGCACGCGAGTTATAGTTAGCTGAACTAACTATAACGGGGGAATTTCTATGGTTTTGTATGAGTGAAATGTCCAACTAACTATAACGCCCCTGAAACCTATGGTTTTTTCAGTGAATTTCTAATGTTTTTTAAATGCTAATTTCTAACTATAACGTGCCTGAAACCTATGGTTTTTTCAGTGAATTATATATATATATATAACCAAAGAATGCTGCTACTCAAGTTTCCGCAGGAAAAAAGGCAGTTTTCTCACCGACAGTGCACACAAACAGGGGACAGTTGAAACATTTCGGCGCTTGCCTTCCACAGGACCACAAAGTCCCACCATCGAGATTGGCCTTTTTAAAGTGCCCTTAAACACATAGTCCATCATCACTTCATATTTGAAAAAACAACTAGACTGCATACTTTCTTACATGAAGCTTTGAGTATCATCCTCCATTTTAAAACAGATTTGTTTGCATTTTTTTTATGTTTGTCAAGTACGCAATTCATTCCTTTTCAATACATAAATATATATATATTCACTGAAAAAACCATAGGTTTCAGGCACGTTATAGTTAGAAATTAGCATTTAAAAAACCTTACAAATTCACTGAAAAAACCATAGGTTTTAGGGACAGTTATAGGTAGTTGGACATTGCACTCGAACAAAACCCGTGAAATTCCCCCGTTATAGTTAGTTCAGCTAACTATAACGCGCGCCCCCGCAATGCACTGCTGATGACGTCACATATTAAATCCCTCATGACATGGTCAGTGACATCACTGATGACATCACTGATGACATCTCAAATGACATCACTGATGACATAATGCATTGACTGTGTGTTTCTGTAAAGTTGAAATATGTTTAATATATATAGGGAAAGGCGTATTGAAGAATGAGTGGGTGTATAAGTGTCTGAATGGATGATTTAGTAGGTGCGTGACTGACTCTATAAGTGAGTGATTAAACGTATCTTACTGAATGCATGGGTTAGTGACTAAACTGTGTGAATGTCTGTATCCGTGTGTCTGTTGGTGTGTAAGCGGCTCATGGGTTTGTGAATAGCTACATGAGTGTCTATATGGGTTATTGATTTGTTGTCTGAGTATCTGTATGGGTGCCTGATTGTTTGTGTGGGTGGGGTGTGTGTGACTCTGAGCATAGATGTGTGAGTGGGTGATTCACTGGGTGCATGGTTTCAAGAGTGCATCTGTGATGGTCTGTATGGGTGGGTGAGTGTGTGTAAGAGTGTGTTAGTGAGTGAATGTATATCTCAGTGTTACATGTGTGAGTAACTACATATGTGAAAAGTAGTATATATGTGTGTTGGAGTACATAATTGGCTACACATGAGAGTGTGTTATTGTGAGAGTGGCTGTATGGATGAGTGTGTGCTTGTATCATTGATTGTATAAGAGCGTAAGAATGTGCTAGTATTTATATGAGTAATTGAGCTGGTGTGTGTATAACTGTACATCTGAGTAAATGGGAGTGTGATTAATTATTTGCATGACTGACTAGGTGTGTGAGTACCTCTATGGATGAGTGGCGGTGTGTGAGTGTCTATATAGGTGTATGAGTGCATATGATAGTCCTGTACTGAGTGACCTTAAGTATGAGTGACTGTACGGGTGAGTGAGTGGATGTGTGTGTAGACCTAAGAATCAGTGAGTGGGTATGTAGTTATTGGTGTTGGAGTGTCTATGGTTTTGAGAATGGTAGTGTGTAATTTAGAGTGGGTGTATCAAAAGTTATATTAGGGTGTGAGAAGATGCATGAAATTTTCACATGGATGATGTCATCAGTGATGTCATCAGTGATGTCATTTGAGATGTCATCAGTGATGTCATCAGTGATGTCATCAGTGATGTCACTGACCATGTCATGAGTGATGTAATATGTGACGTCATCAGCAGTGCATTGCGGGGGCGCGAGTTATAGTTAGCTGAACTAACTATAATGGGGGAATTTCACGGGTTTTGTACGAGTGCAATGTCCAACTACCTATAACTGTCCCTAAAACCTATGGTTTTTTCAGTGAATTTGTAAGGTTTTTTAAATGCTAATTTCTAACTATAACGTGCCTGAAACCTATGGTTTTTTCAATGAATTTCAAAGGTTTTGTAAATGACAATTTTTAAATGTATTAATTGTTATATTAATGTTTTGATACTGATTTACAACATTTTTTTAAACTATTTATTTTGAGATATTTTATTTTTTTAATTACATTGTAATTACATTATACATTACATTACAAAATATACTTTCTCAGAATGAATTACTTTAGTTTAAATACTTTGCAAATAGGCAATAGACTTTTAAGTACAGTGGTTACAGTTGTTGCAATGGGCAACACAATTTCAAACACAATGCAACATTGAGCTCAATGTGAATTTCTAGTTAAATGCAATTAGTTACTTTATGGATTACTTTTCTAACCACAGAACTGGATCCTAGATTCAGTCCTGGGACATCTCCTGTAAACAGTTGAGTAAAAGCGTTTTGGTTACAGTAGTGATTTTTAAGGAATATTATTGTATTTTAAAAGTTGACACTTCGAAACTTCTTCACATAGAATCACCAATGTTATCCTATGGGAGGAAATTCACTTAGCAGGTAAGTAGTGTTATCGTTACTTTTTCTTACTCAGTGGTGGATCCTGGATCCAGCACTGGTGCATCTCCTGTAAACAGTTGAAAGAATGCGTTTAAGTCATACAGGCGATTTTTAAGGAATATTTGTAGTTTGTGAAAATCGACACAAACTTTTCTGCTGAAAACCAGACAATGGATTCCTATGGAAGGAAATACAAGTTACTGGTAAGTACGGTTAGAATTACTTTTCAGGGTCAGTGCTGGGCTAAAAGATGCTGCACTGGGTTCTCTCCTGATAACAGGTGAGTAAATCGGAATTCGTAGTTCGGCTGATTTTAGAGGAATATTATAAAGTTTCAAAACTCCACACTTTGAAGAATTTCCAAGTGAAACCAGTCAATGTTAGCCTATGGAAGGAAATTCAAGTTACTGGTAAGTACGGTTAGAATTACTTTTCATGATCAGTACTGGGCTCAAAGATGCAGCACTGAGGTCTCTCCTGATAACAGGTGAGTAAATCGGAATTCGTAGTTGTGCTGATTTTAGAGGAATATTTGTATGTTTCAAAAATCGACACTTAGAAACTTTTTCAGCAAAAGCAGGCAATGATATCCTATGGAAGGAATTTCAAGTTACTGGTAAGTACGGTTAAAATTACTTTTCAGGATCAGTACTGGGCTCAAAGATGCAGCACTGAGGTCTCTCCTGATAACAGGTGAGTAAATCGGAATTCGTAGTTCGGCTGATTTAAGAGGAATATTATAAAGTTCCAAAACTCCACACTTAGAAGAATTTCCAACTGAAACCAGTCAATGTTAGCCTATGGAAGGAAATTCAAGTTACTGGTAAGTACGGTTAAAATTACTTTTCAGGATCAGTACTGGGCTCAAAGATGCAGCACTGAGGTCTCTCCTGATAACAGGTGAGTAAATCGGAATTCGTAGTTCGGCTGATTTTAGAGGAATATTTGCACAATGGTGAAGGAAGGGGGTGGGGCCTGAGGTGACATGTCTGCAAACACGCCCCGCATTTTAAGTTGGAGAATTAATGCCTCCTCAATCCCGAGGGTCCCTAGGGGCCAACTAGCCCACCAGGTACCTCCAGTATGCGCCAGAGTGCTGCGTTGCAGAGAGGTGTTCAGAGGCCACGCCCCTTTTTGCAACACTCTGCAACGCAGCTCCGTGGCGCTTACTGGAGGTACCTGGTGGGCTAGTTGGCCCCCAGGGACCCTCAGGATTGAAGGGGATTTAAATCCCCATCTTAAAACGTGCCATGGGGCCTGTTTGCACACATGTCACCTGAAGCCCCGCCCCCTCCCATCACCACAGTGCAAACGCGCCCCGTGGCGCGTTTTAAGTTGGGGGATTAAGTCCCCTTGAATCCTGAGGGTCCCTGGAGTCCAACTAGCCCACCATGTACCTCCAAAAAGCGCCACAGAGCTGGGTTGCAGAGAGGTGTAAAAAGGGGCGTGGCCTCTGTACACCTCTCTGCAACGCAGCCCCATGGCGCATACAGGAGGTTCCTGGTGGGCTAGTTTGCCCCCAGGGACCCCCAGCATTCAAGGGGAATTCGTTCCCCATCTGCAAACGCGCCAGGGGGCGCGTTTGCAGAATGCTGCAAGGAGGGGGCGTGGCCTCCGGCGCGATGCCGGTCTTTTTTTTTTTTTTTTTTAAGAAGGGGGGCTGTGTGGCTCCCCTTCTTTTTCTAATTTATTGGCCCTGGGGACCCCATCCCCCAGGGCCTGCCCCCTCTTTTTTTTAAAAAAGAAAAAAAAATTGGAAGGGGGCCACGTGGCCCCCCTCTCGAGGCCTTAATCGGCCCCGGGGACCCCATCCCCCGGGGCATGGCCTTCTTTTTTTTTTTTTAAATAACTTATGGAGGGGGGCTGCGTTGCCCCCCTCCTCAGGCCACTTATGGCCCCAGGGACCCCATCCCCCGGGGCTGGCCCTCTCCGTTGGGGACCGTGGGGGGGTCCCCAATCCCCCTACGGTCCCGCCGGCTCCCCGCGTCCTGCGGGAGCCGGCATTGCTTTTCCACATGGGGAGCTGCTAAGATGCAGCTCCCCGTGTGGAAAAGCATTTGTCTTTGGTTTTTGGAAGAGAGAGCAGGTTTCCTGCTCTCTCTTCCAAAAACTAAAGCTGTTTGCTATGACAGGAAGGGAGCCGCGAGGCTCCCGCCCTGCCATAGCAAACTACAGTGTCCTGGGGGTAGGCACCCCGGGACACTGCAGGAGCCGGCCCTGGGGGGTGGCGGTCCCCAGGGCCATCAAGGGCTCCAGGAGGGGGGCCGTGCAGCCCCCTCCCACCATCTTGAAAGCCCCGGGGAGGTGGTGGTCCCCGGGGCTCTGGGGGTCCGTAACGCACCCCCATATTTAAATCTTTAGTGCCCCGGGGAGGTGGCGGTCCCCGGGGCATGTGGGGGGGCTGGAGCCCCCCCACACAGATACTTAGAAAATAAAAAAAAGAAGCCCCAGGGGGTGGCAGTCCCCGGGGCTGAGGGAGGGCCGAGAGCCCTCCCGCACCATTTGTTTTTAAAGCCCCGGGGGTGGCGGTCCCCGGGGCTTGGGGGGGCCTTAGAGGCCCCCCCATTCATTAATTTCATAACCCCCCGCATGCCCTCGGGACTTGGCCCACCCGGGGGCCAATTAACAACGAAGCGCGGGAGACCGTGCTTCGTTTTTTTTTTTACGGCGGCATCCGCGCACCCTAAGCGCATCCCGCCGATTTAAAAAAAAATGCTTTTTCTGCCCAGGGGGTCCTTGTGGGACCCCTGAGCAGACCTAGGGGTCAGGGTGTTTCTACCCTGCCCCTTTGTGCGTTTTGCATACTTGTTTCTGTGCCTCGGTTCTACCGAGGCATAAAATGGCTGCCAACACTTCCTGATTTGGAGTGTTGACAGCCACTTGACAGCCAATTAGCATGCCGCTCGTGATCGCGACGGTGCGCGCAGGGTGCGCTCAGGGTGCGCGAATCCGACGCGGCCATAGATATATATGTGATTTTCCTTTTGATTTTCTCAGAAACTACTGAACGGATTTACACCATTTAACAAAAAGGGTTCTTTCTGAACCAAGAACTACCTCTTTACCAAATTTGGTGTAATTCCGTTCAGCAGTTCGGGCTGTAGCCGTGGCTAAAGTTTCCTATGGGAAAATGAATGGGGAAAACACGTTTTGGGACCCCCCTTTTTTCTCGGCCCCCGCTTGACGAATCACCCCGAGACTTTCAGGATAGGAGCGGACCGGAGCGGGCCACAAAGTTTGAAAATTTCGCGAAGATTCGTCAACCGACGCAAGAGTTATTTCAAATAGAATGTTGCGGATTTCCTATGGAAAATAGGTCCTAACTATAACTATCTACTGGCGACCACCAGTAGATAATATATATATTTATTTATGTTATGTATATTATTTTTGGTGTTTATAAAAATAAACATATTTTACAGCGGTTAATAATAAATGTGCATATTCATAATTTAAAATGTGAGTAAGTATATATAAATATAATATATTTATATAATGTCAATGTGTACCTTTATTATATAGTGGAGATTGCATACCTGCATTAAATTAATTGTGTTTATGTGTGTGTGTGTGTGTATATATATATTCACTGAAAAAACCATAGGTTTTAGGGACAGTTATAGTTAGTTGGACATTTCACTCGTACAAAACCATAGAAATTCCCCTGTTATAGTTAGTTCAGCTAACTATAACTCGCGCCCCCGCAATGCACTGCTGATGACGTCACATATTACATCACTCATGACATCGTCAGTGACATCACTGATGACATCACTGATGACATCTCAAATGACATCACTGATGACATCACTGATGACATCATCCAGTGACTGTGTGTTTCTGTAAAGTTTAAATATGTTTAATATATATAGGGAAAGGCGTATTGAAGAATGAGTGGGTGTATAAGTGTCTGAATGGATGATTTAGTACGTGAGTGACTGACTCTACAACTGAGTGATTAAACGTATCTTACTGAATGCATGGGTTAGTGACTAAACTGTGTGAATGTCTGTATCCGTCTGTTTGTTGGTGTGTAAGTGGATGCATGGATTTGCGAATAGCTACATGAGTGTCTATATCGGTTATTGATTGGTTCTCTGAGTATCTGTATGGCTGCCTGAGTGTTTGTGTGGGTGGGGTGTGTGTGACTCTGTACATAGATGTGTGAGTGGGTGATTCACTGGGTGCATGATTTCAAGAGTGCATCTGTGATGGACTGCTTGTGTGGGTGTGTGTATGGGTGTGTTAGTGAGTCAATGTATATCTCAGTGGTACATGTGCGAGTAACTACATATGTAAAAGGCAGTATATATGTGTGTTAGAGTATTTAAATGGCTATAAGTGAGAGTGTGTGATAGTGAGAGTAGCTGTATGGATGCGTGTGTGCTTGTATCAGTTATTGTATAAGAGCGTAAGAATGTGCTAGTATTTGTATGAGTAAGTGAACTGTATAGGTGAGTAAATGGGTGTGTGATTAATTTTTTGCATGACTGACTAGGTGTGCGAGTACCTCTATGGATGAGTGGCGGTGTGTGAGTGTTTATATAGGTGTATGAGTGCATATGATAGTCCTGTACTGAGTGACTGTAAGTATGAGTGACTGTACGGGTGAGTGAGTGGATGTGTGTGTAGACCTAAGAATCAGTGAGTGGGTATGTAGTTTTTGGTGTTGGAGTGTCTATGGTTTTGAGAATTGCAGTCTGTAATTTAGAGTGGGTGTATCAAAAGTTATATTAGGGTGTGAGAAGATGCATGAAATTATCACATGGATGATGTCATCAGTGATGTCATTTGAGATGTCATCAGTGATGTCATCAGTGATGTCACTGACCATGTCATGAGTGATGTAATATGTGACGTCATCAGCAGTGCATTGCGGGCGCGAGTTATAGTTAGCTGAACTAACTATAACGGGGGAATTTCTATGGTTTTGTACGAGTGAAATGTCCAACTAACTATAACTGTCCCTAAAACCTATGGTTTTTTCAGTGAATTTCAAAGGTTTTTTAAATGCTAATTTCTAACTATAACGTGTCTGAAACCTATGGTTTTTTCAGTGAATTTCAAAGGTTTTTTAAATGCTAATTTCTAACTATAACGTGTCTGAAACCTATGGTTTTTTCAGTGAATTTCAAAGGTTTTTTAAATGCTAATTTCTAACTATAACGTGCCTGAAACCTATGATTTTTTAAGTGAATTTCAAAGGTTTTTTAAATGCTAGTTTCTAACTATGCCTACAGAGGTAGGACATGTGAAGAAAGAAGAAAAAATGCACAGAAAGAAGCAAAAGATGTGCAGAAAGAACCAACAGAGGAGCAGAAAGAGGCCTTGTTGCAAAATCATCCTGTGCCCACAACTTTTTCAGACGGGTACTGGTGGTAACTGACTCTGACTAACCAGAGCCAGTGCTATGCTAAAAGACACTTAGAATACAGTGAAAACACCTACATACACTAGGGAACACTATGCGTTGGGGTACCCCTGTGATTAGCATGACCTCCTCTGCAAGTCCCTAGTACATAATAGGGCAGGGGGATTAAAACTACCTCTTAAAACGCCCCGTGGCGCGTTTTAAGTTGCGGGATTAAGTCCCCTTGAATTCTGAGGGTCCCTGGGGCCCAACTAGCCCCCCAGGTACCTACAGTTAGGACCACAGAGCTGAGTTGCAGAGAGGCGTTCCGAGGCCACGCACCTTTTTCACCTCTCTGCAACGCAACTCTGTTGTGCTTACTGAAGGTACCTGGTGGGCTAGTTGGCCCCCAGGGTCCCTCAGGATTCAAAGGGAATTAATTCCCCAACTTAAAACGCACCACAGGGCGTGTTTGCGCACATGTCACCTGTGGCCCCCGCCCTCCCTTCACCACTGTGCAAACGCGCCCCGTGGAGCGTTTTAAGTTGGGGGATTAGGTCACCTTGAATCCTGAGGGTCCCTGGGGCCCAACTAGCCCACCAGGTACTTCCAGTAAGCACCACAGGCCTGCGTTGCAACGCCTGTAACAAATGGTGCAGTTGTGTTTAGGTAGTGAAGAGGGTCGTGCTGGGGGTAGTGTTTTAGGGTTTAGGGTAGTGCAGTGGTGTTTGTGTAGTGTAGGGGGTCATGCTGGGGGTAGATTTAGGGTTTAGGGTAGTGCAGTGGTGTTTGGGTAGTGTAGAAAGTCGTGCCTGGGGGGAGTGTTTTAGGGTTTAGGGTAGTGCAGTGGTGTTTGGGTAGTGTAGGGGGTCGTGCTGGGGGTAGTGTTTTAGGGTTTAGGGTAGTGCAGTGGTGTTTGGGTAGTGTAGGGGTCGTGCTGGGGGTAGTGATTTAGGGTAGTGCAGTGGTGTTTGGGTAGTGTAGGAGGTACTGCTGGGGGTTGTGTTTTAGGGTTCATGGTAGTGCAATGGTGTTTGGGTAGTGTAGGGCATACTGCTGGGGGTAGTGTTTTAGGGTTTAGGGTAGTGCAGTGGTGTTTGGGTAGTGTAGGGGGTACGGCTGGGGGTAGTGTTTTAGGGTTTAGGGTAGTGCAGTGGTGTTTGGGTAGAGTAGGGGTTCGTGCTGGGCGTAGTTTATTAGGGTTTAGGGTAGTGCAGTGGTGTTTGTGTAGTGTAGGGGGTAGTGTTTTGGGGTTTAGGGTAGTGCAGTGGTGTTTGTGTAGTGTAGGGGGTCATGTTTTAGGGTTTAGGGTAGTGCAGTGGTCTTTGGGTAGTGTAGGGAGTCGTGCGGGGGTAGTGTTTTAGGGATTAGGGTAGTGCATTGGTGTTTGGGTAGTGTAGGGGGTCATGCGGGGGTAGTGTTTTAAGGTTTAGGGCAGTGCAGTGGTGTTCGGGTAGTGTAGGGGGTCATGCGGGGGTAGTGTTTTAGGGTTTAGGGCAGTGCAGTGGTATTTGGGTAGTGTAGGGGGTCATGCTGGGGGCAGTGTTTTAGGGTTTAGGGCAGTGCAGTGGTGTTCGGGTAGTGTAGGGGGTCGTGCTGGGGGGAGTGTTTTAGGGTTTAGGGCAGTGCAGTGGTGTTCGGGTAGTGTAGGGGGTCATGCAGGGGGTGGTGTTTCAGGGTTTAGGGCAGTGCAGTGGTGTTCCGGCAGTGTAGGGGGTCGTGCTGGGGGTGGTGTTTTAGGGTTTAGGGCACTGCAGTGGTGTTCCGGCAGTGTAGGGGTCATGCAGGGGGTGGTGTTTCAGGGTTTAGGGCAGTGCAGTGGTTTTCGGGCAGTGTAGGGGGTCATGCTGGGGCTGGTGTTTCAGGGTTTAGGGCAGTGCAGTGGTGTTCGGGCAATGTAGGGGGTCTTGCTGGGGCTGGTGTTTCAGAGACTAGGGCAGTGCAGTGGTGTTCGGGCAGTGTAGGGGGTCTTGCTGGGGCTGGTGTTTCAGGGTTTAGGGCAGTGCAATGGTGTTCAGGCAGTGTAGGGGGTTGTGCTGGAGGTGGTGTTTCAGGGTTTAGGGCAGTGCAGTGGTGTTCGGGCAGTGTAGGGGGTTGTGCTGGGGCTGGTGTTTCAGGGTTTAGGGCAGTGCAGTGGTGTTCGGGCAGTGTAGGGGGTCGTGCTGGGGGTGGTGTTTCAGGGTTTAGGGCAATGCAGTGGTGTTCAGGCAGCGTAGGGGTCGTGCTGGGGCTAGTGTTTCAGGGTTTAGGGCAGAGCAATGGTGTTCAGGCAGTGTAGGGGGTTGTGCTGGAGGTGGTGTTTCAAGGTTTAGGGCAGTGGTGTTCAGGCAGTGTAGGGGGTCTTGCTGGGGGTGATGTTTCAGGGTTTAGGGCAGTGCAGTGGTGTTCAGGCAGTGTAGGGGGTCGTGCTGGGGGTGGTGTTTCAGGGTTGTGGGCAGTGCAGTGGTGTTCCGGCAGTGTAGGGGGTCGTGCAGGGGGTGGTGTTTCAGGGTATAGGGCAGTGCAGTGGTGTTTGGGCACTGTAGGGGGTCGTGCTGGGGGTGGTGTTTCAGGGTTTAGGGCAGTGCAGTGGGGTTCAGGCAGTGTAGGGTGTCGTGCTGAAGGGTGGTGTTTCAGGGTTTAGGGCAGTGCAGTGGTGTTCGGGCAGTGTAGGGGGTCGTGCAGGGGGTGGTGTTTCAGGGTTTAGGGCAGTGCAGTGGTGTTTGGGCAGTGTAGGGGGTCGTGCAGGGGGTGGTGTTTCAGGGTTTAGGGCAGTGCAGTGGTGTTCGGCCAGTGTAGGTGGTCTTGCTGGGGGTGGTGTTTCAGGATTTAGTGCAGTGGTGTTTGGGCAGTGTAGGGGTGGTGCTGGGGGTGGTGTTTCAGGGTTTAGGGCAGTGCAGTGGTGTTCCGGCAGTATAGGGGGTCGTGCAGGGGGTGGTGTTTCAGTGTTTAGGGCAGTGCAGTGGTGTTTGGGCATTGTAGGGGGTCGTGCTGGGGGTGGTGTTTCAGGGTTTAGGGCAGTGCAGTGGTGTTCCGGCAGTGTAGGGGGTCGTGCTGGGGGTGGTGTTTTAGGGTTTAGGGCACTGCAGTGGTGTTCCGGCAGTGTAGGGGTCATGCAGGGGGTGGTGTTTCAGGGTTTAGGGCAGTGCAGTGGTTTTCGGGCAGTGTAGGGGTCATGCTGGGGCTGGTGTTTCAGGGTTTAGGGCAGTGCAGTGGTGTTCAGGCAATGTAGGGGGTCTTGCTGGGGCTGGTGTTTCAGAGACTAGGGCAGTGCAGTGGTGTTCGGGCAGTGTAGGGGGTCTTGCTGGGGCTGGTGTTTCAGGGTTTAGGGCAGTGCAGTGGTGTTCGGGCAGTGTAGGGGGTTGTGCTGGGGGTGGTGTTTCAGGGTTTAGGGCAGTGCAGTGGTGTTCGGGCAGTGTAGGGGGTTGTGCTGGGGCTGGTGTTTCAGGGTTTAGGGCAGTGCAGTGGTGTTCGGGCAGTGTAGGGGGTCGTGCTGGGGGTGGTGTTTCAGGGTTTAGGGCAATGCAGTGGTGTTCAGGCAGCGTAGGGGGTCGTGCTGGGGCTAGTGTTTCAGGGTTTAGGGCAGAGCAATGGTGTTCAGGCAGTGTAGGGGGTTGTGCTGGAGGTGGTGTTTCAAGGTTTAGGGCAGTGGTGTTCAGGCAGTGTAGGGGGTCTTGCTGGGGGTGATGTTTCAGGGTTTAGGGCAGTGCAGTGGTGTTCAGGCAGTGTAGGGGGTCGTGCTGGGGGTGGTGTTTCAGGGTTGTGGGCAGTGCAGTGGTGTTCCGGCAGTGTAGGGGTCGTGCAGGGGGTGGTGTTTCAGGGTATAGGGCAGTGCAGTGGTGTTTGGGCACTGTAGGGGGTCGTGCTGGGGGTGGTGTTTCAGGGTTTAGGGCAGTGCAGTGGGGTTCAGGCAGTGTAGGGTGTCGTGCTGAGGGGTGGTGTTTCAGGGTTTAGGGCAGTGCAGTGGTGTTCGGGCAGTGTAGGGGGTCGTGCAGGGGGTGGTGTTTCAGGGTTTAGGGCAGTGCAGTGGTGTTTGGGCAGTGTAGGGGGTCGTGCAGGGGGTGGTGTTTCAGGGTTTAGGGCAGTGCAGTGGTGTTCGGCCAGTGTAGGTGGTCTTGCTGGGGGTGGTGTTTCAGGATTTAGTGCAGTGGTGTTTGGGCAGTGTAGGGGGTGGTGCTGGGGGTGGTGTTTCAGGGTTTAGGGCAGTGCAGTGGTGTTCCGGCAGTGTAGGGGGTCGTGCAGGGGGTGGTGTTTCAGTGTTTAGGGCAGTGCAGTGGTGTTTGGGCATTGTAGGGGGTCGTGCTGGGGGTGGTGTTTCAGGGTTTAGGGCAGTGCAGTGGTGTTCGGGCAGTATAGGGTGTCGTGCTGAGGGGTGGTGTTTCAGGGTTTAGGGCAGTGCAGTGGTGTTCGGGCAGTGTAGGGGGGTCGTGCAGGGGGTGGTGTTTCAGGGTTTAGGGCAGTGCAGTGGTGTTTGGGCAGTGTAGGGGGTCGTGCAGGGGGTGGTGTTTCAGGGTTTAGGGCAGTGGTGTTCGGCCAGTGTAGGTGGTCTTGCTGGGGGTGGTGTTTCAGGGTTTAGTGCAGTGGTGTTCGGGCAGTGTAGGGGGTCGTGCTGGGGCTGATGTTTCAGGGTTTTGGGCAGAGCAGTGGTGTTCGTGCAGTGTAGGGGGTCGTGCTGGGGGTGGTGTTTCAGGGTTTAGGGCAGTGGTGTTCGGGCAGTGTAGCGTGTCTTGCTGGGGGTGATGTTTCAGGGTTTAGGGCAGTGCAGTGGTGTTTGGGCAGTGTAGGGGGTTGTGCTGGGGGTGGTGTTTCAGGGTTTAGGGCAGTGCAGTAGTGTTCGGGCAGTGTAGGGTGTTGTGCTGAGGGGTGGTGTTTCAGGGCTTAGGGCAGTGCAGTGGTGTTCGGGCAGTGTAGGGGGTCGTGCAGGGGGTGGTGTCTCAGGGTTTAGGGCAGTGCAGTGGTGTTTGGGCAGTGTAGGGGGTCATGCAGGGGGTGGTGTTTCAGGGTTTAGGGCAGTGCAGTGGTGTTCGGCCAGTGTAGGTGGTCTTGCTGGGGGTGGTGTTTCAGGATTTAGTGCAGTGGTGTTTGGGCAGTGTAGGGGGTGGTGCTGGGGGTGGTGTTTCAGGGTTTAGGGCAGTGCAGTGGTGTTCAGGCAGTGTAGGGGGTCGTGCTGGGGGTGGTGTTTCAGGGTTTAGGGCAGTGCAGTGGTGTTCGGGCAGTGTAGGGTGTCGTGCTGAGGGGTGGTGTTTCAGGGTTTAGGGCTGTGCAGTGGTGTTCGGGCAGTGTAGGGGGTCGTGCAGGGGGTGGTGTTTCAGGGTTTAGGGCAGTGCAGTGGTGTTTGGGCAGTGTAGGGGGTCATGCTAGGGGTGGTGTTTCAGGGTTTAGGGCAGTGCAGTGGTGTTCGGGCAGTGTAGGGGGTCGTGCTGGGGGTGGTGTTTCAGGGTTTAGGGCAGTGCAGTGGTGTTCGGGCAGTGTAGGGGGTCATGCTGGTGGTGGTGTTTCAGGGTTTAGGGCAGTGCAGTGGTGTTCAGGCAGTGTAGGGGGTCGTGCTGGGGCTGGTGTTTCAGGGTTTAGGGCAGTGCAGTGGTGTTTGGGCAGTGTAGGGGGTCGTGCTGGGGCTGGTGTTTCAGGGTTTTGGGCAGAGCAGTGGTGTTCGGGCAGTGTAGGGGGTCGTGCTAGGGGTGGTGTTTCAGGGTTTAGGGCAGTGCAGTGGTGTTTGGGCAGTGTAGGGGGTCTTGCTGGGGGTGGTGTTTCAGGGTTTAGGGCAGTGGTGTTCGGGTAGTGTAGGGGGTCGTGCTGGGGTTGGTGTTTCAGGGTTTAGGGCAGTGTAGTAGTGTTCGGGCAGTGTAGGGGGTCGTGCAGGGGTGGTGTTTCAGGGTTTAGGGCAGGGCAGTGGTGTTCGAGCAGTGTAGGCGGTCGTGCTGGGGCTGGTGTTTCAGGGTTTAGGGCAGTGCAGTGGTGTTCGGGCAGTGTAGGGGGTTGTGCTGGAGCTGGTGTTTCAGGGTTTAGGGCAGTGCAGTGGTGCTCGGGCAGTGTAGGAGGTCGTGCTGGGGGTGGTGTTTCAGGGTTTAGGGTAGTGCAGTGGTGTTCGGGCAGTGTAGGGGGTCATGCTGGGCCTGGTGTTTCAAGGTTTAGGGCAGTGCAGTGGTGTTCAGGCAGTGTAGGGGGTCGTGCTGGGGCTGATGTTTCAGGGTTTTGGGCAGAGCAGTGGTGTTCGTGCAGTGTAGGGGGTCGTGCTGGGGGTGGTGTTTCAGGGTTTAGGGCAGAGCAGTGGTGTTCGGGCAGTGTAGGGGGTCGTACTGGGGGTGGTGTTTCAGGGTTTAGGGCAGTGGTGTTCGGGCAGTGTAGCGTGTCTTGCTGGGGGTGATGTTTCAGGGTTTAGGGCAGTGCAGTGGTGTTCGGGCAGTGTAGGGGGTCTTGCTGGGGGTTGTGTTTCAGGGTTTACGGCAGTGCAGTGGTGTTCGGGCAGTGTAGGGGGTCATGCTGGGGGTGGTGTTTCAGGGTTTAGGGCAGTGCAGTGGTGTTCGGGCAGTGTAGGGGGTCGTGAAGGGGTGGTGTTTCAGGTTTTAGGGCAGTGCAGTGGTGTTCGGGCAGTGTAGGGGGTCGTGCTAGGGTGGTGTTTCAGGGTTTAGGGCAGTGCAGTGGTGTTCGGGCAGTGTAGGGGGTCGTGCAGGGGCTGGTGTTTCAGGGTTTAGGGCAGTGCAGTGGTGTTCGGGAAGTGTAGGGGGTCGTGCTGGGGGTAGTGTTTTAGGGATTAGGGTAGTGCAGTGGTGCTTGTGTAGTGTAGGGGGTCATGCTGGGGGTAGTGTTTTAGGGTTTAGGGTAGTGCAGTGGTACTTGTGTAGTGTAGGGGGTCATGCTGGGGGTAGTGTTTTAGGGTTTAGGGTAGTGCAGTGATGTTTGTGTAGTGTAGGGGGTCATGTTTTAGGGTAGTGCAGTGGTGTTTGGGTAGTGTAGGAGGTCATGCTGGGTGTAGATTTAGGGTTTAGGGTAGTGCAGTGGTTCTTGTGTAGTGTAGGGGGTCGTGCTGGGGGTAGTGTTTTAGGGTTTAGGGTAGTGCAGTGGTACTTGTGTAGTGTAGGGGGTCATGCTGGGGGTAGTGTTTTAGGGTTTAGGGTAGTGCAGTGGTGTTTGTGTAGTGTAGGGGGTCATGTTTTAGGGTAGTGCAGTGGTGTTTGGGTAGTGTAAGGGGTCGTGCTGGGGGTAGTGTTTTAGGGTTTAGGATAGTGCAGTGGTGCTTGTGTAGTGTAGGGGGTCGTGAAGGGGGTGGTGTTTCAGGGTTTAGGGCAGTGCAGTGGTGTTCGGGCAGTGTAGGGGGTCGTGCTAGGGGTGGTGTTTCAGGGTTTAGGGCAGTGCAGTGGTGTTCGGGCAGTGTAGGGGGTCGTGCAGGGGCTGGTGTTTCAGGGTTTAGGGCAGTGCAGTGGTGTTCGGGAAGTGTAGGGGGTCGTGCTGGGGGTAGTGTTTTGGGGATTAGGGTAGTGCAGTGGTGCTTGTGTAGTGTAGGGGGTCATGCTGGGGGTAGTGTTTTAGGGTTTACGGCAGTGCAGTGGTGTTCGGGCAGTGTAGGGGGTCATGCTGGGGGTGGTGTTTCAGGGTTTAGGGCAGTGCAGTGGTGTTCGGGCAGTGTAGGGGGTCGTGAAGGGGGTGGTGTTTCAGGTTTTAGGGCAGTGCAGTGGTGTTCGGGCAGTGTAGGGGGTCGTGCTAGGGGTGGTGTTTCAGGGTTTAGGGCAGTGCAGTGGTGTTCGGGCAGTGTAGGGGGTCGTGCAGGGGCTGGTGTTTCAGGGTTTAGGGCAGTGCAGTGGTGTTCGGGAAGTGTAGGGGGTCGTGCTGGGGGTAGTGTTTTAGGGATTAGGGTAGTGCAGTGGTGCTTGTGTAGTGTAGGGGGTCATGCTGGGGGTAGTGTTTTAGGGTTTAGGGTAGTGCAGTGGTACTTGTGTAGTGTAGGGGGTCATGCTGGGGGTAGTGTTTTAGGGTTTAGGGTAGTGCAGTGGTGTTTGTGTAGTGTAGGGGGTCATGTTTTAGGGTAGTGCAGTGGTGTTTGGGTAGTGTAGGGGGTCATGCTGGGGGTAGTGTTTTAGGGTTTAGGGTAGTGCAGTGGTTCTTGTGTAGTGTAGGGGGTCGTGCTGGGGGTAGTGTTTTAGGGTTTAGGGTAGTGCAGTGGTACTTGTGTAGTGTAGGGGGTCATGCTGGGGGTAGTGTTTTAGGGTTTAGGGTAGTGCAGTGGTGTTTGTGTAGTGTAGGGGGTCATGTTTTAGGGTAGTGCAGTGGTGTTTGGGTAGTGTAAGGGGTCGTGCTGGGGGTAGTGTTTTAGGGTTTAGGATAGTGCAGTGGTGCTTGTGTAGTGTAGGGGGTCGTGCTGGGGGTAGTGTTTTAGGGTTTAGGATAGTGCAGTGGTGCTTGTGTAGTGTAGGGGCAGTGGCGTAGCTAGGCACTCTGCCGCCCGTGGTGGTCCCTGCCTTTTGCCACCGTGCGCTGAAGACCGGGGGGTGGGGGGGGCTGCTGGCGATGATTTTAGCCGCCGCCGCCCCCAAAACTCGTGCCGCCCGGGGCGCACCGCCCCCTCCGCCCCCCTTTGCTACGCCAGTGCATAGGGGGTCATGCTGGGGGTAGTGTTTTAGGGTAGTGCAGTGGTGTTTGTGTAGTGTAGGGGGTCATGCTGGGGGTAGTGTTTTAGGGTTTAGGATAGTGCAGTGGTGCTTGTGTAGTGTAGGGGGTCGTGCTGGGGGTAGTGTTTTAGGGTTTAGGGTAGTGCAGTGGTGTTTTTGTAGTGTAGGGAGGTCATGTTTTAAGATGCAACGCTGCAATACCTGACCAGTCTGCACTACATAAAACTGCAAAAAAACTAAAAATAAAAAAAGTGTTTTTCACACTTTTGTCATTGGGCTATATGTGGGCTACATCTGGGTAATATTTGTGCTACATTTGGGCTCTTTTTTCACTGGTGGCCATCTTGGAAGACTTCTTTGTTATGAAGTTTCCTAATTTCCTCATTTACTGCAGTCTCCTCAGTAGGAAATGCTTTCAGTTTTTTACTTTGATTCCATCAAGAAGGCATTCAGATGTGTCTCACATTTGCCTTAAATTCAGAATGTTAGCACTCTAGTTGCTCATTAGATCACTGTAGTAAAGCTACTGCTCACCAGGGAGTTAACTGGAAGTCTGCTGCTGGTATTGAAAGTGATTGTTTCAGTCTGCATGTCAGAATTTTCTAATGAAATAGAAGAGGATTTGAGATCTCACTTAAAACATGCCCTAATTTTTCTTTCTGCAGCACTAACCATAATTTCTATTTCAAAAAGAACCCCCTCATTTTGTTCCTTTTTAAATTAAATGTTTTAAGTGTTACCGGTTTATTCCAATCAAGATGTCTTCAGGTGTGCCATACTTTGTCATATGTAAGGCTGTTAGCGCTCTAGTTGTTCTTTAGAACACTCTGGGAAGCTGCAGTAGAACACAAAGGCATCAACTGGCAGGCTGCTCCTGTTGAAATATAACAGGAAGATATTTGAGATCACACTTGAAACATGTCCTAATTTTTCTTTCTACAGCACTAACCATAATTTCTATGACAAAATGAAACCCATCATTTTGTTCCTTTTTAAATTAAATGTTTTAAGTGTTACCAGTTTATTCCAATCAAGATGGCTTCAGGTGTGCCATACTTTTGTCATAAGTAAGGCTGTTAGCACTCTAGTTGTTCTTTTGAACACTCTGGGAAGCTGCAGTAGAACACAAAGGAATCAACTGACAGTCTCTGCCCTTGTGGGATGTACATGTTTTACTGAGAATGTCAGACTTCATTCTCACATGACTGAGAAAGATAATGTGAATTTACAGAAAATATGCTCTCATTTTAGCTTCTGGAGCACCTTCCAAAACTCTATGGGACAAGCATGTGAAAATAGTTTTCTCTCAAACATGATTCATGATATCCCAGCAGAAGGTTTTTCACAGGGTAAAATCACCTTAGAACACACCACAATTCCTGAAATGAGTATGGTACCATCAACAAATGAATTCTAATGTAACTAAAGTCTGTTATCACCCTTTATAGTTCTCCTTTTGGTAACCCTCAAAATCTTTGATTCACTACAATGCATTTCAATGGGGTACTATCATGTATATTGGTCTCAAGATGGCTGCCAGCAATTCCAGGATGGAGTGCTGACAGCCAATCAGATCTCACGATGACATGTGTGGTTAGGCTCCGCCCAGATATATATGTGATTTTACTTTTGATTTTCTCAGGAACTACTGAACGGATTTACACCATTTAAGCAAAAGGCATGACACTGAACCAAGGGCTACCTCTTTGCCTAATTTGGTGTAATTCCGTTCAGCAGTTCGGGCTGTAGCTGCGACTAAAGGTTCCTATGGAAAAATGAATGGGGAAAACACGTTTTGGGACCCCCCTTTTTTCTCGGCCCCCGCTTGACGAATCACCCTGAGACTTTCAGGATAGGAGCGGACCGGAGCGCCCCAACAAGTTGGAAACTTTCGCAAAGATTCGTCAACCGGCGCCAACGTTATTTCAAATAGAATGTTGCGGATTTCCTATGGAAAATAGGTCCTAACTATAACTATCTATTGGCGACCGCCAGTAGATAATATTCACTGAAAAACCATAGGTTTCAGGCACGTTATAGTTAGAAATTAGCATTTAAAAAACCTTACAAATTCACTGAAAAAACCATAGGTTTTAGGGACAGTTATAGTTAGTTGGACATTGCACTCGTACAAAACCCGTGAAATTCCCCTGTTATAGTTAGTTCAGGTAACTATAACTGGCGCCCCCGCAATGACTGCTGATGACATCACATATTACATCACTCATGACATGGTCAGTGACATCACTGATGACATCACTGATGACATCTCAAACGACATCACTGATGACATCACTGATGACATCATCCAGTGACTGTGCATTTCTGTAAAGTTTAAATATGTTTAATATATATAGGGAAAGGCGTATTGAAGAATGAGTGGGTGTATAAGTGTCTGAATGGATGATTTAGTACGTGCGTGACTGACTCTACAAGTGAGTGATTAAACGTATCTTACTGAATGCATGGGTTAGTGACTAAACTGTGTGAATGTCTGTATCCGTCTGTTTGTTGGTGTGTAAGTGGATGCATGGATTTGCGAATAGCTACATGAGTGTCTATATGGGTTATTGATTGGTTCTCTGAGTATCTGTATGGCTGCCTGAGTGTTTGTGTGGGTGGGGTGTGTGTGACTCTGTACATAGATGTGTGAGTGGGTGATTCACTGGGTGCATGATTTCAAGAGTGCATCTGTGATGGACTGCTTGGGTGGGTGAGTGTGTGTATGGGTGTGTTAGTGAGTGAATGTATATCTCAGTGGTACATGTGCGAGTAACTACATATGTAAAAGGCAGTATATATGTGTGTTAGAGTATTTAAATGGCTATAAGTGAGAGTGTGTGATTGTGAGAGTGGCTGTATGGATGCATGTGTGCTTGTATCAGTTACAAGTATTCTAATCTAATCTAATTGTATAAGAGCGTAAGAATGTGCTAGTATTTGTATGAGTAAGTGAGCTGGTGTGTGTATAACTGTATAGGTGAGTAAATGGGTGTGTGATTAATTTTTTGCATGACTGACTAGGTGTGTGAGTACCTCTATGGATGAGTGGCGGTGTGTGAGTTTTATATAGGTGTATGAGTGCATATGATAGTCCTGTACTGAGTGACTGTAAGTACGAGTGACTGTACGGGTGAGTGAGTAGATGTGTGTGTGTGTAGACCTAAGAATCAGTGAGTGGGTATGTAGTTATTGGTATTGGAGTGTGTATGGTTTTGAGAATGGCAGTCTGTAATTTAGAGTGGGTGTATCAAAAGTTATATTAGGGTGTGAGAAGATGCATGAAATTATCACATGGATGATGTCATCAGTGATGTCATCAGTGATGTCATCAGTGATGTCATTTGAGATGTCATCAGTGATGTCATCAGTGATGTCACTGACCATGTCATGAGTGATGTAATATGTGACGTCATCAGCAGTGCATTGCGGGGCACGAGTTATAGTTACCTGAACTAACTATAACGGGGAATTTCACGGGTTTTGTATGAGTGCAATGTCCAACTAACTATAACTGTCCCTAAAACCTATGGTTTTTTCAGTGAATTTGTAAGGTTTTTTAAATGCTAATTTCTAACTATAACGTGCCTGAAACCTATGGTTTTTTCAGTGAATTTCAAAGGTTTTTTAAATGCTAATTCCTAACTATAACATGTCTGAAACCTATGGTTTTTTTCAGTGAATTTCAAAGGTTTTGTAAATGACAATTTTTAAATGTATTAAATGTTATATTTATTTTTTTGATACTGATTTACTACATTTTTTTAAACTATTTATTTTTAGATATTTTATTTTTAAAATACATTGTAATTACATTATACATTACATTACAAAATATACTTTCTCAGAATGAATTACTTTAGTTTAAATACTTTGCAAATAGGCAATAGACTTTTAAGTACAGTAGTTACAGTTGTTGCAATGGGCAACACAATTTCAAACACAATGCAACATTGAGCTCAATGTGAATTTCAAGGTAAATGCAATTAGTTACTTTATGGATTACTTTTCTAACCACAGGACTGGATCCTATATTCAGTCCTGGGACATCTCCTGTAAACAGTTGAGTAAAAGCGTTTTGGTTACAGTAGTGATTTTTAAGGAATATTATTGTATTTTAAAAGTTGACACAAACTTTTTCACATAGAATCACCAATGTTATCCTATGGGAGGAAATTCACTTAGCAGGTAAGTAGTGTTATCGTTACTTTTTCTTGGTGGATCCTGGATCCAGCACTGGTGCATCTCCTGTAAACAGTTGAAAGAATGCGTTTAAGTCATACAGGCGATTTTTAAGGAATATTTGTAGTTTGTGAAAATCGACACTTTGAAACTTTTCTGTTGAAAACCAGACAATGGATTCCTATGGAAGGAAATACAAGTTACTGGTAAATACGGTTAGAATTACTTTTCAGGGTCAGTGCTGGGCTAAAAGATGCAGCACTGGGTTCTCTCCTGATAACAGGTGAGTAAATCGGAATTCGTAGTTCGGCTGATTTTAGAGGAATATTTGTATGTTACAAAAATCGACACTTAGAAACTTTTTCAGCAAAAAGCAGGCAATGATATCCTATGGAAGGAAATTCAAGTTACTGGTAAGTACGGTTAAAATTACTTTTCAGGATCAGTACTGGGCTCAAAGATGCAGCACTGAGGTCTCTCCTGATAACAGGTGAGTAAATCGGAATTCGTAGTTCGGCTGATTTTAGAGGAATATTATTAAGTTCCAAAACTCCACACACAGAAGAATTTCCATGTGAAACCAGTCAATGTTAGCCTATGGAAGGAAATTCAAGTTACTGGTAAGTACGGTTAAAATGACTTTTCAGGATCAGTACTGGGCTCAAAGATACAGCACTGAGGTCTCTCCTGATAACAGGTGAGTAAATCGGAATTCGTAGTTCGGCTGATTTTAGAGCAATATTATAAAGTTCCAAAACTCCACACTTAGAAGAATTTCCAAGTGAAACCAGTCAATGTTAGCCTATGGAAGGAAATTCAAGTTACTGGTAAGTACGGTTAGAATTACTTTTCAAGGTCAGTGCTGGGCTAAAAGATGCAGCACTGGGTTCTCTCCTGATAACAGGTGAGTAAATCGGAATTCGTAGTTCGGCTGATTTTAGAGGAATATTATAAAGTTCCAAAACTCCACACTTAGAAGATATTCCAAGTGAAACCAGTCAATGTTAGCCTATGGAAGGAAATTCAAGTTACTGGTAAGTATGGTTAAAATTACTTTTCAGGATCAGTACTGGGCTCAAAGATACAGCACTGAGGTCTCTCCTGATAACAGGTGAGTAAATCAGAATTCGTAGTTCGGCTGATTTTAGAGGAATATTATAAAGTTCCAAAACTCCACACTTAGAAGAATTTCCAAGTGAAACCAGTCAATGTTAGCCTATGGAAGGAAATTCAAGTTACTGGTAAGTACGGTTAGAATTACTTTTCAAGGTCAGTGCTGGGCTAAAAGATGCAGCACTGGGTTCTCTCCTGATAACAGGTGAGTAAATCGGAATTCGTATTTTGGCTGATTTTAGAGGAATATTTGCACAATTGTGAATGAAGGGGGTGGGGCCTGAGGTGACATGTCTGCAAACACGCCCTGTGGCGCGTTTTAAGTTGGAGAATTAATTCCTCCTCAATCCCGAGGGTCTCTAGGGGCCAACTAGCCCACCAGATACCTCCAGTATGTGCCAGAGAGCTGCGTTGCAGAGAGGTGTTCAGAGGCCACGCCCCTTTTACAACACTCTGCAACGCAGCTCCGTGGTGCTTACTGGAGGTACCTGGTGGGCTAGTTGGCCCCCAGGGACCCTCAGGATTGAAGGGGATTTAATTCACTATCTTAAAACGCGCCACGGGGCCTGTTTGCACACATGTCACCTCAGGCCCCGCCCCCTCCCTTCACCACTGTGCAAACGCGCCCCGTGGCGCGTTTTAAGTCGGGGGATTAACTCCCGTTGAATCCTGAGGGTCCCTGGGGTGCAACTAGCCCACCAGCTATATCCATTAAGCGCCACAGAGCTGCGTTGCAGAGAGGTGCAAAAAGGGGCGTGGCCTCAGAACACCTCTCTGCAACGCAGCCCCCTGGCGCATACTGGAGGTTCCTGGTGGGCTAGTTGGCCCCCAGGGACCCCCAGTATTCAAGGGGAATTTGTTCCCCCTCTGCAAACGCGCCAGGGGGCGCGTTTGCAGAGTGCTGACAAGGAGGGGCGTGGCCTCTGGCGCGATGCCGGATTTTTTTTTTTAAAGGGGGCTGTGTGGCCCCCCTTCTTTTAATTATTAACTACTGAACGGATTTACACCATTTAACAAAAGGGTTCTTTCTGAACCAAGAACTACCTCTTTGCCAAATTTGGTGTAATTCCGTTCAGCAGTTCGGCTGTAGCCTTGCATAAAGTTTCCTATGGGAAATTGATTTTTGACTCTTACTTTTTAATTTCTCCGCAACTACTGAACGGATTTACACAATTTAACAAAAAGGGTTCTTTCTGAACCAAGAACTACCTCTTTGCCAAATTTTGTGTAATTCCGTTCAGCAGTTCGAGCTGTAGCCGTGGCTAAAGTTTCCTATGGGAAAATGAATGGGGAAAACACGTTTTGGGACCCCCCTTTTTTCTCGCCCCCTCTTGACGAACCACCCCGAATCTTTCAGGGTAGGAGTGGACCGGAGCAGGCCATAAAGTTTGAAAATTTCGCAAAGATTCGTCAACCGACGCAAGAGTTATTTCAAATAGAATGTTGCGGATTTCCTATGGAAAATAGGTCCTAACTATAACTATCTACTGGCGACTGCCAGTAGATAATATATATATATATATATATATTCTTTGCAGCAATGATTGTGGCCACATAAACCCTCTGGTGCAAAAAGGACACTTTATTTTGAGCGTGGTACTACTATATTCAAGAAAGAGTTTTTATTTTTATTTTAGTGTGTGCCACTCACATAGTTAAATCAATTTTTTGTAACAGACAGTGCTTTCAGTGGCATCACTGTCTTTGTTCCAAAAGGAGCGGGCATGTGATGTAATACATCAGGATTAATCTATTCACTTTGCTGAGCGCATCAGGGCCCAGATTTATCAAACATTCACGCAGCACAGCGTAGCAAGACAGCTTGCTGTGCTGCATCAAAGGGAGGGAGCAGGAATATTTATTCATCAAGATATGTCACATTCCTGTTCTGTCTCTGCACTGACACAGCGAGTGCTGCCTAGTGACAATGCAGGCACCCTTGTGCCATGGTGCAAGGGCACCATGTTACCTGGCAAAATAGATTGTTTTGTGCAGGAAGGGACACTTCCCTGCACAAAAACAATCCTTAGAAGCAAGGGCAACACAATCCCTTGATAAGCGTAGTGGTGCATGGTGCCAGCATGGTAGGGAGGGTGTAGGAAAGTAGGAGTGGAGCGGATGTCAAGTGAATGATACGGCCAGGATTCTGTTCCTGTGTGAACAAGCCAGGTTCTTGCTTGGGCTGATTTAAGGGATGTAACTTATGTCACTCACTCTCACAACAGTAGTATATCAGGGATGTTAGCATTATTCTCTGTGGCTTTATGCAGCTCATTACAGTCCCTAATCTCCTTGGTGTGCAGAAGGTACCACCTTGACTCATCAAAAGGGGTAGCAAAGCAAAGATAATTCTTTAAAATGCATGAATAGTTCAAAATGTAATTTCAGGTTAGCAAACTAGGAATAGGCTGTCTGATTTAAAAAGTACAATGCTGTGCCTGTCAAAATGTTTTTTTTGTAGAGAGTACCATCAAACATTGTTTTTTATCTGCTTTATTCCTTTTACATGCAGCCAAGGGCAAGAGGGCACTTTGGAAAGTAGCTGCCACCACTACCAGCACCGCGGCGGCTGGGACCATCAGCGCCACAGCCACGACACATGGTTCTGCTGGCTCCAGTAGTCATGTTTATTATTTCCTACTTTCTATCCCCACTAGTAAAATGATGGTCTTGTCTATACTTACTGTTTCATTTTTTTAACTCCCATTCTAATGTTTGTTATCCCTGTGCTTTCTATATTTCTTGTTTCTGCAGCTGACTTTCTCCTGTCTGTAGCTTTCCTCTGCTCCCTTTTGGCTTTCCCTCACCCCTCTTTTACATATCTTGTGTAGTGCTGTTAACAGAACAGATGTTTGGCAATGTAAAGAGGATTTCAGCCAGGCCAAAGTATTCATCAAGCATGTTGGTTGAGAAGGCTTTCTTGATCAAACAGTCAAAAAGTACAGGGACAGAGATAGAGTCATCATGGACCCTGAATGTTGTCTAATACTAGCAGTTTCGATGTCACCGCAGCTTGGCAGGAATGAGATACCATTACCAACCAATACCATGTGACCTTTGAATTCCCTTCCAAGGAACCTTGCTTTCTTATTGACTGTAATGTATTTGTTAAGGGATGCAGATGCCTCGCTCATCACCTCCAGTCCCTGCCCACAGCATTTCGCCACCTAAACTGCAGCACAGTTTAATTTGTCGCTACAGCACAGGCAGTGAAATGTGCATCTGCATTCTGCAGCACTTTTTCTATGTGTGCTGCAGAATGCAGCACACATAGAAAAAGGAAAAAACAAGGAGAAATGAAAACATTTCACCTATTTGCGCCTCCCTAGCGCCACCCCTGGGGCGAGGCATTCCCAGGTTTATGATTTCCTGTAAATCTAAGAATGCTTCAGATTCCATGGGTTATGCGTGGGAACACTCACATCCACACCCATGGAAAGCCCCTTTCATGCAGTGTTCTGCGTGAAAGGGGCACATATTTACAAGGCCATGAAAAGCCATGTAAAGTGGCTTTACGTGGCCTTGTAAATATGCTGTGGCACATTGCAACACCGGAATATCAAAAAGCGACGTTACGGCGGCATAAAAGTGCTGCAAGGGGCCTCATAAATGAGGCCCTGAATTGGGAGCCCTCAAAGACCTTTTTTTACTGCTATGAGTGGAGAGGGTGAGAAGGGAAGTTGGGGAGAGGGGCATTTATGGTTTTTGGTTGGGGAGGGGGTGGGCCTGTTGTAGGTAGAGAGGGTGTGTTTCGAATGCAATAGAAAAATGGTCTTTGTCTTTGTAGGTTAGCGTAGCGTTGTGGTTTAGTGACGAGAGCGAGACGAGAAGCTGTCCCCTGAAATTGTCACACATTATACTGCACATCAACTTTTCCCCCAGACCTTCCCTACCTGATGTCCCTTGCTTTGTATTTATTCTCCAGGAGATTACTTAGCTCTTCCTGCAGTCCAGTATATCCAGCTACCACAGTGGCACTAGGAACAGAAAACTGGTTAATTCTGTCTGACTTTATTGCTTGATGAGGTTTTGCAGCACCCAGCCACCTATCAATGATATTGTATACAATTTAGTTACTACCCTTGTCCTACCCTCTGTAGCTATTGACCACTAATGGGGTCTGTCAACAACATACACAGAAATCTCAATCTTATCTATCTCTCCTTCCCGAGAACTGCTTCAGTACTAAATTCCGAACTAGTCGCTACCTGAATAGATTAAGCAATGTCTGCTACCTCTCTCGGTCTTCCCAAACCTTATTGCAGAGTTTCCCAAGTGCCTTCTTAATGCTGGTGTTAGTAGTGGGCTAGCACTAACAGGGAAGACATCACAAAGTGAGGTCCCACTCCCACCTATTCCGAATGATTGTTGTGAGGTGACCTCCAACTGTAGGATTATTCAGAAGGTTTACACTGAAAGAAAACACAGAGTTAGTGAATAATCCAAGACTAAGAACAGACCACCATGACAAAAACATTGTATTACAAATAACAACTAGCAGTGGTAACGTCTAAGCAATCTGCGGAGCTAGTAACTATTTAATTTATTTAAAAAAATTAAAACTAAACTTACAAAAATCTCCAGTTAGGACTCAGGAGAAGGTTATTCCATGCTGCCTAGATTTTGCCTGATTGACAAAGGTAAATTAAGTTACATTTTGATGTTACTTTACTCTTGAAATGTAAGATAATGACTAGTAACTTTTCCATCGGTACCTTTACTTTACGAGTAGTAACGTTGCGAGTAAGTAACTCCTATCACTTTATAAGGAGTTATTATTTCTACGAATTAGTTAACACTCATAAAGTTATTACTCATAAAGTTACTGGTAGTACATTACACTGCAAGAGTAAACCTACACCAAAAGAGTAACTTTACCTTTGTGAATCAGGCCACATCATGCACACTATTACTACCTTGACATTGTTCTCACTAATGCTCTGCACTATGACGATGATGTCCCTTTCATGCCTGGGTGGGTAGCAGGGCTGCAATGGGCTATTGTTTAGTTAAGAAGATCCCGTAACAGTAAGTTGTCATCACTTTCACCACATCCGCCCCACCAAGTGTGTCATGCATTTATGTGGAAATTATTAAGCCACACCTCAATAGATCAGACACCTAGGGAAAGAGGGTTAGGGGATGGATGGATGGATGAAAACAGGGAGTTGGGGAAAGGTAAGGCAAAGACAAAAACAACATTCATCAAGTTGATGAGCAGCACATCATCATTACATCTATTGTGGAAGGAAATCAAGGAGTGACAGAGATTAGTTACTAAAAAACAGTCCTTTTTCTCCCGAATCCCAAGTTATCAAATTGTTCTGTTACCTAGGTTTAAAATATACAAAATATGGAGGAGTTATAAAGTTTTACAAATTGGTATTGTTAAGAAAAGAAAAATGATACTGTACATAATGCCAAAATGGACAGTGCATCTGCATTCTTCCACTCGGAATGTTCGTATTGGGTCTAGGGCTGAACCGGTCCAGTAAGCAGTAGTGTTATGGAACTTTCTGTGGACTACAAAAAAGTAAATGTCTATATTGTAGAGTCAAGGAGAATGTAAGTTTCATGGTGAATAAGGTTCAAGAGGGCAGAGCATAGGCCAGTGCAGACGTGTGATTAACTGAATAGTGAGAACAATGTTTTACCACCAATCCCTGACACGTAGCTGCATGTACCTGGCTGATTAATCTCCCAAATTGCAAATGTCATAACATTTAGCTGTGTGCGTCCATCATGCGACATGTGTCTTGTGACTGCCCCCAGACCAAAACCACTTAATTTGAGGAATTTGACATTTTCAGCCAGTACACTACTCAGCGTTTCCCAAATCAACACCCTCTCTCCAGTCCACAAGACTGAGTAGGCCTCTTTGAGTCATGTAGTTCCCTATTGAAGTAGATATACATTATTCATAAGTTTCGTCTTCTGGCTGTAGGGGTGGTCCCATCCTGTCTCCGAGTTTTGACTGAAAAAGGATTGAGATAGACCTGTAATGTTGATGAACAAGAAGAGCAAAATAATTTGACCATTTTGTGTACTTTTGTTACCTAAACTTACTGGTCTCTAAAGAACCTGATAAAAAGAAGTACTGGAAAGGAGTGGGCCATGTAAGTAATTATAGTGTGAAAGTGTGAAAGCAAGGTGATCATTCAGGCAAAATCATCCATCAGGCACCAAACATTACAAATCAAGTTTACGAATTAGATCAACAACACCATCCCAGCCACCACACAGATCATCAATCACTCAATATATCACTCATTGGTGCAATGGCTACCTGTTCCAATTGTGATGCACATTTGTCTATTGTATCTTCTCTTTTCCCATGGAAGCAATAAGCAATAAACAATGACAGTCTTATATAGTTAATGATCTTTACTGCCAGCCCAACTAGGGAATGGAAAAAGGAAGGATGATGATGGGAGGCATTGTCTTCATGTCCTGTAAATGAATGGGGAGGTGTCTTCTGTGCACACTGGTCTAACTCCACTCCATAGAAGTGAATAAATGGGCCCCCATAAGTCAGACACCAAATATATAATTGATCTTCTATATCCCTTTTTTTTTTTTTTTTTTGGGAAGCAGTTTGATGGTAATGTATGAAATTTCTATTTTGGCCTACTTAATCAGAATTTGTCCTCAAACTCAGGGGGTTCATCCAGAAGTTGATCAGCTAACAGAGTTGAGTTTAACCAATCACCCATATCCTCCTCCTATGCTGTTTCAGGAACGGTGTAATCTTGAGGTGTGAAGTGTTGGTTCATTTTTATCATGGTCAATCACTCCAAGTTTTGAGGCAAGAGTTTGGTCTTTCTGACTGTGACAACTGCACCAGCTGCACTTAACATGCACTCAGAAAACACATTGGCTACTGGACAAGGAAAATATTTTATTGCCAGCCTGCTGAGCTCTGGCCATTGTCACGTTTTCCCATACCAATTGCCAATAGATTTTGATCCAGGTAGACCTCTTTTGAGTCATCCAAATAGTTGTGGAACATCCTCTGAATGGTCATTGGTGAAGCTACTTGCTCTATGTTGGTTTCCTTTACCTCTGCACTTAACGTAAGCCCTGCCACTTGAAATCAAGCAATTGGAGAGGTTGGGTCCGATTCTTCTGTTGCTGATACTGCTGATGATGATGGTGTTGGCTATGAGGCAGCAGCACTGCCCTCTCTGGAGGTTAAAAGCTATATGCCAGTAATTCTGCCTGGGCCTCTAACTTCCAGCCATTCATCTTCCAGTCCTCTTGCTTGAACAACCATCCAAATCTTGTAAAGGGAAACATCCACTTCTGAAAATGGAATTAAAATGGGCAGTATTTTTTGTATCATGTGTTGGAACCGGCACTTTCTGGTTGGCTGAAGGGATGCCCCCAGCCAGGCATAACCTGACACTTCCTTCAAGGGTGGGTGATTACACTCACTGTATAACCTGTGCTCACCGTTGGGTAGCTTGGCAGTGAGCAGTCTGGCTTTTCTCAGAGGCAATGTGTAAAGCAAAGGCACAGCAGTCACACGCAATAAATGCACTGAACATCACAAAAGAGACATCACAAAGGGTGTATGTAAAAACGTTTGCATTCAACACACATATTCAATCATTATAACATGAACATCATATATTTTTGGGCATAAAGCAAATTTGGAATTATAACTAGCAGTGCTAGGCCTACTTGTATTGTTATGACTTCAATAGTATGCACACTGCGGACAATTCCTAATATAACCTCCCCCCCCAATAGAGAGATAGCCCCCTTATGTGGGGCATGATATCAAGACTATATACATACACGAAAATCGAACACTTTTTAGCAGCACCGATGGGTCAGAGCCAGGCGGGTCAACCCAATGTCAAATGTATTATGCTTTTGGCATGAAATCAACATATAAAGTGGCAAAGACAGCTAGTTGTCGTAAATCATAGGTGGTCCATGGACTATCATTACCACTCACACACACTCACTCTGCACCCCTACACGGTGCGACAGGTATCAGCCAGTCCGTACGGGATGCTCTTGCAGACATACACACTCAGCACCCTAATGTGGTGCCACTGGTACCCAGCAGGTCCATGGGTAACATCCTGCAGACTCCATGGCCCCAGCCTTCCTCCACCTCTAGTTCACCCCAATTGTCCTATACCCCTCCCACCAACCCCGCCTCCCAGATACTGGGTCACACGCGACCGAAGTCACACTTAGTCTGGGTCCTCGGTAAGCAGGTGGGAATATGTAGTAGTTTTAATTAGGAGGTAGACATAAACAATGGGGAGTTTAGCAGCCACTTGTGAAGTTCACACACAGGTCTCAAAACACAAAGGAGTCATGCAGTCTCTTGACCCACTTCTGAACTGTCTCTGAAACATTCCTTAAACCCAGTCAATCTCTCTTGCTACTATCTGGTGCCAAGATGTCTTTGCGAGGGGCCAGGTGTGGAGAGGGCAGTAGGTCTGCCTTAATTAGAGTCAAAAGAGAACAACCGCTGAATGGGGAGTAACACAGGGAAGCCTCTCAGTAGGAGGAGGTGCCCCGATAGGTACAAGATGATCAGGGTCATGCCTAGGCAATCCGGGCACAGACTCTGGTGCACATTGGGATGAGTCGGACCAGACACTTCAGATTTCAAACTCAAAGAGTTGCAATTACATACCTTCCTGGAACTGAGGCACAATGACCGGTGCATGTTGAGATGGATTACACCAGGCAATTCTGGACACACACAGCGAAGAGCTGCAATTCTGTACTTCTTTGGAAAATAAGGCACAACATCTGGTACATGATGATACAGGTTGCACCAGACCAGTCCAGTCACACACACATAGGCGTATTTTCAGCAGAGTCACATGAGTTAGAATGAGGCACTACAATGGGTACACCCCCACCTCTGAGGATTGCACACTGTGAATCAGGCACTGTACGCAATGAGCATGCAGTCAGCGTGTCGCACGAGAGAGATGTGAAACGATTGACAAAATGGGTCGCCCTGGGTCCCGCAACCAGTGAACCCTCTCATCACCAACTAGATGGTTATGACTGTCAAAGTCTCCACCATAGAGCAACCACACGCCTTAGATGCGCGCACGATTTCTTGGGCTCCGCACTAGACAATTTGGTCTCCAGTCACAAGTCTTAGTTCCACACTCGCACCGAGCTACCAGTTGGGATTCAGTAGTCGATGTTGGCACTTGAGAGGGCACTGCTCTCCAGATGTCACAGGTAGATGGTGTAGGTTCCTCACGGGAGATTTTGATGTCCCTGAGATCTCCGGGAGAACAGGAGGCCCGTGGTCAGGCCCTTGGAGAGCACATTTCAGGGCGTCACACTTCAGCAGGTCCTTGACCCAAGCCAGCCACTAATTGGACAGTTATCCTCCATGTGCACAACAGAGTCCTCTGGCAATGTGAACCATGCAGTTCGGGTTCTCTGGTCCCACACCCCCACAAGTGTATCTCACCTTTTGCTGAAGGATGGCACCAGTAGTTATACTGTTGTGTGTCTTTGAAATTCGAGATGGTTCAAGGGCTTTCCCATTGAACCACAGATATCTCCCCTAAATTGTAGGCCTGCCTGCCATGGGGCCATGGAATGCAGATCTTAATCTTTAGTGGGGCCACGAGAGGCTAAATGTCACAACCTCCCTCTTCAATCTATCTCATTCTGCTCTCAAATGGCAGCGGTCTGCTGTTCTCATGAGATGGCCATGGTTTATGGCTGTCACTTGGGGAATGCACAAATGTGCACCCCGACTCCTGGTGTCCACTGGAGCCAGGCACCATGGCACATGAGACTCTTAGGGCATAGAAATGTCCATATTCCATAAGTGGCCTTTGTAAGCGAGCTATGCCAAAAACCCCTTTACCATGATGGTGATCGGTGATGGTGATAGATGTTGCAACATGCAGTAGGTTGAGTTACACCATGATGGCACCTCCTGTATGAGGACTTTTAACTGGGACTCTATAAGCACGCTGAATGATCCTTAAGCTTTCAGGCTTTAAAAGAATGGCTGAAATTAGTGCAGATTCTTTGGCAGATGGTCAGTATGTGGCCGACTATGTATTCTTGTTTTTAATAAGTCCTGCACAACAGGATGGTGCAATGTACCAAACACAGGACCCTGAACAAGCCACCATATGCCATGGCCTTGATTATATTACTGCCATTGTCTGTGGCAGCAAATCCAGTTCTGAGACCTTTGGGTTGGAGGCATTCACACACATTGCTGTTAAACTCTTCCAAGATGTTTGGGATTTCTCCATGATGAATATCGCTACTGTTGCATGATGCCCAATGCCCTTAAAACTTTCTTCAGTGCTGAGACCTGCAGAGAGCCGTTGCCTAACCCACCAAAAAAAGGTCCAGCGTGCAGTGAGTCACATGTAAGAAGATGCTTGACAACCTGTCCACCTGTCTGTCATCAGGTAGATGGTGTGAACAGCACTCTCCTGAATAGCTTGGCCAACCAATTGCAGCGCATCATGATGGAGGGCTGGAACAGCAACTCTGGCAAAATAGGTCCGGCTGAGAACCTTCCATTTTGGGCAGATGGCTGCCACAGATTCTAAAAATCCTACTCCTTCCACAAAAGAAAAAGGTAGGAGGTCTAGCGCTAACATTTAAGCCAGCTTTCATTTGTACAAACCTGCTGTTGGTGGTTGCGTTTGCAGAGCCTCACCATCTAAACATGTAAAAATATAATAGTATCTTGGATTTTTTTCTTTTGTGGTGCCACCTACACAGGCCAATTTTAGAAAGGACCAGTAGGTGGTAGACTCAATGTGCGTCTTGGGGGAATCACTGTATGTGGCAGAGGTATCTGCATTTGAATCTTGTGCTGTTAGGAGGCTGCTGGTGCAGGTGATGCTGACACACTACAGGGGAAAGGAGACAGGGCTGCTTTGTGTAATGTAATCATCCTCTTCTTCCTCATGACAACCTTCTTCTTCTATCACTGTGCACTCAGATGCTTCCCCTCTCTCATCACCACCACCACCTATCTTTTCAAGGTGCTCCTCTAACCAGATTGTGTGATGTTTTCTCAGATGGGATGCTTGAAGTCCAGTACCATAGTGCGAACCTAGCTTACCTCGATGAGCACTCGTGAGGCAAATGGAGTATATTGTAATGTTATACTCCTGCTTTCTAATTGCAAAGTAGTCCCAAACTGGGGAGTTTTTAGTGTGCCACTGCCAAAGCCTGAAGAACTGGAGATAGGTGGCTGTGTCTTTTGCCTCTCTGTAGGGAGTACTTTGACTGTGGTAGTGTGGATTCAGGTCTCGTTGGGAGTCTAACAAATATGGAAGCTGGGGGTGGTGGTGGTGGAACCCCATGCCTCTGAGCAGGTTGAATAGGAAGGGTACTCTCTGTGTCTTCTGACCTGCCCTCCATACTGACAATGACTGGCTCATCGTCATCACTGTCACTTTCCATAATTCTAAGGCTTTCATGAACTTTCCTTTTTCCTTGTCTCTCGGGGTGGGTCTCAGACTCAGCCGGGGTCCAATCCATGTCCAGGTCATCAGAAAGGGAGCTTGGAGAAGATGACTTTCTTTTTCTTGCTGGAGATCGTTGAACCAATGATTGAGGAGCAATATCTTTCTTTGTAGGAAGCTCAACCTTTTGTTCTGCTCCTACTTCAGGAACAGCTGTTGCTGGCTCCAGCTCTTGTTGTCCACTTTCCTGCAACGATCAGGTACTTTGCAGTTGTGAGAAATCCAGTTCAGACTCACTGCTCGTCGCCATGACTGCAGTGGCAGCATCACTGAGAGACATGGGCTTGGGCTTAGCCTTAAGTTGGGGCATTTGATGATGAGGGAATGCTGCTCCCAGCCTTTTGCTGCCCAGAAGAGGGAGCAGCAGGTACCCCACATTTCCTGAAAAAGGTGGAAGGTGACCTGCCATTGGCAAATATCCTTCTGCTTCGCCTCCTCACTGGCCACTTTCTTGGTAGGAAGACCCTTCTTTGGGGCTATCTTCAAGTTCTTTCTTAGCTCTGGTAGCTGAAACTCAGCTGTGCAAGCAGAAGCAGAGGAGGACTCAGGTGGGTTATGTCACTGCTGGCCTTCTGTCTGTGATAATGTCTCATTTGCACCCAAAAACAAGCAAGCCGCCAAAGGCTCATCTAAAGCCTCTCGCTCTTCCTCACTAAGTGGTGATACAGGAATATCCCCCAAATACCTTCGGTTTTCTAACGAATCTCTAACTTGTTCTTCGTTATATAGGGAATCATAAAACTGCCTAAAGACCTCCCGAATCCCCTCTGGATCACTAACTATCCCACCCTTGCCATCCGAGATCCCTTTAATTTCCCCTATGGCCTCTCTCCGTCTTGTACGAGCCGCCAGAGTTCGCCCTACACGTTCACTCAACTCATAGCACTGTTCCTTCTTTGCTAAAAACGTAACTGCTGCCTTTGATGCGATTGCCTCCTCTGCATCTGCCTTTGCTAGTGCAACTTTAAGGAGGGCTTGATCCAGAATTCCTCCCATAGCAATAGCACTGTTTAGTTCCTCTTCTGCCTCCGAAACTGCTTTAGTCATCTTCTCTGATCTTAAAGCTTCCTGTCTTTGTCTATAGAGGCTGAAGCTCAGGGTCTCCCCACAGACACCTGCTTTAAAAGCATCCCAAATCATACCTGAGGAAGTACTGCCCCTATTAATATCCCAAAAGTCTGTTATCCAAACCTTCATATGTTGGACATATTCTATATCTTTAAGTAATCCTCTCTCAAAGGTCCATTCACGTTGACGCCTAGCAATGCCCGCCATTTCTAGTGTTAAGATTATAGGATTATGATCTGAGATAATCTGAGGTAATTTCTCAATCTGACATCTTGGCACTAGGCCATGTGTTACTAGGAAATAGTCAAGCCTAACCGAAACCCTATGTGGGGCTGAATAATATGTACTGCCAGGATCAAGTGGCTTTAAATGTGTCCAAACATCAGTTAGTCCATTGTTAAAAACTAGATTGGAAAGTGCACGGAATGTTTTTTTTTTCCGACCCTGATATTGCGCCCCTGTTTTGGTCCACAAACCCCCCATACCATTTATATTAAGGTCTCCGCACAAGATTATAGGCGTGGGCCATGAAGTCATTTCTAGATCTAGGTATTCAAATATATCGGGATCGTCCTCCGTGGATCCATATACTGAACATAGGGTGACCATTTCATTATTTATCATACATTGTACCAACACCCATCTTCCCCACTGATCTTCAATCTTCCTTATAACAATAATGTCGTTTCTTTTGGCCAGTATGGCGACCCCCCTAGTTCTTGCCCCTTGTTTTGTATATGCTAGTAAATGAAACCCCATCTGCTCCATTATAAACCCCCTAGGTCCCTCTAGATGGGTCTCTTGTAGGCACACAAAATCTAATTTCATTGCCCTTAATGTTATTGCAAGCCGTTGTCTTTTAGCCGGATCGTTCAATCCGCATACATTAATTGTTGCTATTCTTATACTCATTAATACTTTAAGATAAGATTTCCCCACCAATAATGTTGCAAGCTCATAAATAAATTCATTGAATCTAACTGGTAAACTCCCTCTGCTTTTATTTCCAGCCGGATACTGCCTTCCCTGCATCTCCAAAAACACTCAATATGCTGTGTTGTGCTGTCCCCTACTCCCCTGTGTGCCCCCGACCCCCTCCCTCAGAACCCTCCCCTGAAGCCCCCCCTTACAGGCAATTAGGTCATCCATGACCTATGTGTGACAGCTTACCCGTAGTTAAGTCGCCTCACCCCCTCTCCCTTTTACCCTTCAAAGCCGAAAAAACTCCCAGGCGAGCCCCCCGATTACCCACCCTTCTGTTCCTTTAATTCATTTAAGAATGATTGAGCCTTAATTTCTGAAAAAAACATTCTGACTTGCCCCTTTACAATTACTTTCAGACGAGATGGGTACAGTAAGAATGCCTCACAACCTAGCCCCTGGAAAGGTGAAATCATCTGCCTTAACCTCCATCTCCTCTCCACAGTAGCATGGCAGAAGTCCGGGCGCGCAAAAAATGTTGTACCTTCAAATGATTGTTTAGCCTCTGGCCTAGCCTTGTCCATTATTTCCTGCCTAAGCAAAAATTACCAACATAAACAAGGATCGCCCTAGGTCTGTTAGGTTATGATGCCTGATAGCCCTTTTTCAAAGTCAAAGGATATCGATGTGCTCTCTGCACTTCCTCTTCCCATTTCCAGGAGCTGAGTTCAGGAAAAGCCCCCCGTAAAAGAGAGACAACAAATGCCCTGACATCCTGCCCTTCAACCCCTTCAACTACTCCCAGGAGTCTAATGTTGTTCCGTCTCTGTCGGTTCTCGTAATCCTCGAGTTTCCATTGAACATCCTCCGCCGTTTTTTCATGCATTTCTTTAAATGCCTGCCACTTATTGATGTCATCCTCCAATCTCCCAGTCCTCTCTTCCACCTGGGTAACTCTATCTGCCATGTCCTCATAAAGTTTATTCATCTTTCTGAGTGAGCCTTGTATTTTTTTAGTAGCTTGTTTTGCTCTACGGCTCTCTGTCCTGGCTTCTGCCTGCATCTGCTTAAGGGTAATATAGAGCAAATCCATTGAAGGAGACTGAGGCGTTTTATCTGTTGTTACGCCCCCCTCTGGTCCAACTGCTAAGGTCTCTTCTTGATAAAGTTGTGAAGTAGCAGAGTAATCCCATAATAGCTTTTTTGTAGCTTCCGCACGGGGAGGGCTTAAATTTGATTTAGATCTTGATTTAGATCTGCGCTTACGTTGCACAGACCTATACACACCTGACGCTCTTAATGCCGATAACTCATCTGCCGAGTCTGTGTCACTTGCAGTAGTACCACCAGACATGAGAGAAGAGTCTGACTCATCATTCAGGGAGAAGAAACAGTCTCCTTCCAATGATCCATTAAGCGCTTTATGTTGAGGAGCTCCCTGCCAATGCTTCAAATTAGTGCCTGTTACCTCCAGAGCCCCTTCTGTATGAGGGGTTATTGCTTGTGCTACCTCTTTCGGTTTTCCTGCGTTACTAGCGTGCTTCCCCTCTCTGTTACTTTCCATGTTTCTTTCCACAGTCAGCTCAGGAGCAGTCATACTTTGCGTAGCTTCAATGAGCGCGCCCGTACTGCCAGGACTAGCACTAGCGCATCCAATTTCACCAGCGTCTCCTACAAGCGCTGGTAGCCTACCTGGCTCATCGTTGTTTCCGCTGCTCTGCTCCCCATGCCTGTCTGTATCCTCGTCTTGACAGGTTAGCTCAGGCTCCTTCTGGATTGCATTCTGCAGCCTGACAGCGTTCGCCACGTCCTCACTTAACGGCGCCTTCGAAGAGCCTGGGCCGATTACTGAGAAAGACTCCATCAAGGTAGGCTGCCGTAGGGCGCTCTCTTTGCTTTTGCTGCTCCCTTCTTGCCCAACCTTTGCTGCCTTCATTCCAGGATCTTTGTTAACATCCTTGTTAACATCACTAATGATACTTGAGCTAGCGAGCCTGCCGCCGCCGCTGATCACATTAGTTCCACCCAGCATCTCTTCGGCATCCTCTGTTTTTTTTCGCAGCTACTCCTGCTCTGCGAGGCTGGCCACGTATCGACTGGGTCCCCGAGGGAGGTAACGCCGCGTCCTTCTCCTTCTCCTTCTGATGCTTCGGCAGTCTAGGCGCCATGATCGCGTGCTCTGTAACCCAACAATAAGGTAACCTCAGTGTCTCACCAATCTTTCGAGCTACAACAGCTAATGGAGAGGCCCCTTTGTGTGATGAGCGCCAAAACCACGAACGTTCCTTTACCCAGCACGAAGTTCGTTCTAGCCAGAGAGGGGACGTCAGCATCCTCACCTTCCTTCACATTCTTCAGGGAGAGGGAGTGAAATGCGACCTCTCACTACGACTGGTCAGCGGCCATCTTGCCGTCAAACTCGAACTGCCATGAATAGCCTTACATCAGGTAAAGCGGCTGGTCCGGACCAAATTCAATTGAATTCTATAAAACCTTCCAGGAAGTAATACATTTGGATTTGGTCGAAACAATCAAACAGGCTCAGACGAGAGTGTCGGTCCCAGATTCTTGGGCAGCGGCTGACATAGTGGTTATTTTAAAAAAAGGGAAACCGTCTGCAGAGCCGGGATCATATAGACCAATTACCCTGATGAACTCGGATGCAAAGATATTCTCTAAAACTATGGCCCTACGCTCTGTAAGGTCATTGATAGAATAGTTAGTCCAGTCCAGCACCGCTTTATCCCAGGGAGAGGTACCACGCAGCATGTTCGAAGGGTAGTCACTTTGTTCGATCTTACTGAAGTCTCAGGAGATCCTATGGTGGTCATATTACTGGACGCTGAGAAAGCGTTTGACCGGGTCACCTGGGACTATCTGTGGCAGGCATTTGAAAGGTGTGGTATAGGGGGAGGTTTTTCTCACGCAATAGAGGCTTTATATCAGGCACCCACTGCCCGTCTTAGAATTAATGGAGGATACACAGCACCCCTGAAAATTAGGCGAGGGACGCGTCAGGGATGTCCATGCTCCCCTTTGCTATTCGCAATATATATTGACCCGTTTATTCGCAGGCTGGAAATAAATGGCGCGATCTCTCCGATAAGGGTTTACGGAGCAGAATATAAGACTCTGGCGTATACAGATGACATCGCCCCGGTGACATCATCACCAGGAACTGCTATTCCTATAGTTGAACTAGAGGCTCTGGTTTTCGGGCAGGTGTCAGGGTATGTACTAAATAAGCTTAAAACGCAGATAATTAAGAATGAGGGAGCTGTTTGTAATGATATCCGGGTGGTTGAAGCTGCAACTTACCTTGGGATTAATATCTCGCCAAATTTGGATAATATAGTGGAAAGTAATATTAATCCGATAATATCGAAAGTTAAGAAAGATCTCGACAGAATGCACAATCTTCACCTCTCTCTTGTAGGACGCTGTAACGTGATAAAGATGATAGTATTGCCAAAAATTCTCTACCTTTTCCGGGCAATTCCACTCGAATTCGAGGCAAAATGGTTTATAATATTAGAACAACTGGTAAACAGATTTATATGGGCCCATGGGAAAACTAGGAGGGCTCTCCGTTTTATGGCTTTACCTAGGGCAAAGGGTGGCTGGGCGGTTCCTGATTTTAAATTATATTATTGGGCGGCAGTTTTTCAACACATACGTGGTCTCCTGGGAGGGGATCCATCGGATCCACAGGTTCAAATAGGATCCATAGTTATGTATTCTATGCTGATTGGAGGGGAGGCGGAGAACTGTTTTTTGAAATATACTGACTCTTCATACTACAAAAGAACTAGGTTTAAGACTCTGTCTGCGGCTTTTAAGGTTTGGGAATCTTTTCGAAAGAAAACTGGATTGGGTAGGCTGAATGCTTACACCCGACTGTCTAGAAACCCAACTCTCCCTACGGAAATATTTGCAGATCCTGTATTGACAGAGTGGGGATGTCGTGGAATTCAGAAAATAGGAGATTTGTTTGGAGCAAATGGTGTTAAGCAGTTTGTGGAAATGCAGTCTATTTTTGGCATTGATAAAAGGAATTTTTATAAGTATTTGCAAATTAGGAGTTTCTTAGGAAATAAGAAAGGGGGTCCAACAGGCTTTGATAAAAATAAACTACTGGATATTATAGAGGGTGGTGAAGATTGCACTATACGCAGATTTTATGCAGAGCTGTTAGTATTAAAAAGTGACGATCTTGAAAAGTATGGAGAGAAGTGGGCAGGTAAATTAGGGATTGATCAAGAGTGTTTCCACCTCTCTTTAGAATTAAGACAAACTATTTTGTGTTCTGCTGGACTCCAAGCCCAGCATTATAAAACAATTTACTCTCTGTATTATACCCCCGCAAGGATAGCGCAATGGGGGGGCGATGCAGGTACAAGATGCACACGCTGCGATAGTACAGAGGCTGAAATAATACATGTATTTGCATCTTGTCCCTGCCTACAGGGCCTCCGGAGTGCTATAGAATCCTTTTTAGATAGAACATTGGGGGTTAAGATCGTTTTGACACCATCAATAATATTACTAGGGATAGACAATAACGATAGGCAATCCCCCTTTCAGTTTTTCATATTTATGGCCATGTCAGTATTACGTATGTGTGTAGCATCGGCATGGCGGGACAAACTACCACCAACGTTCCAACAATGGCTGGCCAGGTTACTCTCTGCTTATAATCTGGAAAAGGGGATTTACGGGAGGAAGGGGAAAAGGGGGAGAAAACTTGGGGAACGGATCTGGGAACCCATCTCGAGGTGGGAAACTGGGTAGTAATGATGATTGAAATGTATGGTTATGAAATGTTTTTTTTTGTTGGTTTTTTTCCTCTCTTTTTTTAGGTTGTCGAATGCTCTAGAATAATTTTTTATGATGGGTTACTTCCTGTTGTTGTATTATTTTTCTTTTCTTTTTCTAAATGGTTATGTTTTTCTATAATTATCATGATCGTTGCTCTGCTGTGCTGTAAAAAATCGGAAAAAAAAAAAAAAAAATCAAGCAAGCAAGAAAACAATTCAGTAAAACGTGGCATTTACAGTTTGAATCTGCAGACAGTATAATTTAGTGAGGTTTGGAGGTGTATCCATTCCAAACTGCAGCATAATATTTCAATAACATACAGATTGAAAAGTTTACTTTATGTGCCACTAAGGCCTATGAAACACCTATGGCATCCAGGAGGTGCAGGGTGAGAATAAAAAGAATCTTTCAATAACGTATTGCTGGTGTGTGTTTATAAGAAGCCTATGACAGGGAGGGAGTTTAAGGGGGAAAATGGAATTATCCTTAAAATAATTATTGCTGGTGTGTGCCTATGGCATGCAGGGGGTGTGGGAGGGAAATGGAATAATCCTTTAAAAAAGTATTGCTGGTGTGCGCCTATGGCAGACAGGAGGTGCAGGAGGAAAATTGAATAATTCTTAGAAAAATTATTGCTGGTGTGCGCCCATGAGATAACTGTAGTACGCAGGGGGTGCAGGTGAAAATGCAATAATCCTTAAAAAAAATATTCCTGGTGTTTGCCTATGAGACACCTATGAAAACCATGGGCTTACAGGGGAAAAATTGAATCATTCTTAAAAAAATGATTGCTGGCATGCACCTCCCACAGGCAGTGGGTGTAGGGAAAAATCAAATAACTGAAAAAAATATTGCTGTTGTCTCCCCAAGGACTATGAGAAATCCTATGGAAGGTAAGGAGGTGCAGAGGAAAATGAAAAAAATGCATTAAAGAACCACTGTACAAACATACTACAATCATCCTCAACCACATCAAACTCACATTAGGGAAGAAGAATACACTGAACAAAAAGCAAAGAGGCATAGTCCTCTTCTATCAATGTCCTTAGTAAGTGGCTTTGAAAAGTGGAAGAAAAGGAACTCACTGGCACACGGCCACCAAGGGCAAAGGCATGGACAACAAAGAACACATGCAGGCCTGTGGCAAAAGCAAAGCACACTGACTACAAAATGGCCGCCGGCCACATGGCCACCAAGGGTAAAGGCATGGAGAACAAAGAACACATGCAGTCCTATGGCAAAAAGCACACTTACTACACAAAACTAAATGGCCACCCTGCCACATGGCATGGAGAACAAAGACAAAATGGGGGCCTATTGTAAACACACACACACACAATGGCCACAAACAAAATGACCCCTTGGCCAGCAAAGAAAGGTGGAATGGTCCTGTTGGGTATAATCCCTTCCTGGTAGAAAAAAGGCTGAGTAGGATGTTTTTACTGTTTGGGTTATTGCTGGCAAAATGTTGTATTGCTATTAGATGGTTGGTGCCAGAACCTTAATGGTATGGAGATTGGCTAAGAGATATTTTGGAATGGGCGGTGGCTGAGGTAGTGTGCATGAAGCACACAAGGAGGGGTGAGAAACTGGAGGATGACCTACGGACTTGGGCAGCCATAGTGGCGGCACTGCGGGACCACCCGGAAGCACGACTACCATGAGAGGCTGCACTGTGAAGAAGAATGAGTACTGCATGTGATGTTAGACTGTGATTAAGTGGCTGGTTGCCGGTGCTTTGCGGTACCCCTCTATGACGAGGCTAATGGAGGAATGCCTTCAAGCTGCCCAACATGAGGACATAGAATTGAATGATAATGTGATGGACATGCCTGGCATATATACTGACTGACTCCACTCACTGCAAAGTCTATTTACAGTAGGTGCAAACTGGTAGGAGCAGGGGTGGGTGAGGGGATTGTGGGGAACTGTTTGAAATCTAAAAAGTTTATGGCTTTGAGACTCTACTTAATGTATTCTGTGTACTATTGTAAACCCAATAAAGACTATAAACAAAAAAAGGAGTCATTGTATATAAAGAAGCAAACACTACCATTAATTCAGCAATGCCAAACACGAAAATCATGTCAACTTTAAAAATTCACCAACCACAAACATACCAAGACATAAAAAATTACCCCATCAAAATACTTTCATATTTTGCAGACAAACGTAAAATACAAAAAAAAAACGTATTTTGCAATTAATCCAAGGCCATATCAAAATCAATAGAAGTGTAAAAAAAACATTTACCACAAAAACAGTTGTTTAACATATACCCAATGTCTAGTAATGGCTGGCTGTCAGTAGCCTGTGGACAGGCTAGCCCCCACAGTAAAATGAGCACAATAATAGTGCACGCAAGAAAATGGAGGAAAAGTACTTTAAACATTTTAAAACCAGCCTCCCAGACCTCCCAAACCTGTGCAAACTTTTTCCCTTAGAAAAAAATAAAAACGTTAATGCAAAATAGGCCTATACTGATACTTCAGGCCACCCACAATCAAATTAAAAAATGGAAGAAAAAACTAAAAAGGTAAAAAATATACTGGTGCATGCCTTCCATCAACCAACAAACTTATCCTAAAAGCTGTTTAACTTACTTTACTTTTCACAAAGAAATACTTAAAAATCCAATGGTTTATGCAACAGGGATTGCAGACAAAGAAGAGAGTGATCATTTCCCATCAAAATGCAAATGAAACATGATCAGGGGATGGACAAGAACTGAGAGGAGCATTCTGGAGAGGAAGAGGAAGCTGGAGACTCTGTGGCACTTCATTCCTGTTGAAAATAAAGTAAAATAAAGAAAAATACTCTGTTCAGGTAGAATAGTTACTCAAAAATCCAATTTCAAGTTGGTTTTGCTGCTTCTCGAGTAGGAAATCTACTGGGGAAGCAGCCATTTGAACGTGACCAATCACAACCGCCCGCATTAGAAAATGGTAGCAAAAGGCTTCCTAGCGTCCATAAATCACACTAGGGCACTAGGGGATGCCAAATCTCACTTGCGCTCTGCAGCTCGCTTGCTGGAGCCTCTCGTTGTTCCCGTTTTCATGCTTTGCTCGAACTGAAGCAAGTTTCCGTCATGCAGCAATTGGTGGATTTAGGCCAGAACTCCGCATTATTAGAGTGACAAGGAGTGACCAAATTCCACCAATTCCGTCAGTGGAATTACATTTTCCACCCACCTTTAGTAAACATATGCAAATCCTCCTAGAACCTGCTCCATATGAACAGTCAAATGCTAATTACCAGGCTTCATCTGACGGAACAGGAATACGGGCAACCCCTAGCTGTTTCCAAACTTGCTAGCACTCATCTAAGGCAAGGCCGTCTGCACCCGTCTGCGTCCGACCGGGGCCAGGGGCCAGAAACACTGGCCCTTTGCAACCAGGAGTTGGGTTTTAGTCTGCCTCATTTTGGCATAGCTTAAAGCCTACTCCTAATAGACACTGTCAAATTTATGAACCTGACGCTTCACCTTTTTATTGTAACTTCACCTGCACATTTACCACCTCTCCCAGGGAGGCTTTGCTAGCTACTTCTCTAAACAAGTCACAGGTGAAGGATGCTGGGCACACTGCTTATCTGAATCACCTGGCTGAGCCCCCCTTCCTCCCCCCACCGGTGCAGCATTTTCACTGTTTTAGCTTAAATTGTCGCTCCCTCCTAAATCACCAGTGGCATTTATTTAATTTCCTTTGCGATGTGAACCCTGAGGTAGTATTCGTTACGGAGACTTGGCTGCATGATAGCTCACTGCCGGACATTATTACTGCACTTCCCGCAAACTTTTCCTTCTTGGGGATAAACAGACCTCACAGAAATGGAAGAGGCCTTGCTAACCTTTAAAAAAAAAAAAAATGTAAAATTGAGGCGCTTCTGATTCCTAATTCTGAAGCTTTGCTTTTTACTCTCTTCCTTACGCCGAAATTTACGTTCTCGGGTGCTCTCATCTATCGCCCTCCTGAGTACCCCAGTGAATGGTGTTCCTCCTTGCTGGATCTTCTGGCCCCCTATATTTTGCAGGCTGCCAACTTCACCTTGCTCAGCAATATTAATCTCCATCTGGAAGATGTCAATAACAACTTGGCATCAGCTTTTATTGAGGACTTAGGCATCCTCAATCTTGCTCTCCTTAACTCTGTACCTACTCATATTGCAGGGCATCTTTTGTACCCCATTTTTTCTAACCTAAAAACTTTGACTACTGCCCCGCCCGCTTCAGCTATGTTGGTCTGATCATTTTGCTGTGCCTTTCACTATTAGGTTCGCTGCAGTCCCGATTTTGCAATCGGTGTTGAAGCCTAATGTCAGGAAATGGTTCGAAACGTAACATTCCTGCATTGAATCAACTGCTTCTTAATGCACAAGCTAACATCACTTTTCACCCTGAGAGTGACCATAACTCTGTCCATCTATGGCTTAGTGAAGCTGTGTACACCATTTTGCCACTCACCTCCAAACAGTCGCTTAGATATCATCCCCCGGCTCCTTGGTTCACAGACTCCCTTAGACTGAGAAAAAAACAATATAAAACACTTGAAAGACAATGGAGGAAAGTATATGCAGACGAGGCCAAATTTGAATATGTGATTGCACGGAAAAGATATCATGCCCTTTGCAAAGAGGCTCATGCTAAGTACTTCACGGAGAAGATTGTCAGCTCTCAACACTGTCAGAAGACTCTTTTTAAGGTGGTGAAAGAACTCTTGGCTGCTAACAACATCTTGCCCCCGCCTTCTCTTTCACAGAACCAGTGCAATGAACTAGCCAGCTTTTTTCTGGAAAAGGTGGACAAGATTCACCGTCAATTAGCCGTGGAGGCTACACATGCAGAGAGCTGTTCGCATTTGATGACCTCTACAGGAAGCCAGGTAGAAGGTTCTCTGATAGTGACTAAGCTGGAGGATTCCCTCATAATTGGGGCTTGGTTCTTGTTGGATCTGGCATCCCTAAAGAATATTCTGCAAGCCATCAAATCTGGCTCTCCGCTGTACCTTCTCCCCCGCCAAACTCAAATCACTTAATGATCCGGTTATATCCGTCATTTTAATACTCCTTAATTCCTTCCTGAGTATGGGTATCGCTCCTCAGAACTGGAAGCATGCTCTGGTTCTCCCCCTTTTAAAAAAAAGCTAGCTTGATCCCTCCTGCTGGTCTAATTTGCGCCCCATTTCGTATGTCAACATACAACTTTCCACCTTCATTGAGACTCATCGACTTCTCCATCCTTCGTAGTCGGGCTTTAGGGCGGCTCATAGCACAGAGTCCGCTCATCTTGGGGTGACTGAATGTCTCAGACAACATCTGGGCTTGGGTGGCACGGCGGCGATCATTCTGCTTGATTTGAGCGCTGCGTTCAATATGGTGTCTCACTCTATTCTGATTGACAGACTTGAGGCCTCAGGCACAGAAGGTCTGGCTTTGGAATGGGTGAGCTCTTTTTTAGAGAATTGCATCTTCCAGGTTTCTTCGGCCAACATCAGATCAAAGACTCTAGGCCTGACCTCTGGAGTCCCACAGGGATCTACTCTAAGGCTCCTGCTCTTTAACATCCGCGTCCGCCCTTTAGCGGACGTCATAGAGAAATGTGGGCTCACACTGTTTTCCTACGTTGATGATACTCAGATCATTTTCTCGTTATCTGATGCTCATCGACATGACCCTTCACTGCTTCATGTAGGCCTGAGGAATATTTCCGTTTAGATGAACAATACTGCACTAAAACTTAATGGCATAAAACGGAGATCCTGGTCTTGGGCAACAAACCGGGTCTCTGGGGACCGAGCCACTAGCCGGACTCTCTGGGGCCCATACCCTCCATCTACGAAGGTCAAGAATCTTGGTTTCATCATAGATGACAAACTTTCTCTGAAGCCACAAGTATCTAAGGCCACTGCTGTCTGTTTCTCAGTCCTTAAAGGGCTGAAAAAGATCCTCTGGCTTATACCTCTAGAGGCACAGAGAACGGTCATTCAGGCCCTGGTCACGTCCAGATTGGACTACACCAATGTGTTGTACCTAGGCGCTGACAAGACGTCGATTAGACGCCTTCAGACCATTCAGAATGCTCCCTCCCGGTTAATTTTTCATCTACCGAGACATGCCCCGGCCTCGCCTCTGCTCCAGGAATTGCGCTGCCTAAAGATTTCAAAACACATTGAATTTAAGGCACTTTGCTATATGTTCAAGGACAAACATGGCCTGGCTCCTGCATACATTCAAGGACTGGTAACGCCTTATGAGCCTATGCGTTCTTTGAGGTCTGCCAGCCACATTTTGTTCACCACGCCTAGGTTCCGCTTACACCGCTTCAAAGGACACTCCTTTCTTGTCTCAGCCCCAAGCTGTGGAATTCTCTCCCTGACTCCCTTAGGAACTGTAATTCCTTAATAACGTTTCGCAAGAATCTGAAAACTTGGCTCTTCTAGCTATTGGCTGGGGTTCTCACGGTCTGCAACTATCCTGCACCGTGAAACCCCTTGGGGTAGCTGTGTGCATTATAAGTCTGCCAAATAATAAACAAATCAATAAATCAATGAGATGCATTTTTATTGCTACATCTGCACATGCCCTTTGCACATTCCTTTTGCATTAAGGGAGAATTCTGTATGTTTTTATTGTTTGATTAATTAAAATTGTACAATTAAAATAATAAAAAAAGAAAAATCAACGTATTTTGAAATTTATTAGAGACTCATTAATTTGCAATATAAAACCAGAAGATACAAAGATTAATCATTTTTGCAAACTAAAACCCGTTTTTAGGAAACCTATGGTGGCCAACCATAGTTTCTGTAATCAATCAATCTAAATTTGTACAAGTTGAGCCAAAGTTGAAACTTCCATGGTAATAACTAATACGATTGTTTTGGTACCATGACAAATGTGATAAAACCTCAAAGTGCTAGTGCAAGGAACGTATAAACAGTCAAAGCACATTCGGGCCGGGCCAGGTGCATGTACATTTGGTGCCTTTTTTCCTGTCTGACAACAGTCTTGGTGCAGGCTCAGACCAGTCTGTTTGGTGGATACACCTCTTCTACATTTTCTTTTTGGTATTTCATGGCCTTGTCTATGAGGCCGAGGGCTTTCCACTTCGAAATGGGAAGAGAGAGCGGGGGAACCCTAATTTCATTTGTTTCCCTTTTCTAACTCCTTTGCTCCTAGGTACAGGAACTTCACTGCCTTGCATGCTAGCTGGACAGTGGAGCCTCCTAATAGTTTTATAACGGCAGACCTGTAGTGTGAGAAGTTGGCCTGGCATATGCTGTCCACTATTTGTAGTGGGCACCTTGCACCAGTCCAAACAACCCCTTATTGGAGATAGGTTAAAGACAACCTTTATTGAAAGCTATCCTAGTGGTAGCTATGGAGAGCAGCCTTCAGGCTAAGTCTTGAAGGAATGTAAAGCAGCTTGTTTTACCAGTCTATAATCTCTTGAGTGACCAAATGAAAGAGGACCACACCAGGTATATATTCAAAATATATGTATTTATTACTAAACACACCCCTCTAGTCTCTTTATGAGGCTAGAGTTTGAAGTACATAAATTATAAGTTAGTTATCTACAGTAATAGCACAAATACACGTTTGAGCCCCAGGGGCGTACCAAACCATATACCAATAAAGTGGTATAAGAACCACGACTGACCTAGACACAAGGCCTAGAGCCTGTAGAAGTGCTTGGACCACAAGGAACCACCCAAGGTAGTGACACAGGGGACCCACGGGGGACGCGTGCAGTGTATGAACACAGCCGCGAATCGCCGTTAACTTCTATGGGGAAAGTCGCGATTAGAATTTAAAAGAAAAGGGACACTTAGAGGAGGACTTGGAGCAAACCCTTTGAGAACTAGGCTGTTCTACTGTCAATACCCACGGGAGCACCGGAGTACTCGAGTTACCTCACCCAGGGGAGCCGGGTGCATAGGTGTCTTTCGGGGTCGGGTTTCGTCATCGCTTTCAAAGGCGATCTGCTGCAAAGTGCTGCTGGCGGCCAAGTCGAAAGTGTTCGGGTGGATCCAAAGGTGGATCGAAGATCTGAAGAACCTGAAAGCAGAGGGGACAGAGTCTGGGTCACTAGCCAGTGACCAGGAAGGCGATGAGCAGATGCCCACCCATGTTGAGTGCTTCAGGTAGGTTGACGGTCATCTTGACTCTTCAGCCACGAGGTCCAGGAGGCGTCAACGACAACCAGGAGCTGGATTCAAGCTGTCCCACAAGGTCTGTCAATTGCAGGGGTGTCGGCGACCGGATTGGACCCAACAAGCCTTGGCAACGGCAAGTCTCGTGGAAATCGAAGAAGGACGATGTTGCAGACCAGCAAGGTCTGGGGGACTCACCCAGCAAGGGTAAGTCAGGGCACGCCTGGAGCAACCAGGCAGCCCAAGCAGAAAAAAGATTAGCCTTCGGGAGGGCCTACTAGCCAATGGACTAGCAACCGCAAAGGAGCCTCGAGTCGATGCACGTGGAGCTGGCTCACAGGACACTCGTGGAGTGGAGGCCAGTGATCTTCGGTACAGTTGGTGCTGGAGGCTGGGGCTACTCGGAGCCCAAAGCACAACTTTGTGGGAGACCCAGAAGAGGATGCACTTGCAAATGCATTCGGTGTCCAGGGGTCATGGTTCCACGTTACCCACGACAGCTACGGGCCTCAGCTTTGCTGGGGACTCAGGGCATCCTCGGAGAAGTCTGGAAATCCACCTCTGGTGATGCAAAGACTTCGGCGTCCGGCGGGAGCTTCAGCGATGCAGACCGGACAATTGCTTCTTTGGTGCCTGCCAAGCAGGGGAGTCACTCCTTGACCCCAAGGGAGATTGTTCAGTCCTCTAATCTTAAAGTAGAGCATCGAAGGTCCAGCATTCTGTATCAGAGTTTCATCCAGGTAAATCTAAAGTCCTAAGGACTGGGGTCCCATACTTATACTAAGGTAGGGGGTTGGACATACTCTGTGGCCCCACCTATGGGAGGGTCAGGGCAGAGGGGTGGTTACACCCCTTTCCCTTTGTCCAGTTTCGCGCCAGAGCAGGGGCTGGGAGCCCCTGAGCCGGTTTGAACTGGGGTATGCACAGGGACACCAAATGTGCCCCCAGTGCAGGACTTCAAAGCACCAGAGAGTGCTCCCGCCCAGCCCCAATACACACTATCCTGTCTGGGGAGGTGGTTACATCTCCCTGGGACAGGAAACCTATTGTCCAGGCCTCCCCTGCCGGAGTTTCGGTCAGCAGCAGGAGGCCAGACTCGTGTCTGTGGCAGCGGCATCCATTTTGTGATGCCAGGGCTTGGAAAGAAGTTACCGGGCAGGCTGGTGTGTACATGTCTCTCCCTCTAGAAGGGTGGAATGCTACACCCGCCGCCAGAACTGGCGGGGGGGTAGTATTCCAAGATGTTTGACACCAAACACAACATGTTTCCGTGCAGCCATCCCAAAGTTAGCATTTAACGCGATTTTATAATGCGCTTAAGAGTATATGGTCGGGCTGCACTACAAACAGCATCAGAGAAGGGTCTCCGAACGCTGCAGAGGGGCCCAGCTCATGCAGGGGCACCCTCTCACATAGGAACCACGCACTCTGCCTTCAGGATTGATAAGGCCTGCCATAGGAGTGACTTATAGGTTTACATGTGTGTATGTATGTAGTGATATAGGTAGCCTATATCACAGTAAGGAGTGCATGCACCACCTTACCCAGGCTGCAGTAGCAGACCTGTGGTGTCCTTTGGCTGGCCTTCCAGGGGTTGCACAATACATGCTTCAGCCCCTGGCAGGCCTCTGAGGTACCTATGCCCTGGGTACATAGTATACCATATACTAGGGACTTACAAGGGCACTCCAGATTCCAATCAGAGATGTGCCTAAGGCACATGGAAACCATTTTAGAGAGGAAGCAGCTAGGCTGGGGTTCTGATTAGCAGGGACCCAGCCAGACTAAGGTCGAAAAACAGTGAAGCATCAGCAAAAGTGGGGGTACCCATGTGAAGCAGATCCTTCTCTCCTACACAACCCCCCAAACGTAGGGACATTAAACTAACCTTGCCCAGTTAAGTCTTCATGTTCTAAGTGGAAGTACCTAGAGAGTCCATCTGCATTGGCATGGTTACTCCCAGGTCTATGTTCCACTGTGAAGTCCATCCCCTGTAGGGAAATGGACCACCTAAGCAGTTTGGGGTTTTCACCCTTCATTTGTTTTAGCCATAAGAGGGGCTTATGGTCTGTTTGAACAAGGAAGTGAGTACCAAACAAGTATGGCCTCAACTTCTTCAGAGCCCAGACCACAGCAAAGGCCTCCCTCTCAATGGCTGACCAACGTTTCTCTCTAGGGGTCAGCCTTCTGCTAATAAAAGCTACTGGCTGATCCTGACCTTCATCATTCAATTGTGACAGTACAGCCCCTACCCCCAATTCAGATGCATCAGTTTGAACAATGAACTTCTTGGAGTAATCAGGACTCTGTAGAATGGGAGCAGTGCACATGGCCTGCTTTAGGTCATCAAATGCCTTTTGACAGCTAACTGTCCACTGAACCTTTTTGGGCATTTTCTTGGAAGTTAAGTCATTCAGGGGTGTCACTATTGATCCATACCCCTTGACAAATCTCCTATAGTACCCAGTCAGGCCTAAGAAGGCTCTCACCTGAGTCTGGGTAGTTGGAGCAGTCCAGTCCATGATGGTCTGGATCTTGCTCTGCAGTGGTTGAACCTGGCCTCCACCCACAAGGTGGCCCAGGTACACAACCTGACTCTGCCCTATCTGGCACTTGGTGGCCTTGATAGTCAGGCCTGCTTTCTGCAGGGCCTGTAAAACATTTCTGAGGTGGACCAGGTGATCCTCCCAGGTGGAGCTAAAGACAGCAATATCATCTAGATATGCTGCACTATAGGCTTCCAGACCTGTAAGGACTGTATTCACCAACCTCTGAAAAGTGGCAGGTGCATTCTTCAGACCAAAGGGCATCACCACAAATTGATAATGCCCACTAGGGGTTGAGAATGCTGTCTTTGGCTTTGCATCATCAGCTAGTCTGATCTGCCAGTAGCCAGCTGTCAGGTCAAATGTGCTTAGATACTTGGCTGAGGCCAAAGTGTCTATTAGCTCATCTGCCCTTGGTATTGGATGGGCATCAGTCCTAGTGACTGCATTGAGACCCCTGTAGTCCACACAAAACCTCATCTCTCTTTTCCCACCATTGGTGTGAGGTTTTGGCACAAGGACCACTGGACTAGCCCAAGGGCTATCTGAGGGTTCAATAACTCCCAAATCCAACATCTTCTGGACTTCTGTCCTGATACAGTCCCTGACATGGTCAGGTTGCCTATAAATCTTATTTTTAATAGGCAGACTGTCCCCAGTGTCCACTTCATGAGTGCACCAGGTAGTCTGACTGGGTGTCAGTGAGAATATGTGTCTGAACTGATTGAGCACCGGTCTGCAATCAGTCTGCTGCTGGGTAGTGAGGCTGCCTGCCAAGGCAACACCATCCACTGACCCATCACCAGGGTTCTGTGAGAGCAGGTGAGGGAGTGGGTCACTCTCTTCCTCCTGTCCCTCATCAGTAGCCATGAGCAAGCCCATGTCTGCCCTGTCCACATATGGTTTTAACCTGTTGACATGGAGAACCCTGTGGGGACTCCTGGGTGTTCCTAGGTCTACTAAGTAGGTAACCTCACCCTTCTGTTCAACAATGGTATGGGGTCCACTCCATTTGTCTTGGAGAGCTGCTGGGGCCACTGGCTCCAACACCCACACCTTCTGTCCTGGCTGGTAAACAGTCAGTACAGCCTTTTGGTCATGCCAGGCTTTTTGAAGTTCCTGGCTAGCCTCAAGGTTTTTAGTTGCCTTTTTCATATACTCAGCCATACGGGAGCGGAGACCACGTACATAGTCCACTATGTCTTGCTTTGGGGGCTTGAGAGGTAACTCCCATCCTTCCTTCACCAAGCACAATGGACCCCTTACAGGGTGACCAAACAAAAGTTCAAAAGTGCTGTAGCCAACCCCTTTTGAGGCACCTCCCTGTATGCAAATAAAAGGCAGGGCAAGAGTATGTCCCATCTTCGCCTAAGCTTTTCTGGGAGCCCTTTAATCATGCCCTTCAAGGTTTTGTTGAATCTCTCAACTAAACCATTGCATTGTGGGTAATAGGGTGTGGTGAACTTGTAAGTCACTCCACACTCCTTCCACATTGCTTTTAAGTATCCAGACATAAAGTTAGCACCCCTGTCTGATACAACCTCCTTAGGGAAGCCCACTCTTGAGAAAATTCCCAGGAGGGCTCTTGCCACCACAGGTGCTGTAGTGGTCCTAAGGGGAATAGCCTCTGGGTACCTGGTGGCATGATCCACTACCACCAGGATAAACCTGTGCCCAGATGCTGTTTGGGGATCCATGGGACCAACAATGTCAATCCCCACCCTTTCAAAGGGAACCCCCACCACAGGTAGTGGTTTCAGGGGGGCCTTTGTAGTGCCACCTGCCTTGCCACTGGCCTGGCAGGTTACACAGGAGCGACAAAACTCCTTGGTGTCTTCAGACATGTGGGGCCAGTGAAAGTGAGGGACAATTCTGTCCCAAGTCTTGTTCTGGCCCAGGTGACCTGCTAAGAGAATATCATGGGCTAGGGTCAATAGGAAGCCCCTGAACTTCAGAGGTATAACCAACCTCCTGGTAGCACCAGGCTTGGGGTCTCTACACTCTGAGTACAAGAGTCCATCATCCCAATACACAGTATGGGGACCACTAGCTTTCCCAGCAGCCTCAGCAGCAGCTTGCTGTCTGAGGGGTTCAAGAGAGGGGCAGCTCTGCTGCTCCTGGCTCAGATCTGCCCTGGAAGGGCCCCCTGTCCCCAAGAACTCAACCTGGTCAGGTTCAAGCTCCTCTGGGACAGTTCCTTCCTCGGGACTGAGATCATCCCCCTCAAGGGACTGATCTTCCTTCTGAGCCAAGGGGGAAGGCACTGCCTTTACCCTACTACTCCTCTTCTTGGAGGGCACTTGGTCCATTATTCCAGAATCCAAGGCCTGTTCAGTGTTAGACATTTTGGCTTGTGACCTGGTCACAGCAAACACATCTGCAGGGATGCCCAGCATTTCTGCATGGGTCCTGAGCTCCACTTCTGCCCAAGCTGAAGTTTCTAAGTCATTGCCAAGCAAGCATTCGACTGGTAGGTTTGCACTCACCACAACCTTCTTAAGGCCAGTTACCCCTCCCCAGGAGAAGTTAACAACTGCCAGAGTATGGTCTGTTCTGACGTTGCTAGCATTGGTCACTTGGTACATTTCACCAAGTATAATCTGCCCAGGATTCACAAGGTCTTGTGTCACCATGGTGACACTTGCCCCTGTGTCCCTAAATGCCAAAGCCTCTCTTCCATTGATTAAGGGCTGTTGTCTGTACTTGCCCAGATTACTGGGACTCACAGAGGAGGTCATATCCATGCCTCCATCACAGACTAGGACAGCCTGAGTGAGTTCTCTGACTAGGTCAGAGCTCATCTCTTTACCCAGGGTCAACCCTACTAAACCCTTGGCTTGTGTAGTCCCACCACCAACTGTAACTGCACTAGGGGGAGCAGGTGCCTTAGGGGCATTGGTGGGGGCTGGAGTAGAGTCTTTGGACTTGGTACAATCACTGGTCCAGTGGGTCTTTTGCTTACAGACCTTGCACCATGGTTTCCTTTGGCCTTTCCCTTTGGTAGACTGTGAATCCCCACCTGAAGAAGATTTTTGGGGGCCTTGTGAAGACTTTTGATCTTTACCCTTCTCCCCACCCTTATCAGAGGTTTTCGAATCTTGCTTCTTAGGGTCACCACCTTGGTTCTGTACCTTCTGCTTCACCCTGGTTCTGACCCATTTGTCTGCCTTCTTTCCCAATTCTTGGGGAGAGGTCAGATCAGAGTCTACCAGGTGCTGATGCAACAGCTGATTTTGACAGTTATTAAGAATCTGCTCCCTCATGATCATATTGTACAATCCTGTGAAGTCACATACCTTACTGCCCAATAACCAACCTTCCAGAGCCTTGGCAGAACAATCAACAAAGTCCACCCAGTCTTGAGTCTGTGCTTTTTGGGTATCCATGAACATTAACCTGTATTGTTCAGTGGTTAGGCCAAACCCATCAATTAGAGCACTCTTCAAGACTTTGTAATTATCAGCATCCTCCTCTCTAACAGTGAGGAGCTTGTCTCTACCTTTGTCTGCAAAGGAGAGCCACAACATTGCTTCCCACTGCTCCTGAGGGACCCTCTGTACTTTACAGGCCCTCTCTAGAGCAGTTATCCATTTGTGGATGTCATCCCCACTCTGGTAGGGAGGGACAATCTTGCTCAGGTTTCTATGGTCATAAGACCTTTCCCTATCTTTGGGGAAACTGCTGCCACCATGGGACTCTAGTCCCAACTTTTGTCTCTCTCTATAGAGATCTAGGGACTCCCTGTCTATAGCCAATTGCTGTTTCCTGAGTTCAAGCTGAGTTTGCTCATACTGAATCAGTCTCTTTCTCCTCTCATGAGAGGATTCCCTCCTATGAGAGGAGACAGAGGTCCCTATTGAGGTGTCAGAGTGGTTAGACTCCTGAGAAGGAGACCTAGACCTTCTGGGCACACTCAGAACTCTTCCTGGGGGACAAAGGGGAGGTCAGTCTGATCCTCCTCCTCCTCCTCCACAGGAGGAATTGGGTTTTCCAGGACAAGGTCATTTTCACCTTCCTGGCCAGTTTCAGAGGGGGGCCTGGGTTTCTTCACCCCTGGCCCCTTCCTCATCTTCTGCCCCACCCTCTTTGCCTACCCCTTCAGACCCTATGGGCCTGCTGAGATCATCAGCTAGTAACACCTCCCTGAGGTGTTGGTTGCTGGCACTTTTGCCTGCCTTCAACTTCCTAGTATTGCATAATGCTCTCAATTCCAAGAATGGGAGTTTATCATACTTGGAGGGAAGAAGCCCACTGGCTTCTGGCAAGGACTCACTGGGTCCTGGCTTTGAAGACATTACTAGTGAGGTGTGGTGTATGCACTACCTACTCTAGTGTGGCCTACTAAACTCTCTTGAGTTGTAGAAAGGGTGTGCTATCCCTTAACACACAACTCTAAGTTCAGTAGAACTTACTGTATTACTAAGCTTGATTTATATGTACCTTAGGTACCCTTAGTGGTTTTCAGTTGATCAATTCAATTGAGATTATCTGGTAAAACAATAGCATTCTGGAATCCCACACGCTGCACACCAATGTGAGAAGTTGGCCTGGCATATGCTGTCCACTATTTGTAGTGGGCACCTTGCACCAGTCCAAACAACCCCTTATTGGAGATAGGTTAAAGACAACCTTTATTGAAAGCTATCCTAGTGGTAGCTATGGAGAGCAGCCTTCAGGCTAAGTCTTGAAGGAATGTAAAGCAGCTTGTTTTACCAGTCTATAATCTCTTGAGTGACCAAATGAAAGAGGACCACACCAGGTATATATTCAAAATATATGTATTTATTACTAAACACACCCCTCTAGTCTCTTTATGAGGCTAGAGTTCGAAGTACATAAATTATAAGTTAGTTATCTACAGTAATAGCACAAATACACGTTTGAGCCCCAGGGGCGTACCAAACCATATACCAATAAAGTGGTATAAGAACCACGACTGAGCTAGACACAAGGCCTAGAGCCTGTAGAAGTGCTTGGACCACAAGGAACCACCCAAGGTAGTGACACAGGGGACCCACGGGGGACGCGTGCAGTGTATGAACACAGCCGCGAATCGCCGTTAACTTCTATGGGGAAAGTCGCGATTAGAATTTAAAAGAAAAGGGACACTTAGAGGAGGACTTGGAGCAAACCCTTTGAGAACTAGGCTGTTCTAGTGTCAATACCCACGGGAGCACCGGAGTACTCGAGTTACCTCACCCAGGGGAGCCGGGTGCATAGGTGTCTTTCGGGGTCGGGTTTCGTCGTCGCTTTCAATGGCGATCTGCTGCAAAGTGCTGCTGGCGGCCAAGTCGAAAGTGTTCGGGTGGATCCAAAGGTGGATCGAAGATCTGAAGAACCTGAAAGCAGAGGGGACAGAGTCTGGGTCACTAGCCAGTGACCAGGAAGGCGATGAGCAGATGCCCACCAATGTCGAGTGCTTCAGGTAGGTTGACGTTCGTCTTGACTCTTCAGCCACGAGGTCCAGGAGGCGTCGACGACAACCAGGAGCTGGATTCGGGCTGTCCCACAACGTTTGTCGATTGCAGGGGTGTCGGCGACTGAATTGGACCCAACAACCCTTGGCAACGGCAAGTCTCGTGGAAATGGAAGAAGAACGATGTTGCAGACCAGCAAGGTCTGGGGGTCTCACCCAGCGAAGGTAAGTCATGGCATGCCTGGAGCAACCAGGGAGCCCAAGCAGAAAAAGATTGGCCTTCGGGAGGGCCTACTAGCCAACAGACTAGCGACCGCGAAGGAGCCTTGAGTCGATGCACGTGGAGCTGGCTCACAGGACACTCGTGGAGTGGAGGCCAGTGATCTTCGGTGCAGTTGGTGCTGGAGGCTGGGGCTACTCGAAGCCCAAAGCACGACTTCGTGGGAGACCCAGAAGAGGATGCACTTGCAAATGCGTTCGGTGTCCAGGGGTCACGGTTCCACATTACCCACGACAGCTACAGGCCTCAGCTTTGCTGGGGACTCAGGGCAGCCTTGGGGAAGTTTGGAAATCTATCTCTGGTGATGCAAAGACTTCGGTGTCCGGCGGGAGCTTCAGCGATGCAGACTGGACAATTGCTTCTTTGGTGCCTGCCAAGCAGGGGAGTCACTCCTTGACCCCAAGGGAGATTCTTCAGTCCTCTAATCTTAAAGTAGAGCGTCGAAGGTCCAGGATTCTGTATCAGAGTTTCGTCCAGGTAAATCTAAAGTCCTAAGGACTGGGGTCCCATACTTATACTAAGGTAGGGGGTTGGACATACTCTGTGGCCCCACCTATGGGAGGGTCAGGGCAGAGGGGTGGTTACACCCCTTTCCCTTTGTCCAGTTTCGCGCCAGAGCAGGGGCTGGGAGCCCCTGAGCCGGTTTGAACTGGGGTATGCACAGGGACACCAAATGTGCCCCCAGTGCAGGACTTCAAAGCACCAGAGAGTGCTCCCGCCCAGCCCCAATACACACTATCCTGTCTGGGGAGGTGGTTACACCTCCCTGGGACAGGAAACCTATTGTCCAGGCCTCCCCTGCCGGAGTTTCGTTCAGCAGCAGGAGGCCAGACTCGTGTCTGTGGCAGCGACATCCATTTTGTGATGCCAGGGCTTGGAAAGAAGTTACCGGGCAGGCCGGTGTGTACATGTCTCTCCCTCTAGAAGGGTGGAATGCTACCCCTGCCACCAGAACTGGCGGGGGGGTAGTATTCCAAGATGTTTGACACCAAACACGACATGTTTCCGTGCAGCCATCCCAAAGTTAGCATTTATCGCGAGGTTATAATGTGCTTAAGAGTATATGGTCGGGCTGCACTACAAACAGCATCAGAGAAGGGTCTCCGAATGCTGCAGAGGGGCCCAGCTCATGCAGGGGCACCCTCTCACATAGGAACCACGCACTCTGCCTTCAGGATTGATAAGGCCTGCCATAGGAGTGACTTATAGGTTTATATGTGTGTATGTATGTAGTGATATAGGTAGCCTATATCACAGTAAGGGGTGCATGCACCACCTTACCCAGGCTGCAGTAGCAGACCTGTGGTGTCCTTTTGACTGGCCTTCCAGGGGTGGCACAATACATGCTTCAGCCCCTGGCAGGCCTCTGAGGTACCTATGCCCTGGGTACATAGTATACCATATACTAGGGACTTACAAGGGCACTCCAGATTCCAATCAGAGATGTGCCTAAGGCACATGGAAACCATTTTAGAGAGGAAGCAGCTAGGCTGGGGTTCTGATTAGCAGGGCCCCAGCCAGACTAAGGTCGAAAAACAGTGAAGCATCAGCAAAAAGTGGGGGTACCCATGTGAAGCAGATCCTACTCTCCTACATGTAGGTTCTTATTTGCAGTTGTTTTAGTGTTGGCCGTAGAAGATTTTTCCTGTGGAGTAGAAGGGCCGGACAGATGCATAGTAGATGAAGTAATGATTTATTTCTGTGTCCGCAGAGACGGCACTCCAGGGTTGGCCAGAATTGTTTCCATTTCGGTGTTAAGTCTTTGAATGGAAAAACTCCCATTCTCAGTAACATCAGTAACTTCCGATTGTGCTTTTTTTTAATTCTGAGAAGTGTTCCAACAGATATGGTTGGGGTTTTAAGACTTTGTATGTTGTTCGCCAAAGCTGCTTTGTCTGTTGAGAATGATTGCAGTCTGATAGCTTTGTTGGTTACTCGTTTAAACTCTGGATATGCAGATATTGTGTGCCAGGCGTTTACTATTTTTAAAGCTACAAGTTACTGGTGTAGCAAGGAGCAGACTGAGTTCTTTACTCTGGCTTGTTTTTCTATTTCGAGCCAACATAGGTGGGCCAAGAAATTTGTGACTGCTGCCCTCATTCTCCAATATTATTTTGTTAGGGCGCCTTGTCTGGCTGGGGTCTGCTTGTTTATTCCAAACTCCAGCCTGATGTGCGCTTGTGATATATTTAGTGGAATCCTGAACTGTTTTTTGAAAATGCTAGATTGTAAGATGTTCAAACTTGATGCATCTTTGCTTTTAAGCAATTCTGATCCAGACAAAATCGAAGGCATGAATTTTGCTGCTATAACCTTCAGAAGATGGTTTGTTGAGCATTCTCTCAATTTGTTTGCAGGGTTTTGAATGCAAATAACAGGTTGCATGCTTTTGCTTGCCTAGATGACACGTGTTGTTTGTAGTTGAGGTGGCGATCAAGGTGTACCCCCAGGTATTTGTATGTTGCAACCTGTTCCAAGATGTTTCCCTTCCAGATGTATCTGGGTTGTCTTTTGTGGGTGCTCGAGAAGCACAGTACCTTCGTTTTGCTATAATTGAGGTCCAGTTGCACGATTCTTATGTAATCCACTAACTGACATATCAACCACTGTAGGCCTCGAGGAGTTTTACTGAGCAAGACGGTGTCGTCAGCGTATTACAGACTTCCTATTTATTCGTTGCCCAATTTAGGGGGGTCTCCCTGTGCTTGGCATAGATGGTTCACTAAATCTGCTGTGTAGATATTAAACAAGCTGGAAGCCAGAAGACACCCCTATTTTAAGCCGTTGGTGGTGAAATTCTTTTTAGTTACGTTTCAGCCATCTCTTAGTTTAATTTGAACCCATGTTTTTGAGTAGAGGTTTATAATGGCCTCGAGCAGGTTTGCTGGAAGTCTCCAACGTTCCATTTTTCCCATACATTGCCCTGGGGACCTTATCCAAGGCAACTTTGAGGTCTATGAAGTGTGCTTGATTTAGAGATTGCTTGCTCAGCCAGAAGAATGACTGCTGATAAGTTGGTTAAGGTGCTCATTCCTGCGCGGAATACAGTTTGTGTTTTGGGAACTAGACATATGGTGGTCTCCCAGTCCTCTAGGTCATACAACAGGTTTGAGGTGTATATCTTGGCCTCCTCGACAATAGTGCGATTAGTCTGTAATTCTATGTCAGGACCGGAGGCTTCGGATTATGCTATTCTCTCTTTGCTTTATTCCAACAGCAGCCATTTTAAAACTTAAAACTCAAACCACATTTCCCAAACACCCTCGGGAAAATGGTTAACAAAAAAACAAAAACAAAGAAGGGACAACATATCCCTCAGTCCAAGTAACCAATCACGATGCTGGGTCCATTGTATAGTCCCTCTTCGTCCCCTTGCTCATCCTCTTTCTTTGCTGCTCGCAGCCATGAGATGAGTGTTTTTCGTTTTCCCTATTCATGTTCAGTCAGCTTGAGTGTTAAGGGAATTTTTCTCGCAGTCGGGGGGACCGTGTTTCTGCCTCCCGCGACTGCGACGTATATTATAATTGTTATTGATTATAATTGTGCTGTTTAGCTAATTTATTGCTTGCGCGCTGTTGCCGCTAATCTCTTTCTGCGCATTTTATCTGCTTTGTGGTACCGCGTCATCGCACTGACTATCGGCGAACGCGTACCGGGGCTGCTTGCGGCCCGGGCGCATAAGGATTTTGTTTTTTTCTCACCTTTGATTTAGCGTTGCTGCGGCCCGCGGGTCCGCTTGCGGACCTATGCGGGACCGTTTCCACACCCCTGCGGTGGGGCGCGGTCTGCACCTCCGGCCGCCAGGGGTGCTGTCATGCTTGTCCAGCGCGTCAGCGTCTCTCTGGCAACGGCGCACGGAATTCGATCTCCGTGTGTGTTTTCCTTGCATTCCGCCAGCCGTTGCCTGTGGTCTCACCACCCCTGGAGAGTTACGCCCTCACGAGAGGATCTGTAGAGCATTTGCTCACCGGCCAACCTTGACGCTCAGAGTCCCTCTGAGTAGGTTTGTGTGTGCTGTATTTTGACGCCCCCTGGGTGTGTTTAACCTTGGTTTTGCTTGGCAGTTTTGAAATCAGGCTGAATCTGGGCCTGCAGGCACACGCTCCCAGGGAGATATATATCCTGAGCCTGTTTTGATTACTTACGCAGGGTGGTGTCCCGGAGGCTCTAAACTCGGGCCTCTTTTCTTTAGTGGGGTTGTGCCCTTATTGATTTTGCTGGTCCCCAGCGCTGTAGTACGCAGTCTTTAAGGCTGTGGAAGAGTCACTGGTGCGCAAGAGGTTTTGGGCCAGTGAAGTAGAGTCTTCGTGCTCTTTTTATCATGTCTGAGCAGGCTGACATGCAGTGGAAGGAGGATCCCCTAGCTCAACTGCCTTGGGATGATGAATTTTATGGCGCAGTGGATGCGTCTATCTACCGGGCAGTGGAGGAGGTCATGGCTCCCATGGAGGAGCGTTTGTCGCAAAAAATTGCACGGGAATGCGCTATGTGGGCCCCACCAGTGTCCAATGCCCCTAACACCCCCCGGGGTGCACGAGAGGGTGACCCAGTGCCAGCTAAGCGTCCAAAAGTGGATGGTGTACATCAAGGCGCTTTCGAGTGTTTAAGAGAAGCCTTTTTGGCTCAAAACCAACCTCAGCCAACCCCCTTAGCCCCCCCCTTCCCCTACACCTACGAATCCAGTCAGTCCATCCCAGGGGTTTGGGGATGACACCCAGGCTGATACCGACGAAGAGCCCGGGCCATCTAGACCATGGCATCCGGCAGCGTCGGCAGGCGCCACGGAGCCTCAAGGGTCAAGTGGCGGTTCCAATATGTTGGACCCTGAGTTGTTGATGCACCCTCGGTCCTCTGAGTGGGCCCCATCGGCGAAGGTCACCAGCTACGTGGCAGGTAGGATTCGTACCCCCATGGGCAAAGAAGCCCATAGCCGTCTTTGCTCGGAATGCCTGTGCCCCTCCCTGGACGGGAAAGTTGGTCAGACCCCAGAGTTAGATCCCAGAATGGCAACTTTTCTCGCAAAATTTATCAAGGACCCCAAGAAGGGTATAGATCGTTCCTGGAGGGCATGCCAGGATAAAATTCTGGATGCCCTGGGTCCCCTCACCATGATCTTAGACATGTCGGAGGATGCCAAGAGTTCAGGGGCTCTTATTTCCCCAGACGCACTCTCCGGTTGGGCACAACGTGCAATGGTGTTCCTAGGGAACGCTAATTGAGCGCTCTCCACAGAGCGGAGACGGTCTTTCCTGATCAAGGTGGACCCGAAGTTGGGGGATTTGGCTGACTGCGAGGCGGGGGCGGTGGCCGAGGGAGGTTTATTCGGAGAACCATTTATCAAGGAGCTGGGTAAGTTCGTGAGCACCTTCACGTCCCTTGATAAAGCTCAGTCCTCGATTAAAAAAGTTTTTTCCTCCTGGGTTTTCCGTGGGGCCGGTCGAGGAAGGGGCCGCTCGACTGGTCAAGCCCCCCAAAACTACAGGGGGCAAGGCTCCAGGCAAGGGCAATATCAAAACCAGTCCAGATACAACAATTTCTACCCTTCCTGGGGGAGACGTTCCAGAGGTCGTGGGTTCCGAGGAAGGGACAACTCCTCTAACAGCAGTAAGTGTTTCTACCGACACTAGTGCGAGTGGGCGGCCGTTTGGCCGGGTTTCTGAGTGTGTGGAAAACAGTCACGTCAGATGCTTGGGTGTTGCAAACGGTCCAAGGCTTTCGGATAGAATTTTGGGGCGACCCCAAGCAAACGTTTCAGCCCAGACCTATTCATTTTTCCCACCAGGAGGAAGCATTAATCGACGCGGGGCTGTCTGCACTCTTAGACATAGGAGCTATCTGTGCACCGTCTTGCATCCACAGGGTTTTCTAAGCAACATGTTCGTAGTGGACAAGACGGATGGGGGGGCCACGACCGGTCCTGAATCTCTGTGACTTCAACGAATGGCTGGTATACCGCCATTTCAAAATGGAGGGTATTCACCTCTTAAGGGACGTGCTGCGACCGGCAGATTGGATGGTCTGTTTGGATTTAAAAGATGCCTACTTGGCCATTCCGGTTTTTCCTCCTCACAGGAGGTTCCTTCAGTTTCTCTGGCGCCGGCAGGTGTACTAGTTCACCACACTCCCTTTCGGGCTCTCCTCTGCCCCTTGGAGCTTCACTAAGGTGCTCAAACCCGTCGTGGAGTACCTGCGGGCGTGAGGAACTCGGCTCATTGTCTACTTGGACGACATGCTGCTGTTGGGACAGGATCCACTGTTGCTTCGGGATCAGTTGCAGCAAGCTGTCAGTCTCTTGGAGAGTTTGGGGTTTGTAATAAACACCAAGAAATCCCTGCTGGTTCCGGCACAGAGGGTCACCTTCTTGGGGTTTGTAATCGATTCGACGGAGGCGACCCTCAGTCTTGCGGCGCGGAAGCTGGCCAAGATACGTCACGAGCTGCGGCACACGTTGACCAAAGGAACGGTCCCCCTTCGACAGATTGCCCGCATAGTGGGGTTGCTCTCAGCCTCCATCCAGGCAATACTCCCAGGCTTGTTGCATTACCGGGCTTTGCAGCGCCTCAAGGCAAAGCATCTGTGAAAAGGGTTTCCTTATTCCCATCCAGTTTCCCTATCAGAGGAAGCTCAAGAAGAGATTCGTTGGTGGCTCTCTCACATGGAAGCCTGGAATGGGAGAGCGATCTTCGGTTCCACCCAAGACCTGGTTATTGAGTCAGACACCAGCAGGTCAGGTTGGGGCGCCAGCAGTGGAGATTTTTCCACAGGAGGTTTGTGGTCTCCACAGGAGCAAACACGGTATATCAACTGCCTAGAGCTCCTGGCGGGCTCCTTCGCCGTGCGGAGCTGGACCAAGGAGCGAGTCGAGTCCTGTGTCCTCTTGAAAATGGACAATATATCGGTGGTCACGTACATCAACCACCTGGGGGGCACTCGCTCAAAAGTGCTTTCGGATCTGGCAACGAACCTTTGGCAGTTTTGCCTCAACCATCACATTTTAGTTACTGCGGAGTATCTCCCCGGCCGAGAGAATCACGTGGCGGATTGGCAATCACGCCACTTCAAGGATCCAAGCCTGTGGAAATTACATCCAGACGTTTTTTCTCTGGTGCAGGACCTTTGGGGTCCTTTTTCAGTGGATCTTTTCGCCTCCAGGCTGGATCATCAGGTACCTCGTTTTTTCAGCTGGAGACCAGATCCGTTAGCTGTAGCCACGGATGCTTTCCTACAAGATTGGACGCAGGAACATCCCTATGCGTTCCCGCCTTTTGCAATGATCATCCGAGTATCAGCTCAGATCAGGCGGCAGCAAGCGAGCGTGGTTCTCATCACTCCCATTTGGAGGTCACAAGTCTGGTTTCCAGTTCTTCTGGAACTTTCTTGGGATTTTCCAATCCGACTCCCCCACTTTCCAGAGCTTCTTCTCAGTCTGGAACACCTCCCTCATCAGATGGTGCTCAACGGATCCCTGCGTCTCGTGGCGTGGAGGATTACAGGAGCAGATGGTCTCTCCCGGGCCTTTCGGAATTCGCTGAGGGCCTCTTGTCCAAAGCCTGGTCGGATAGTGCCATCAAGCGATATCAATCTGCCTGGCGGCGATGGTGTCGTTGGTGTGTGCGACGGGGTTGTGATCCCGTGGGCGCAGACATAGTCCACATTCTGAATTTTTGGGCAAGTCTAGCCCAGCAGGGGTTAGCCTACCGGTCCGTGAACACTTTTCAATCCACCATTTCAACGGGACATGCCCCAATGCAGGGCAAACCGGTGGGGGAACATCCCTTTGTTTGTTGGCTTCTGAGAGGACTTCGTTTGTCACTTCCCCCTGAACCTTGATACTCGGAGTTGTGGGATGTTAATAGAGTACTTAATTTATTTTTGTCCTGGCAAGCTAATGAGTACTTGTCAAGAAAGGAACTGTCAGCAAAATTGGCAATGCTCCTTTGTCTGATCTCATGCAGAAGAGTTTCCGATGTACGAGCCCTAGACATCACGGGCAGGGTTTTTTCTCCTTCGGGAGTGTCCTTTACCATCAGGCGTCGGACTAAGAGCCACACTCGCGACATCGAGTACCCAGCATTTCCAGACTCTCCTAAGCTTTGTGTGGTGCGTTGCTTGAAAGCTTATGAGGAAATGTCTTTGGAACTCAGACCTCCAGGGGAGAGACAGCTTTTGATTGCTCTCCGGAAACCACATAAGGCAGTTTCATCTCCAACGATTGCACGTTGGGTCATGCAGGAGGCAGGCATTAGCCTAAGCCAGTTCCGAGCTCATTCAGCACGGGGAGCGATGGCCTCCAAAGCGTTCACGCTTGGAGCAAGATTGGAGGACATAATGAAAGCGGCGGATTGGTCCTCAGACTCAACCTTTAAAAGGTTTTATTTCAAGCCTATTCTTGATATGGCACATTTGGTGGTAAGTAAGCTTTGAAGTAGTATAATCCGAAGCCTCCGGTCCTGACATAGAATGAAAAATTTCCTAGCTATCGTAACGGAAAGTTTCAATTCTATTAAGGACTCGGAGGCGAGGATTATCCCACCCACGGATCTCTACGAGACGACCTGCCCGTTGGGAGTAAATACATACTTCTATGGTTATGATTTACTGATTGTACTTGCATTTATTGCATTTTCTTTAGTCCCTATTAGTGCTTAATGCTTCTTTGATCATTTCTGTACAACATGGTCCAGTTTCTTAAGGTCATATGATGTGGGTACCCTTGTTTGCAAAGTTTTTGCCTATGGACTCTGTTGGGTTTCTAGTCCTGATTTTGTCTTTTGGTTCCAGGAGCAGATGCCGGGAAACAGGACAGCTAGAGACAGATGAATGGCGTGACTCGCGCAAAGAAAGAGGATGAGCAAGGGGACAAAGAGGGACTATACAATGGACCCAGCGTCATGATTGGTTACTTGGACTGAGGGATATGTTGTCCCTTCTTTGTTTTTGTTTTTTTGTTAACCATTTTCCCGATGGTGTTTGGGAAATGTGGTTTGAGTTTTAAGTTTTAAAATGGCTGCTGTTGGAATAAAGCAAAGAGAGAATAGCATAATCCTCGCCTCCGAGTCCTTAATAGAATTTAAACTTTCCTTTACGATAGCTAGGACATTTTTCATTATTAGGATTGGAGCGCTCCCCTGTTTTGTGTATTGGTTGTAATAGGCTGCCTCACCCTGAATCTGGAATGGTTCTTGTCTCCCGAGTGCAGGTGAACAAGGGATTAAATGTGCAGACCAGAAGCATGGGTCCCTTTTGAATAAAGTGTTGGTAGGCCATTTGGCCCTGAGTTTTATTATGATGTGCATGATCTGCTTTCGAGTAAACTGAGGGCTGTAATCGTTAAGGTTTGCCCACGTTGTTAAGTGCCTATTTGATATGCGTCTCTTTCTGAGGAGCTTGCTCGGGACGTTAAAACGTTGTCAACGTTTGGTGAAGAGGATGTGACTTTTGGTATTGTTGGGGAGGTCTTGCATTGGTGGCCTCTTTTGAACTTGGGACTGGCTGGGCCCATCACAGTACTACCTGTCTGATTGGTGTGCAGTGCTGTGCCGCGTCGTTGTATGCCATGGCTATATGATGTATCCAGACAGTTTCCGTGATGTCTGGATTGTAGTGACGATTGTGCCCATTTATTAGGCTGTTTATATTGGCCCAAAAGAGTTTTGGATTTCTTTGCTGGCTGGCGTGGAGTACTTTCATCCAGATGGCCTCGTTGTATGTGTGCTTCGCCACCCTAATCGCTTTTTTATATGAACATTTCATTTCTGTGATTGTGGTGATTGAATCCTGACTTGGTTGGAGACTGCAAGAACGCATGGTTCTGAGTACTTTAATGAGGTGTTTTTTCATGGTCTTTAGAGTTTGAGTAAACCAAGGTGCACCGGTGTTCCCTTCTACTTTATGGCTTGAAGGTTTGATTGGGAATTTTGAGATTAAGATTTTGACAAAGTCCTCCCAAACCTCTGTCAGAGTTAACTTGTCATTGACATATGTCAAAAGGGTTGTGCTGGCCTCCATGATAGCGTCTATTGAGTCTTCTTTCCATTTGAGATGCTTTAAGTTGTAAGACTGAGCTGCCAAAATGAGGACATGGGCTTTCTGAGTCATGGCGGGAGTAAGATCGAGAGTGAATGTTTGTGCAAAATGGTTGTTTTCCGAACTTTCTTTTATGTTAAAGTTGGAGATGTGTGTAAACATATCTTGGTTTGCCAGGGTAAAGTCTATAGTAGAGCAGGTTCTGTTAGTTACTCTCGTAAAGGCTGCTGGGTAGTCCAAGGGGCTTTGTCCATTACGTGTGAACAAGGCCAGATCTTTTAGCGCTACGATGCATTTTTACCAGGCACGTCACATCTAGTTTGGTTGCCCTGCTTAGCCTTTGTTTGTCCTGATAATTTACTATCTGGACCCTGTAGAAGATTCATGTTAAAATACCCTGACAGAATTATGCTTGCTTGTGGGTTTGTGTTTTTTTTTTACTTTAAGCAGCGCTACCAATTACTGAATTTTTTCCTCCTTGACTTAAGTGCTGGGTGTATATAAATGTTCAGAATTTTTATGGTGAGGGAGGGTGTGGCTGCCAGTTTTCTGCACTGCATCCAGGTTGAGTCCAGGTCTACCTCTTCATGTTCCCAGAGGATGTCTGTAAAGATGTAAATCGATAGACAGCCTTTGGCCCTCCGAGAAGTTGCTTCTTTTGTGGCTTTATTGTGATATTCTTTGTAGCCCACTATTGGTGTCTTTGTAAGCTGCCAAGTTTCCTGAAGTAGCAAAATCTCGTGTTCTTTGAGGAATTTTTAAAAGTCGTCCTCTTCAGCTTTGCTACTTAAGCCGTTCACATTCAAAGAACAGATTGTACAACCTTGAATTGTTGGGGTGGTGTTTTGGGACTTGACTCATGCTTTCCTGTTGTTTGTTTTTCTGTGGGACCTGAATTGTTGGTTTTCTTTGAAGTTGACTATTTGGTGCTGGGTGCTTTTGATAAGAATTTGCCTAATAAGTTGTGATCCATCGTTTATTATGCTGGGGTTGTCTGGTCCTGTTGCTCATTTCAATTTACTTGATGTTGGTTTAGAGCCTTGCAATGGGCTTGGGTAGGGTGTTGACGCCATCTTTTCTAACTCAATGCCCCACATTGTGAAAGATTCTCTATGCTGCCATATACATTCGGCTATGATCGCTTCTGACCAGCTTGTGATCGTGATGTCAGTCCCCGGCTGATTGGTGTTTGGTTTAAATTCAATTCCTTCTAGATTGCTTGACCTGATGTGCATCAAGCCTGGTAGAGCTTCAAGTAGCCTTAGCATTGCGCTTTGGTTTAAAATGTCGTGGGCGCCCCTTGATGTGTAATGAGAAATCAACTCGATCGTCCTGTTTCCCTGGCTTTGGAGGTTCATAAGCTGCATCTTGGAGCAATAAGTCAGAGTCTCTACTGATGCTTCGGTTGGCCCTCGATAAGCTGTAAGTACATGTAGTGTTTGTTCCATATGATATGGTGATGTACATTGGTGCTCCATTACATGGAGTGCTCCTGTACATCTTGTATCTATTGAAGTTGTCTGTACAACTACATGTTCTAGCGTCCCAGTTGTAGATGGCCTCCTGCCAATGGCCGTATCTTGATTGCTGAGTTCGATGGCTTGGCGGCCTCTTAGTGAAGTAATCTCGTTACTCATGTTTTTATCTAAAGTCTTTGATTTTGCAAAAGACTGCAGGGGCTGTATTTGTGTTTGAATTATACTGGCTGTAGATTCTGCTTGCGCATTTATCTTATTTGCCTCATGTGTGACCGGGCATTTGAATATATTAAACATTCTGATGATGGAGGTGTTTGTCTAATAGATTCTGTGGTCAGATCAGTGGCTGGCTGCGTGTGGTTCGATCTGCTGGTTACTTTGAGGGCTGCATGGTTGTTGTCTACACCCAGTTCTCTGACAGTTTTTTTGTCACTGTTATGGTCGGGGATTTGCTTTTGTATGGATAGCATGTGAAGACTCAGTTTTTTCCCTTTGCTTCTCCTTGCTTTCCCTAAGCATTTGCGTTCCCTCTTCGTGAAGGAGGGGTATGAACTGGAGATGGGGGGGGGGGCTTCTGCTGCTTTTTCAGTTGGAGATTGCTGATTTAGGGGAAAGTTTGATGCTCCTTTTGTTTCTATTAGCTCTGCCTGTGAGGCGACTTTGATGCCGGACTCCATTTGTGTGGTATTGAAGACGTTTTTTAGAGTCTGCATTTGGTTACTGATAATATCAATTTTTGGGGATGTTGGAGTTTTTGTCAGGGTTTCCTTGACTTCCCCCAATAGTTCTGTCATTATGGTTGGAACCATCGCAAGTTTGTCTATTATTAAAGGACAGTGACATGTGTAATAAGCGGTGTCTCGGTTCTGTTGTTCTTTTGTTATCATTGTGTTTAATGACTGCAGCTTTTGTTCTATCCCCTGAACATGAATCGCTAGGACGTTTAGTAACTCAACTTGCGTGTCCAGTTTGTCTGTGTGGTATGTCATTGCGGTTCCAATTATGTCCATTGTATTTAACAGATGGTGCCACACGGAGGAGTCTAAGGGATCAGTTGTTACCTCACCCCAGAGCCATTCAGACTGGTCCCCTTGGCTTTTAAGATGGTTCCTGCTGGCACCCTTGGGTCACATGGACATCAGTTGTTCCTTTTGGCTCCAATTCAGATGATTTGTTTATATGTTCATTGGTGTTTGGCCATGGTTGACTCTCTTACGCTACTTTAGGTTGTCCTCTCTGTCCTCTCTGAAAGAGTTTTATTGGGGAGAGCAAGATGTTATAATTATGTTTGTGAGCCGGCGGTGATCTTGGCTGGTCAGGTGGTGATAACTGGAGTGATGACTTTGACTGTAACTGTTCAAACGGGCTTAGGAAAATTTCCTGTCAAGCTGCTAGGTCATAGTGAATTTCCTCTATTGCAGCTTGGTGAGGCCAGGTTACTGACGGTTCCATTTTGTGAGATGGTTGTTGTGTCGTTAGTTGTGACATTGGTTGTATCATTAATTGATGCTGGCTCGAATGTGCTTGCATATGAACTAGAACATCTATGAGCTGCTGTTGATAGCCTTGTGGTTTGCCGGTGAGGTTAGGATCTAATAAAATTTAAACTTCTGGGTGGCTTGCTAGACACCATATGCTGGTTGTTGTGGAAGCCCTGAACTCTGATTGCTCTTTGTACTGATTCATTTTGATCTCATTGCTGAGAGGATTCTCCTCACGGGATTTGTTGTGATTGGTGCCTATCTTTTCTTCCTCATGAAGTTCTGGGGTGGACCCCCTGCGGTGCACTTTTTGGAAATCTGTGATTAGCGCCCTCTTTTTGGCCTTGGTGCTGGTGCTAGTCATGTCTACCTTACAAGTCGCATTTTTCTCGATACTGTCAGTATCCGATTTTGAGTCCTGAACGGCATTGGTTATTGTTGCTGAGTCCTTTTGCTCCCCTTTCTCCTTTTTAGGCTTTCCTTGATTTTTTTCTAGCTTTACTGTGCCTCTTACTTTGCCCGATCTCATTTTGTGCCTTGATTTGTAGCTGGAGTTAGGAGGTTATCACTGGTTCCTGGTTAAGCCTCGCTTCCAGCAGGTACGGGCCGGTCAGCAGACTACAGTGGGACTTTCAAGGTCTCTCCCAATTGTAGATTGTAGATTGTTGTTTGCTAATTGCTGACTGCTCAGTCGATCGGTCGAGATGAGTATGCACCAACTCCCTCCTGCCCCCTAGACAGTCGAGTAACTGGGCGGGGAGTGACTGGGTGCGTGACTGGGTGGCTCCTCAAGAAAAGGCTCCTCTTCAAGCAATGACCTTCCCGATGGACTCTGGGATCCTTAGGCACTCCTTTACTCCTTCCCCCTGGGGTCCTTGGGCGCTCTATTACTCCTGCACCCGGTTCTTTGATTAGAGCCAGCCCACTAGGTTTTCCAAAAGAAGAAAGGGGGGCTGGCCCTCAGGGTGGGTGTGCAGACCACTCAGCGGAAGAAGGTGTGAGAAGAAAGTGCTGAGATATAGAGAGATGGACAGGAGATGTAGCGGGAATTGTTGCGGCAATTGCCGAGAATTTAAGATTTTTTTGGGGGGGGGGGTTTGTAAAAAACTGCAGGTGAGCGGGGCACTCCAGATGACACCACAAGTCACACCTGACTCTAGCTGGGCCGCCTCCGCGGAACCGCCTGGGGCTCGGGCTCTGCGACTGACGACTACTGCAGCTGCGCTCACCATGCTGACTTTCCTGGCCGACTGGCTTGGGACGGGGGCCCTTTTTGCGGGGGACTGCGGATCTAACCTGAGTTTTCTGGAGCTGCTCAGCGGCCACTCAGGAGCCGATCGCCACACATGCCGTCCGCTCTGCTCGTCAGCTTGACGCTCAGCACTCCACCCTGCGTCTGTGCGTCTGTTCCTCCAGTCCCACGAATCAAACTACTCAAAATTGGAGTGTCATGGAGTGGGCATAAATGGCAAGATGAGTTGCATTAAGGGTGTCACACTGAGAATTGGAGAAGAAAAAGGCCAATTTTCACATGGTTGCTCCCCGTTCGGAGTGGCACAGTGGACAAATAAAAATCCTGCCATAAATGGCTATAAGCATTTGCATAAGAGGCATCCCCACAGCTCTCTCAAAATGACACCCACTGAGTGCCCCAGTGGCCTTTGGACATAACAATGTAAGACCCAGACACTCTTACTGACATTATTTCACCAGAAACTTCACAGCAGTATTTTCATTAAACTGCCGTGACCTGTAGACTCACCTATGAAAGAAAGCAACTTGACCCCAATTACAGTTCAAGAGAGATGACTTGTGTCAGGAATCCACCCCAATCCTTGCAGTCACTGGGAAAACCACTATGAGAGGTGAGCATACTTGTATGTTCCACTAACCAGGATACTTTGTTCTCAGTCTTTAATGGCAAATTGGCCATCTAACACTCCTTGACTCACTAGAAACTTTACTTGTAGTTCAAGAAGGTAGATTAAGAACATATATCAAATTATCATACAAATCATAATACACAATATACCAGTGATCAGAGGACATGTATAAAGCTTGTGATCACTAGTTAATTGAAAACACCAAAAGACTTCTGAAGAGTCAAAACTCAAAGCAAACGAATTCAGTGACTGTACAAATTTTGAACTATTCACATAATAACGAGTAAGGTTAGTGATTACTACCCAAGCATAAACTCTGAAATTAAAAATTAAGAATTGCGATCATCTCTTCAAAACTGTTGGCCAAATGTACGAATCCATTTAGCGGTCACAAACCTGGCTGGCTGATCCACTGTACATGAAGTTTTGACGGATGAAAAAACTTTCAAAATAAAACTTGAAACAGAGTAACCAAAGTAAAAGAACTGATCTATGTGCTTGACAGTTTTACTTTGCAAAAGGATTTTAAAAAAGCTTGAAATACAAAGCAGCAATCTTAATAAGAACTTGTTATAGTGATTAAAAACTTGCTTCTCCATACTTTTGTTTGAGAGACATAAAAATTAATATAATGAAGCAAGTGCCTCCCCAATCCTGGAGGAATTGCAAAATGGGTTTAGAAATGCATTATGAACTGCTTTTTGGAAGGGGTGTGTTTCGAATATCCTTTCCAAATAGTGGGGCTTATTTACAAGCCCCTTGCGCCGCTGGTGCGTCACTTTTTGTGACGCACCGGCGGCGCAACCTGCTGCCCCATATTTACAAGGACACGTAAAGCCACCCTGCGTGGGTTTTCGTGTCCTTGCAAGTATGGCCTTTTTACACGCAACACTTTGCATGAAAGAGGCATGCAATGGGTGTTGCTGTGGGTGTTCTCATGCAACACCCATGGCTATTGCCACATTTCCAGATTTACGAGAAACGTTAGCCTGGAAATGCGTCAGAATGCTACGCCTTCCCAGGAGAGGGGTAGGGGGGTGCAACGAGCAGGAATGTATTACTTTTTTCTTGTTTTTTTCCTCTTTCTATGCGTGCAGCACACATAGAACGAGGAAATCACCTCTTGTGATTGTTTATGTGCAGGAAGGGACACCTTCCTGCACATAAACAATCATTAAAAAATGACGTTTTGAAACTTCTATGTGTGCTAACGCAGCACACATAGAAGTTTCAAAACACCATTTTGGATTGTTTATGTGCAGGAAGGGACACCTTCCTGCACATAAACAATCATCCTCGTGACGTAGGCCTCCTTGCACCATGGTGCAAGGATGCCTGAGTCACGGATGATGGCAGATAATTGTGCGCCAGTGCAGGGGAGAGCAAAGGGATCCATCATATCGTTGTAGATATGACGCATCCCTGTGCTTCAGAATTAACACAGAGCAGCCAAATGGCCTGTGGCACCGCGCTGCATTAACTCTTTCTAAATAAGGCCCTGAGTTTCTTAATGCAATGTATCAGTGTTTTTTTGTTCCGAAATCCATAGCAAAATATAAAAAAGTTATTGAATCCGGAGTTGGGGTGGTAACAGATGCACAAATGGGTAGGTGTCCCTGGAGGACTTTAAAAAAGTATTAAAATGTTTTCCTTAAATGCAGACCCATTGCCTTTAAGGAAAACAGAATCAATTTTTTTTTAAAAAGTACTTTATTCAAATGAGATCACACATATGGTGGTATGCTGACCCCAGCAGGCCATCATCCCTGTGATGGCATCCAGTCATAGTAACTCACAATTTGCAACATACCGCATGAATATTGATGAGGCAGGTCAGATTGTCACCCACTACTGAATTAGAAATGTGCAAACTGGCATATTAGTACATAGGCCAGTTCACAAAATTTCATTCTGGTTGCAAAAATTCTGATTGGAAATAGCGACCAGTATTTTTCAACCAGTGTTTAGTACATCTGGTCCCTGTTTTTTTTGTTAAAATTTGACATACTTTTTTATGTTCACTTACTGTTGTTTTATCTTAAAGCTAAAATTATAAAAGCGCTTCAGAATGGGCAAGTGTATTCAGCATCACTGACACTGCTTAAAAAATAAATATAATGGTATTCACTACAAAGGAGAAAAAATAATGAGGCAAAGAAATCTGAAGTCTCTGTTTGGAAAGGTGGAGATAACATATGGTTAGTAGTCATCAGTTCCCTAAAATGTGGGTATCGAACAATTAGATGGAGGGAGGTCCTACCATCTCATGGTCATCAGGTCCAAAATTAGGGTGAGCACCCTCAATAACAATTTAGGCCAGTGCAAAATTTTAATTATGCAGTCCTAATGCTTGTAATTTTGTGAATTTTGTGTTATGCTTTTTCTGTGAATTTTCAAAATTATTCCATTACAACACATCAGGTAATTACTCCCGTGTTCACTGCAACGTTATAGCAGGGGTCTGTGGGAACTATGTGATCCACTAGTTGCATGCGACTGTTGTTTGTGGCAAATGTGTTATTCTCGCTATTTTTTAAGCCTGAAATGTGTTCTTACATCCAAAAATTGAGAATGCATTTCACTTAAAATAAAGCCTTAAAAGATGAGTTAGCTTTTTGAGTAATTGCGCATCATTTAATGTAGTTTTCAAGACTATTTGAGTAATTACGCAAAAGCAAATTACATAAATTTTGCACACCCCTGTAGTAAATGGGGCAAACTGCAGTTAGTCCTACCTGAATAATGTAGTATGAGCCCAACAGGACAAAGGGGGACACTTTCAGACCACTCACGCACTTCTCGATCTAACAATCAGGGACAGGACCGCTGCCAAAGACAATAAACAATGGAAGTATTCTCGCTAGACCAAGTGACCTTTCAGCTTACATGCACTTATAGGAGCTGGTTCTTGATACAACCATTGTCCTGCCTCTGGTGGAGTGTAGAAAGGGTCTCTAGGCATTGTGTCAATGAATCACTGTTCTTTGCGCTGTTGGGATCTCTGTACAGGCAAGGTTAAAGGTTATCGGCAGGGCACAAGTCCTAAATAAAGAAGTGGGGGACTACCCAGGTTAGGCCGTATGCAAGTAAAATCATAACGCGTGCCATCACAGCGCATGATGTCACGACATGTGACATTGCATGTGACATCACAGGAAGTAACATCACAAGAAGGGATATCAGATATTAAGACCTCACACATATGATTATCAGGTATATCATGAGTACATTTAAGCGCATTATGAGATTTAACAAATGAGATTTGGCGTCGGGGTTGTGCCAAAAAAGTGGCACAATACCGACACATAATCTGGGCCTCAACTAATAAATTTTTTTTCAAGCCCTGCCACAAAGAAATTGGGAACAAGGAGAAGCATGGCAGTAGATCTGTTATGCTCAATTGGTTGCAAAGTCTACTTTTTAAAATATTTTATTGGGTTAAGGAATCTGCTGTAAAGATACCCAGTAAATCTCAGGGAATAGTAATATAGTAATAAGGGTGAGATAACTCTGGAGTTTAACGCATTTGTTGGAGAGATCTGCATTTTGTGAAGTCCCAGATTTGAATCAAAGTAGCATAAGGTTAATATGTCTCCTGCAAAGCACATCACGTAACATGCAGATGGCAGATTTTTATTTCATTTAGATAGTAAAGTGAGTTACTGCTTTTAACACAGAGATCCTTTTGTTTCCTGCAGTTCATAAATTGTAATCCTTGTAATATAGCACAGTGAGCAATGGAGGACATGTGACTCCTACACCTTGTAACCCTGTCTCATGTAACTCATCTTGTAAATTGATTTACACATGTACATGATTTATTGTCAATGTATAATGTGTATGTTACGTAAAGAGCTCTGACACCCTGCCTTGGGCTGCGTAGCGCTATAAAAGGAATAAAATAGTGCCACAGAAATTGTTATTTGTGTAAATACTGGGACAAACCAACACATCTAACATTCTTACAGTGTATTCATCTCTTATATACAGAGACTGAACAAAGGCAAAAGCATGCCTCTCTTTAGTACCTATGAAGAGATAACAAGCTATGTGCCTTTGTTTCCCCTCCGTGGCATTTACATTTAAGTGTGAGGTTCCAAGCCACCTCCAGTCAGGATATTCAAACAAAAGGAGGCCTGATGGCCCTTTAACTTTGGCCCAACCGAAGGTGGAAAAAATGCTGCCTGGCTGCTGGCACGTTGCTGCTGGGAATGGAAAGCAGACAATGTACAGGCGCTGCTGAACTTGTCTCGGTGTCTTAGACCGGGACAAGTTCAGCATATTTCTGTGGGGCCCAACTTCTTGGCACGTGGGACGGCATCCACCCTGTGAAAATAGTGGGTGGATGCCGTTTACCTGCATGTACCCCCGACTTGTGCCTTGGTTATCGGCAGCAAGAGGGCAGATCCACAGAGCTTTCACAGGGCAATCAGATTGTCCCTAGCCTAAAAAGATACAGTCAACCCTCAGCTCCACGTTCCAAATGCACCACAGCAGGCAGATCTGTGTTGAAGAAAGTGCTCAACAAGCAAAAAATGGGTGTTCATCAGTGAATGTAGGAGAGTATGTAGAATCGGGGAGAGGATGTAACCTAACGGCTAGGGCGGTCGATCTTAAATCTCGGGAACTTGGGTTCAAGGCTCGGCATTGGCTCAACATCCTGTGATTCTGGGGAAATCACTTAATCTCCCCGTGCCTAACAGAAATGAATGTGTCCTTATGTAACGCACCTGGTGCTCTTGTAAAGCGCTCTGATACCTTATGGTCAAGTTTGCGCTATATAAAACTCCAGAAAAAAAATTCACATGCAGGGCCTGTCTCACAGGTTGTTTGCTGCAGAGCACCTGACCAAACTGTGCCACAGAAAGCCGGTGAATCAAACACCATGTCACAGAATACTCAATCATAAATTACAGTATTAAAGTGCCACAGATTACTACTACTGGTGAGTCTGCAGAGCAATGGTTCTGCCTACATTACTGTGCTTCCTGACTGTCAATTACTGTGCCACACACAGAATATTCGCTCATCAGACTTGGTGCTGGCAGCCGCGGCCGCTGCAGGTAGGAGCGGTGGGGCCGGCTGGGGGGGATTACGAGAGACGACCACGAGGGATAATTAATTATTTATTTAATTTTCCCTTGTGGTCGTCTCTCGAACCCCCCTCCCCCCCTCTAGCCGGGCCCACAGCTCTTACCTGCATTGGCCGCGGCTGGGTGCTGGAGGACAGATGACTTGCTACAAAAAATACAACTACCTCTACTCACTTGGAAGCCCTGGATGTAGTTCATGTAAATAAAGATATCAGAGCCATTACCCAACTAGCAATTATAACTGCAATCCTGAACTGTACCACTGGGAAATACCCAAAGTTTTAGATGCAGGATGGTTTGGTATGGGTGAAAAATAAGTTAATTGAATATACACTAGAGGGCAGCAAAGGTGCCAGTGCCTTTTTTCAGTGTCATAAATTGATGCCTTTAGATGGCATGCTTTACCTGGAAAGCTGCTGTATGTAGAACTGCATTGATGGTAAATATCAGTCTTCATATATCCACGATTGAGATAACTTCAATTGCACTCTGTGATGTTTGTAGCTCTTTTAAGTTCAGGAGTCCAATAGAGGCACGGGCAGTCAGTGAGTATTGAAACGGCATCCCAAAATCAATTAATAATAACGAACATCGCTCTTGTTCTTTTCCTTTTCATTCTGAGCACCAATGTAACCAGTTGGTATGGCCCAGCAAAAGAACTGGGGGGCATATTAGCAAGGGCTTCATCGCCGCTTTAGCGGCACTTCTTGCCGCTAAAGCGGCGATTTTTTTATCGCCCTATCAGCAAGCTGTCGCTAACAGGCGTTAGCGACAGCTTTCTGGCGATAGCGGCAGGTTTTCCCATCGCCTTGCATGCCAGCGATAATTATCGCTAATGACATGCAAGGTAGGCGTTCCCAACTAAAAGCGACTGAAAACAGTCGCTAACACAACTTCCCCCTATTAGCAACGCAGGCGAAGCGATAAAAAAATTCGCGCTAAGCGCGATTATCGCTAGAATTTAACACCTGCTAAAAACATGACTTACCTGTTTGTTGAATGGGAGGTGGATTGTCAGGCTAAGTCCACCATGGCGTTAATGCGTGAATATCGCTGGATTTCCAGCGATATTCACGCATTTTGCCGCTATCGCTGGATATTTTATCGCATTGGAGATAAACGTTGCTAATAGCATGTTATCTCCGCGATAATATCCAGCGATAGGCGGCGTTAAAAAAAATCGCGCTAAGCACGGTTTGCGATAATTTTCGCCTGTTGTTGCTAATATGCCCCTGGGTTACATGAAAAGCACAACAAATGTAAACATGGGAAGTATGGTAAAAAGAAAGTGTTCATGTCTCCTATGGCTCAACTGGTAACACAAATCATCAAACTGAGTGTGACAGACTCAGTTCTTCTTGACAAACAGGATTTCCTGCGCATCGTAGACATTTCAAGCAAAACATTTATTATAAGGTTGTGAGGTGGCAAAGGTTTTTCGTCTGGAACAATATGAGGTGTCTTAATAGTTCACAATCTTCTTGAATTTCACAAACTTTGCAAAATCTTAAAAAAAATAACAGAAGAAAATTGCTGCTAAATGTAGGCGTACGTGCAAAAATCTGTTCAAAAAACACTTTTGCTGGGAAGTCCTTTTTAAAATAGTTTCTTCTAACTTTTAGTCTGTTCTAACTTAGATTAATCAGCATCATTATTTGCTGTTAATCTGTTAGCACAAAGTCATGTATATTTATTTGTTTATATTACCTATAATATCTTTTTAAATATCCACCTTCACGTTCTACAAAGAATTGAAGCACAGCAATCTAACCTAATCTAATCTAATGCTGACCAAATATTATTTCTTTTTTTTTATTGGTCTTACAATCAATACAACCTATCAGACAAAATCATCTGCAATATGGTAGCATTTTCTTACTTATTCTCTTAATATAACATTTATGTTAAAGTCAACATTACCTCAGCAATCTACATGCAGACCACGAATGTCTGATAGCATGACAGAAAGGAACAATAGGGGTGAGGTAAAAGATGTAGAGAAACAGAGAGTAATATATATACGTTTATTTATATTTTTTCACTTGTATTAGTTATTTGTCTCAAAGGAACATCTTTATTGAATATACACGAGGGGGCAGCAAAGGATCACTTTATCCAGGGTACAATATTAATGTCAGTGCCACAGTGGAAATACTCAACAGGCAGTGCATTCTCCAGGTGGATAGTAAAGAAGGTGTTTAGAAGGTACTATGGTCTTCCCTACCATATATTTCACCACATAATCATCATACATAAAAGCCTACAAGAGCGCCTCCAGGCTATGGGCTTTCATCGTTCTACTGAAGCCAGAGCTTCCTGAAGTTAGGTTATTTATTGAATTATTTACTCATCTTATACAAGGCAAACTCCACCCAACTAGGGGGCACATGTACAAGCCCCTATCGCCATGGGAACGTCACTTTTTGTGACGTTTGCGTGGCGATAGGGACTTTGCCTTATTTACAAGGCAGCGTTAAGCCACTTAACGTGGCTTAACGCTGCCTTGTAAATAAGGCCCCTTTCACACTATGCTTAGCGTGAAAGGGGTGGGCAGTGGGTGTTGCGCTGGGCGCTCCACCACAACACCCATTGATTTTGACGCTGCCCCCTATTTGCGAGGCAAGCGTAAATAGGAGGCAGCGCCAAAATTAAGACCAGAGAAAACCTGGTCTTAAGTTGGTGAAACGAGGAGAAATGCTATATTTCTCCTCGTTTTTGCTTTTTCCATGTGTGCTGCCTTGTGCAGCACACATGACAAAAGCAAAATGCCTTTTATTGTTTATGTATAGGAAGGTCCTCCTTCCTGCACATAAACAATCTTTTAAAAATGACATTTTGTGATTTCCATGTGTGCTGCATTAAGCAGCACACATAGAAGTGACAAAATGGCATTTCAAGATTGTTTATGTACAGGAAGGGGGACCAGATGTTTTTGTCTGATAGGTTGTATTGAATTGTAAAACCAATTAAAGAAATAATATTTGGTCAGCATTAGATTAGATTAGATTAGGTTAGATTGCTGTGCTTCAGTTCTTTGTAGAACGTGAAGGTGGATATTTAAAAAGATATTATAGGTAATATAAACAAATAAATATACATGACTTTGTGCTAACAGATTAACAGCAAATAATGATGCTGATTAATCTAAGTTAGAACAGACTAAAAGTTAGAAGCAATTATTTTAAAAAAGGACTTCTCAGCAAAAGTGTTTTTGGAACAGATTTTTGCAATTACGCCTACATTTAGCTGCAATTTTCTTCTGTTATTTTTTTAAAGATTTTGCAAAGTTTGTGAAATTCAAGAAGATTGTGAACTATTAGGAATTTTTAAAGTTCAAAATAGTGGCAAAAAGTTCAAAACACCAACTGCCGTCATTGGGTTGTGCCCGACCGGGTCAAAGTCAAAAATTAAGTCCAACTGCAATGGACCGCTGCTCAGATACAGGGACCAGGCTTGTTTCAGTGGAAAGCTACCTTTGGACGTAGACATTTTTATTGAGAAAAAGAGGTTGTCTATGAGCCATCGGCAGAGCAAGCTGCGTAAAGAAAGTCAGCTGCTTCTATTTTCAACCAAAGATAAGGAGTCATTTTGTTGCAGAAATGTAAGTTGTTGCAGAAGAGTCCAACATTCCATATTACCATGCTTTGTATATTGCTTATCGACTCTCCAGTTCCCAGACCCCTTTATAGTGTAGGTTGCTTCTAAGGAAGTCTGCAAAATCATACTTGGACACGGATGACTGTTGATCGGATTCATTTAATACAAGTGTGGTAACCCATGTTACTGCACATATTGCATTTATAAATTGTGAGAAAAGCACTGCACACCCTACATATTTTTTTTACCTGCCAGAATATACCAGAGGACAAATGTCCGGAATTAACGGGAGATGCAGATTTCGGTGAGGCAAGCCCCAAAATCCTCATCTCATGCCCCATTTCCAGAGCAGAAATCGTATTTGGATGCGATTTATTCTGATCCCTGTGATGTCAGAAAATATTATGTGGAATACATTTCACCCCAAATATATGACGATACTTCGCATGGCATTACAATGCGGTTGTTACAACGCAAGTGTTGTTAACACGCATGCCATTACAACGCAAAAGAATGCATGGTAAAGGCATACACTTGGTAAAAGTGATAAAGTAAGTAAATATGTATATGGAGTGGTAAATGGCTTTTGTTATTTTACAGCTTGGCATGGAAATCACTGTGCTAATCCTATGGTTAAAGACTTTGCTGTAGAAATGGCAAAATACTTTGTCCCTTTCTATCTCAGCATGGATAGCACTGTGCTAATCCAATGCTTAAAAACTTTGATAGAAAAGCAGACATTTGAAGTGAGTGAATTTATAGTGCCGCTGGTGTTGAGGGGGCTCTATACAGGAGCTGCCTTCCACCTAAACTTGGGAACTACCCAGAGTTCTCTGCTTCTTTTTTGCATAATTTATGCATCACTCTATGCCTGCAAGGGTATTGTTTTGACTTATACTGGCTGCTCCCTTGTGTCTGGTCAAAGCTAAACCTCTCTGAAAAGCTGTAATGACAGCGAAACACATGTCAAGGGGTTGCTTTTATTCATTTCAGGTTGGCTTGGATGGTACTTTACCAATCCAAAGCTGTAATGCTGTGCCTGTAGTGGTAAATAACGTTTGTCATTTTACAGCTCGGCATGGATAGCACTGTGCTAATCCTATGCTTAACAACTTTGCTATAGAAATGGCAAAATACTGTGTCCCTTTCTATCTCGGCATGGATAGCACTGTGCTAATACTATGCTTAACAACTTTGATAGAAAAGCAGACATTTGAGGTGAGCAAATTTAGAGTGTTGCTGGTGTTGAGGGTGCTCTATACAGGAGCTGTCTTCTACCGAAACTTGGGAAGTACCCGAGTTCTCTGCTATTTTTTTGCATATATGTATATATATATATTCACTGAAAAAACCATAGGTTTCAGGGACAGTTATAGTTAGTTGGACATTTCACTCGTACAAAACCATAGAAATTCCCCCGTTATAGTTAGTTTTTTTTTGTTTTGCGGCCGGATCCGCGGATCCGGCGCGCATTTTGCCGATTTTTTTTATTTTAAAAAAATGCTTTTTTGGGCCCTGGGGGTCTTTGTGGGACCCCCTAAGCAGGCCTAGGGGGTCAGGGTGTTTCTACCCTGCCCCCTTTTCTTGTTTTTCGCGTTTGTTTTTCTGTTTTCTTGTGACTTGGTTCATTACCTGTGGTTTTTTCAGTGAATTTCTAAGGTTTTTTAAATGCTAATTTCTAACAATAACGTGCCTGAAACCTATGGTTTTTTCAGTGAATATATATATATTCACTGAAAAAACCATAGGTTTTAGGGACAGTTATAGTTAGTTGGACATTTCACTCGTACAAAACCATAGAAATTCCCCCGTTATAGTTAGTTCAGCTAACTATAACTCGCGCCCCCGCAATGCACTGCTGATGACGTCACATATTACATCACTCATGACATGGTCAGTGACATCACTGATGACATCACTGATGACATCTCAAATGACATCACTGATGACATCACTGATGGCATCATCCAGTGACTGTGTGTTTCTGTAAAGTTTAAATATGTTTAATATATATAGGGAAAGGCGTATTGAAGAATGAGTGGGTGTATAAGTGTCTGAATGGATGATTTAGTACGTGAGTGACTGACTCTACAAGTGAGTGATTAAATGTATCTTACTGAATGCATGGGTTAGTGACTAAACTGTGTGAATGTCTGTATCCGTCTGTCTGTTGGTTTGTAAGCGGCTGCATGGCTTTCTGAATAGCTACATGAGTGTCTACATGGGTTATTGATTGATTGTCTGAGTATCTGTATGGGTGCCTGAGTGTTTGTGTGGGTGGGGTGTGTGTGACTCTGTGCATAGAAGTGTGAGTTGGTGATTCACTGGGTGCATGATTTCAAGAGTGCATCTGTGATGGACTGTATGGGTGGGTGAGTGTGTGTATGGGTGTGTTAGTGATTGAATGTATATCTCAGTGGTACATGTGTGAGTAACTACATATGTGAAAGGCAGTATATATGTGTGTTGGAGTATATAAATGGCTATAAGTGAGAGTGTGTGATTGTGAGAGTGGCTGTATGGATGAGTGTGTACTTGTATCAGTGATTGTATAAGAGCGTAAGAATGTGCTAGTATTTGTATGAGTAAGTGAGCTGGTGTGTGTATAACTGTATAGGTGAGTAAATGGGTGTGTGATTAAGTTTTTGCATGACTGACTAGGTGTGTGAGTACCTCTATGGATGAGTGGCGGTGTGTGAGTGTTTATATAGGTGTATGAGTGCATATGATAGTCCTGTACTGAGTGACTAAGTATGAGTGACTGTACGGGTGAGTGAGTGGATGTGTGTGTAGACCTAAGAATCAGTGAGTGGGTATGTAGTTTTTGGTGTTGGAGTGTCTATGGTTTTGAGAATGGCAGTCTGTAATTTAGAGTGGGTGTATCAAAAGTTATATTAGGGTGTGAGAAGATGCATGAAATTATCACATGGATGATGTCATCAGTGATGTCATTTGAGATGTCATCATCAGCAGTGCATTGCGGGGGCGCGAGTTATAGTTAGCTGAACTAACTATAACGGGGGAATTTCTATGGTTTTGTACGAGTGAAATGTCCAACTAACTATAACTGTCCCTAAAACCTATGGTTTTTTCAGTGAATTTCAAAGGTTTTTTAAATGCTAATTTCTAACTATAACGTGTCTGAAACCTATAGTTTTTTCAGTGAATTTCAAAGGTTTTTTAAATGCTAATTTCTAACTATAACGTGCCTGAAACCTATGATTTTTTAAGTGAATTTCAAAGGTTTTTTTAAATGCTAGTTTCTAACTATGCCTACAGAGGTAGGACATGTGAAGAAAGAAGAAAAAACGCACAGAAAGAAGCAAAAGATGTGCAGAAAGAACCAACAGAGGAGCAGAAAGAGGCCTTGTTGGGGGGCGTGGTTTCGGCGCCGTACAAGATGGCTGCCTGAGCTGGGGGCTCCGCCGCGCCGGAACGACTAATGAGCCGCGGGTGCGTTATTTCGCATCCCTCATAAGCGGACTCCAACGTTTTGTGAACCGGAAGATGCGGTGAGCCTGGTGAGGGGTTTCTGAATACGGAGCGCATCGCGCTTCTCGTCATTTTCGCCATCATTGCGATCCCCTCAGCGAGCCCGCCTTCTGGAATGCTGTGCTGTCGCCCTCTAGCGTTGCACACCCTCGCCATACAGCCTTTCATGGAAATGACGGCGGAACACCTCCAGAACATGGTGAGCCGTTTTTCGTTTTGATGCGTGGCACTTTTCATCAACTTTTTCGCCGAAATTCAGTGTGCCTCAGAACGGCCGCCATTTTGTTTCCACTTTGCTTCCTATGGCCTTCTACTTTCTCCTCATAGCAGATACTGAGCATGCATTCCTCAACTGGCTGCTGAGCTTCATTGTTCCTTCTGATACAGGAGATGTTTCTCAGGTCTTACTTTTTCACAATATTAACAATATGCTAACAATTTTTCTTATGCTGACATATTTCCTATGGTGATTTCTTCATGCAACCTATGTGTCAACGCTAATATCTAAGCTACTCCTCTCCTTATCTCATACCTTTGGACTATTTTTGCGGGGGTTTTGCTTCTTGATGTCAGTCATTCGTCCGCTTAAAACTGCATAATTCTCTTTGTGGTCTTGAGGATATTTTTCTCATCTCGTCATCTTTTGAAGGAACATTACTCCCACAGCTACCACTCAACATTGTTTTACTGAATTAATATTTGTGTATGGGTAGAATACGCAAACCTCAGTTTATCTTTGTCTCTAAAAATTCTTCCATTGCGACATCTACGCTTCCTGTGTCATCTAGTTCTTCTTCACTCGCTACAGACATGGCTGGAGTGACTTCTGCTCGTAATCAGTCATCACAATCAATTCCACATAAATCTTCTCCGCCTACGACTACACCTAAAAGATTGAAGCAGGACTCTCCATCTCCAGAAAAGACATCTCCTCCCATCTCCTTGGAGTTGCTATTAGAGGAAATACGTGCCTTACGTCCGTTTGTGGAGGAGACGAATAATAAAATGCAATTTTTGGAAGAAAAGTGGTCTTCAATGGAGGGTAGGGTCTCTACAATGGAGCAACAACTTTCGACCGTTCAAGCTGATTCTCAAAGACTTTCCTCCCTGGAGAAAGAGGTTCGCAAACTCCAGCAGCATACAGAAGACTTGGAAAATCGCAATAGGAGGAACAACTTACGAATTTATGGTCTTCCTGAAGCTTTGGAAGGTGATGATCCTGTCGCTTTTTTCACTTCCTTCTTGCCAAGATTGCTGGACATGCCTACTTCCTCCACTCTTAATATTCAAAGAGCCCACAGACTTGGTCCTCGTCCTTTGCTGTCTTCAACTTCGGTTAGGCCCCGAGGAGTCATTATCCTCTTCCTGAAATTTACTGATTTGCTTTCAGTCCTTTCTGCGGCCAGAGCAAAGCGGCAACTTTCTTGGCTTGGTCAGAGAGTTTTTCTGTCTCAAGATGTCTCCAATGTTACAGCAAGCAGACGCAAAGAGTTCCTTAGTCTTCGACCTCCACTCCGCTCATTGGGAGCCCGCTATGGCCTCTTTCATCCTTGCATTTTTAAGGTGACTTTCCAAAATCATACCCAGTCTTTTGAAGATCCTGCGGAACTCAGGAAGTTCATACACTCTCACTCTTCAACTAGCATGGATACTGCTGGTCCTTCTAAGGGTTGACATGTTATAATCATTTATGTATTTTGCCTAGAGTTTTCATGCTATTAATGTATGATTTGAATATGTTTAAGAAAAGTTGGCCTACGCTTTCTCTCAGCCGCGATATAGTTCTCGTTAACATCTTTTATGGTTAATTCCTCTTTATCTCCCTCTTTCTGTCTTCGATTATATGCTGTCCCTGCAATCCGTATCTGTTTGTGTCTTTCTATTTTGTCAAAGATATGTTTTCTAATGTTTCCTATTTTTCTCCTTTATTCGGTCCGCCTGCGTACTTTTGTTTGTTCTGGTATGGTCCGGAGTTCCTGGTTTGGGTGGTTCGTCTTCCACGCATCACCGCTCCCCCAGTCTTATTTTGTTCTTGTCCCCCTCAGGTACGTTTCCTCAGTCGTCCTTTTTGATATGTACTGTCTCTTCTTGTATTCTTCCTTCTCCTCGTCTTTTTCCCCCTTCCTTTCTTACCTCTTTTTTCTTTTTTCCCATTGGTACCTCTTTTTATGTTTCTATCATTGCATATTTTGCTTGTTTAAATCTTTAATGTTTTTACATTCAGAGTTATCTCCTGGAACGTAAAAGGTTTTATCAATCCTATTAAAAGACAGAGAATCCTTTCCCACCTTGCCTCTTATAACCCCGATCTGGTTTTTTTACAAGAGACCCATCTTACAGAAATTGAGGCATTAAAATTAAAAAGGAGCTGGGTGGGTACGGTTTTATTCTCCCCATCTGTTAATAAAAAAATGGTGTCATAATTTTGTGTCATAAGAAATTGAACTGTAAAGTCCTATCACAAGAAATTGACACAGAAGGTAGATGGATACTAGCTAAATTGTTAATTAATACTGTTCCTTTAACTGTTTTTAATGTTTATGGGCCTACACAATCTGACTGTTCTTTTTGGCCTCTGATTACGCAAAAGTGTATCCAATTTCAAGATGATTTTTTTATACTAGGAGGCGATTGCAATCAAGTTGTAGATCCATTTCTTGACCGTCAGTCCAAGGTTCGCTTTGTCCCACACAAGACCCATAGACACTTTCTTGATACTATCTCTCAGACACATCTCATTGACTCTTGGAGACTTTCTCACCCTGATACTCTGGATTTCTCCTTTTTCTCTCCTCCTCATGCTTCTCTCTCTCGCCTAGACTATATCTTTCTTTCTCAATCCTTATCTCAAAATTTACTGTCTTCCTCTATTGAACCTATAGTCATTTCGGATCATGCCCCTATCGTAACAGATCTTGATTTACTCCCTCCGCATCCCAGGTCCTCTCGATGGCGTTTTAATAACTCTCTTCTTTTAGACCCTCTTTTCTCTTCCTCCTTTCGTTCCTTTGCTAATTAATTCTTTGATCTTAACTGTGATCCCAATCTCTCCCCCCATATCATTTGGGACTCTTTTAAGGCCACTGCAAGAGGTTTTATCATAGACTTCGTCTCAAAAAAGAAGAAGCGTTTTTTGCAACAACGAAAAGCTACTTTAGCACATATTAAGCTTCTAGAACATGAATTTTACACTTCTTCGAAAGATTCCATCTCACCAGAGTTGATACAAGCCAAACTCGCTTTTAACAAATCCACCACTGACAATGCGTCCTCTGTACTTCTTCGTAGTAGTGCCCATTTCTATGGAGGCCGTAATAAAACAGGGAAACTTTTAGCAAATTACCTCAAAACGCGCAAAGAACGTACCCTCATAGACTCTATTTATTCCTCTAATAATTCCCTTTTGCATAAAGATCAAGAAATACTTAATGAATTTAAACTTTTTTATCAAAATCTTTATATTCCAGAGTCCCCTCCCTCCTCCTCTCTTATTAAGGCCTACCTTGATAAAATCCCTGCCCCTTCTAACCCCCATCTTAATCTTTTTGATCTTGAAACTGACCTATCCCTTAATGAACTTTCTACTGCTTTAAATGCTCTCACTAAAGGGAAAACTCCTGGCCCAGATGGATTTTCTGTTGAATTTTATTTACATTTTTCCGAGTTATTACTCCCGAAGCTCTTAACACTTTTTCATTCTTTTTATTTAACTGGTAAGACAGAGGGTTCCTTTCAGGAAGCCACAATCTGCCTCATTCCTAAAGAAGGTCGAGATCCAAAATTTAGTATGAATTATCATCCGATCTCCCTGGTTAATGTTGATTATAAGTTATTTGCCAAATCGCTTGCTTTACGTTTAGATCCCCTCATGCCTCACCTTATAGGTAAGGAGCAGTGCGGTTTTGTCAAGGGGAGACTTACCTCGGATAACTCCCGTCTTTTCCTCAATGTTTTAAATAAAGTTCCCTCCCTCTCCACTTCCCTGGCGGCTATCTCTGTTGACGCAGAGAAGGCCTTTGATAGAGTAGATTGGTCCTTTTTATTTGCCTCATTGCAATGGCACGGTTTTGGTCCTAAACTGATTTCACTTATCTCTTTACTTTACTCTGCTCCCAAAGCTTCGGTATTAGTCAATGGTCGAATCTCATCTTATTTTCCTCTTCAACGTGGCGTTCGTCAAGGTTGCCCTTTATCCCCTTTTCTTTTTGTCCTTGCTCTTGAACCCTTTTTATCTTCTATTCGTAATAACGATTCCATCTCCGGTTTTTCTTATGGTGACCATCAATTGAAACTTTCTGCTTATGCAGACGATATTCTTTTATTCATTTCTGCTCCGGAAACCTCTATTCCCCCTTTATTATTTGAATTTGATTCTTTTTCCCAGGTCTCTGGCTATAAAATTAATTCAGATAAGACCGAGATTCTCCCCTTACAAAATTCTGTCTTCCCCATTCCTTTTCTTCCACGGGATTTGCATGGAATAGTTCAAAAATTAAATATCTAGGCATATGGTTTTCTAATTCCATTACTTCTTCAATTAAATTAAACATGTCTGCAGTTTTATCCCGAGTTGAGAACTTACTCTCTTCCTGGAACCCTCTCTTTCTTTCTTGGTGGGGTCGATTAGATTCAATCAAAATGATGATTGCTCCAATTTTAATTTATACTCTCTCCATGCTCCCCATTCATATCCCCGCTCTTTATTTTAAACGGATCGATTCATGCCTCTCTAAATTTCTCTGGAAAAATAAAAAAGCCAGAATCGCTTTGTCTTCTCTTCGTAAGACCAGACCCAATGGTGGGGTGAATTTCCCGGATTTTCGTCTCTATCACAAATCCTTTTCCCTTCGCCATGCTTCGAGATGGATCACATCTGATTCCTCCCCCTTTACCCCACTTTGGCTCTCTATTGAACACATTTTACTATTACCCTTTTCTTTCAAGGAAATTATAACTTTTTCTGCCAAAACCTCCCTTACCTCCCTTCCCTTATTTAGACACACCTGTTCCCTTTTGAAACCCCTGGTCCAACCCACTCCTATCTCTCGCGAATCCTTCTTGGACTCCTCTATTTGGTACAACTCTCTTATTCTCCTTAACAACAGACCCGTTTTTTGGAAAGCGTGGAGACTCAAAGGAATTATCTGGGTTAAGCATCTTTTCAATGGACTTTCACCATGTTCTTTCCCTCAATTTCAGGCTTTATTCCATTGTCCCCGTTCCTTTCTACAGAAGTTTACCACTCTTATGGCGATTATTCTTGACGTTTACTACTCCCTTCCCTCTTTAACCCCAACTGGTGTCCTAAATACTCTTCTTAAAATACTCCTCTCCCTACCCAAAGCCTCCCTTGTATACAAATCTAAATTGGAACTTTCTTGGGAATCTGATCTGGGTTGCGAATGGAATATCGCCTTCTGGGATAAACTTTGGACCAGATCTCTCAAAATCTCTCGTTCTGCCTCTCTTACCCAATCTATGTTCTTTCTTTATCACAGACTTTATCTTACCCCTGCCTCTATAGCCCGTTTCTCCTCTTCTACTGATTCTAACTGTTGGACTTGTGGTTCCTCTAATGCTAATCTCATTCATCTTCTCTTTCTCTGTCCTTCGGTTTGTAACTTTTGGGGAAGGTTTGGTCATATATCTCCCGACTATTTAAGATCTTCATTCCTCACTCTATACCCCTCCTCTTTGTTGGCAGTCTCTCTGATTCCCTAGATCTCCCCTCACATAGTCACGGTCTTTTTGATCTCATGCTTGCTCTAGCCTTCCAACATATCTTTTTTAATTGGAAAACCCTCACAAAATTATCCATACAACACTGGTGGAATAGCCTTTGTTCCTTTCATAGACTTGATGTTGCCTTCGCCTCCTCCTGTAAACCAATGGTCAATAGAGAATTCTTCTGGTTACCCCTTACCACCTACTTAGATCAGATTGTTTTAAAAAAGAACTCGCCTTTAGCCTCTGAAAACTTTAAACCCCTTGAAAGATATTATCTCTGTTCTCTACTTCTTATCCTTGTTGACTTGATATATGATTCTAATTAATTAATAACTCATTATTTTTATTCTATATATAATATGCATTGTGATATATGATTTCCTTTTATTCCAGAGTGTTAGCAGATCCTTCTTCCCCCTTCTCCTCCTCCTCCCTTCCTTCCTCCCTTTCCCTACCTTATATAAAAACTCCCAAAATGGCTTCTATTCTTCTCTTCAATGTATTAGCCAAAGCTTTTGTAATATTTCTCCTTTTATATGCTATCTTTGTAATGCTGGTATGTTATATTTTTTTTCTTCTGTTTTTATTGGTTGTTAAATAAAGCTTTTCAAACATAAAAAAAGAAAGAGGCCTTGTTGCAAAATCATCCTGTGCCCACAACTTTTTCAGACGGGTACTGGTGGTAACTGACTCTGACTAACCAGAGCCAGTGCTATGCTAAAAGACACTTAGAATACAGTGAAAACACCTACATACACTAGGGAACACTATGCGTTGGGGTACCCCTGTGATTAGCATGACCTCCTCTGCAAGTCCCTAGTACATAATAGGGCAGGGGGATTAAAACTACCTCTTAAAACGCGCTACAGGGCGCGTTTGCACAGTGGTGAAGGGAGGGGGGCCTGAGGTGACATGTGTGCAAACGCACCTCGTGGCGCGTTTTAAGTTGCGGGATTAAGTCCCCTTGAATTCTGAGGGTCCCTGGGGCCCAACTAGCCCCCCAGGTACCTACAGTTAGGACCACAGAGCTGAGTTGCAGAGAGGCGTTCCGAGGCCACGCACCTTTTTCACCTCTCTGCAACGCAACTCTGTTGTGCTTACTGAAGGTACCTGGTGGGCTAGTTGGCCCCCAGGGTCCCTCAGGATTCAAAGGGAATTAATTCCCCAACTTAAAACGCACCACAGGGCGTGTTTGCGCACATGTCACCTGAGGCCCCGCCCCCTCCCTTCACCACTGTGCAAACGCGCCCCGTGGTGCGTTTTAAGTTGGGGGATTAGGTCACCTTGAATCCTGAGGGTCCCTGGGGCCCAACTAGCCCACTAGGTACTTCCAGTAAGCACCACAGGCCTGCGTTGCAACGCCTGTAACAAATTGTGCAGTTGTGTTTAGGTAGTGAAGAGGGTCGTGCTGGGGGTAGTGTTTTAGGGTTTAGGGTAGTGCAGTGGTATTTGTGTAGTGTAGGGGGTCATGCTGGGGGTAGATTTAGGGTTTAGGGTAGTGCAGTGGTGTTTGGGTAGTGTAGGGAGTCGGCTGGGGGAGTGTTTTAGGGTTTAGGGTAGTGCAGTGGTGTTTGGGTAGTGTAGGGGGTCGTGCTGGGGGTAGTGTTTTAGGGTTTAGGGTAGTGCAGTGGTGTTTGGGTAGTGTAGGGGGTCGTGCTGGGGGTAGTGATTTAGGGTAGTGCAGTGGTGTTTGGGTAGTGTAGGGGGTACTGCTGGGGGTAGTGTTTTAGGGTTTAGGTTAGTGCAGTGGTGTTTGGGTAGTGTAGGGGTACTGCTGGGGGTAGTGTTTTAGGGTTTAGGGTAGTGCAGTGGTGTTTGTGTAGTGTAGGGGGTAGTGTTTTAGGGTTTAGGGTAGTGCAGTGGTGTTTGTGTAGTGTAGGAGGTCGTGTTTTAGGGTTTAGGGTAGTGCAGTGGTCTTTGGGTAGTGTAGGGAGTCGTGCGGGGGTAGTGTTTTAGGGTTTAGGGTAGTGTAGGGGGTCATGCGGGGGGTAGTGTTTTAGGGATTAGGGTAGTGCATTGGTGTTTGGGTAGTGTAGGGGGTCATGCGGGGGTAGTGTTTTAGGGTTTAGGGCAGTGCAGTGGTGTTTGGGTAGTGTAGGGGGTCGTGCTGGGGGAGTGTTTTAGGGTTTAGGGCAGTGCAGTGGTGTTCGGGTAGTGTAGGGGGTCGTGCTGGGGGAGTGTTTTAGGGTTTAGGGCAGTGCAGTGGTGTTCGGGTAGTGCAGGGGGTCGTGCTGGGGGAGTGTTTGAGGGTTTAGGGCAGTGCAGTGGTGTTTGGGTAGTGTAGGGGGTTGTGCTGGGGGTAGTATTTTAGGGTTTAGGGTAGTGCAGTGGTGTTCGGGTAGTGTAGGGGGTCGTGCTGGGGGTAGTGTTTTAGGGTTTAGGGCAGTGCAGTGGTGTTCGGGCAGTGTAGGGGGTCGTGCTGGGGGTGGTGTTTCAGGGCTTAGGGCAGTGCAGTGGTGTTCGGGCAATGTAGGGGTGGTGTTTCAAGGTTTAGGGCAGTGCAGTGGTGTTTGGGCAGTGTAGGGGGTCGTGCAGGGGGTGGTGTTTCAGGGTTTAGGGCAGTGGTGTTCGGGCAGTGTAGGGGTCGTGCTGGGGGTGGTGTTTCAGGGTTTGGGGCAGTGCAGTGGTGTTCGAGCAGTAAAGGGGGTCGTGCTGGGGGTGGTGTTTCAGGGTTTAGGGCAGTGCAGTGGTGTTCGGGCAGTGTAGGGGCGGTGCAGGGGGTGGTGTTTCAGGGTTTAGGGCAGTGCAGTAGTGTTCGGGCAGTGTAGGGGGTGCTGCAGGGGGTGGTGTTTCAGGGTTTAGGGCAGTGCAGTGGTGTTCGGGCAATGTAGGGGGTCATGCAGGGGATGGTGTTTCAGGGTTTAGGGCAGTGCAGTGGTGTTCGGGGAGTGTAGGGGGTCGTGCTGGGGCTGGTGTTTCAGGGTTTAGGGCAGTACAGTGGTGTTCGGGCAGTGTAGGGGGTCGTGCTGGGGCTGGTGTTTCAAGGTTTAGGGCAGTGCAGTGGTGTTCGGGCAGTGTAGGGGTTGTGCTGGGGCTGGTGTTTCAGGGTTTAGGGCAGTGCAGTGGTGTTCGGGCAGTGTAGGTGGTCGTGCTGGGGCTGGTGTTTCAGGGTTTAGGGCAGTGCAGTGGTGATCGGGCAGTGTATGGGGTCATGCTGGGGCTGGTGTTTCAGGGTTTAGGGCAGTGCAGTGGTGTTCGGGCAGTGTAGGGTGTCTTGCTGGGGCTGGTGTTTCAGAGTCTAGGGCAGTGCAGTGGTGTTCGGGCAGTGTAGGGGGTCTTGCTGGGGCTGGTGTTTCAGGGTTTAGGGCAGTGCAGTGGTGTTCGGGCAGTGTAGGGGGTCGTGCTGGGGGTGGTGTTTCAGGGTTTAGGGCAGTGCAGTGGTGTTTGGTCAGTGTAGGGAGTCATGCTGGGGCTAGTGTTTCAGGATTTAGGGCAGAGCAATGGTGTTCAGGCAGTGTAGGGGGTTTTGCTGGAGGTGGTGTTTCAGGGTTTAGGGCAGTGCAGTGGTGTTCGTGCAGTGTAGGGGGTGTTGTTTCAGGGTTTAGGGCAGTTGTGTTCAGGCAGTGTAGGGGGTCTTGCTGGGGTTGATGTTTCAGGGTTTAGGGCAGTGCAGTGGTGTTCGGGCAGTGTAGGGGGTCGTGCTGGGGGTGGTGTTTCAGGGTTTAGGGCAGTGCAGTGGTGTTCCGGCAGTGTAGGAGGTCATGCAGGGGTGGTGTTTCAGGGTTTAGGGCAGTGCAGTGGTGTTCGGGCAGTGTAGGGTGTCGTGCTGAGGGGTGGTGTTTCAGGGTTTAGGGCAGTGCAGTGGTGTTTGGGCAGTGTAGGGGGTCGTGCAGGGGGTGGTGTTTCAGGGTTTAGGGCAGTGCAGTGGTGTTCGGCCAGTGTAGGTGGTCTTGCTGGGGGTGGTGTTTCAGGCTTTAGTGCAGTGGTGTTCGGGCAGTGTAGGGGGTCTTGCTGGGGGTGGTGTTTCAGAGTTTAGGGCAGTGCAGTGGTGTTCGGGCAGTGTAGGGGGTCGTGCTGGGGCTGGTGTTTCAGGGCTTAGGGCAGTGCAGTGGTTTTCGGGCAGTGTAGGGGGTCGTGCTGGGGCTGGTGTTTGAGGGTTTAGGGTAGTGCAGTGGTGTTCGGGCAGTGTACGGGGTTGTGCTGGGGCTGGTGTTTCAGGGTTTAGGGCAGTGCAGTGGTGTTCGGGCAGTGTAGGGGGTCGTGCTGGGGGTGGTGTTTCAGGGTTTAGGGCAGTGCAGAGGTGTTCGGGCAGTGTAGGGGGTCGTGCTGGGGCTGGTGTTTCATGGTTTAGGGCAGTGCAGTGATGTTCGGGCAGTGTAGGGGGTCGTGCTGGGGGTGGTGTTTCAGGGTTTAGGGCAGTGCAGTGGTGTTCGGGCAGTGTAGGGGGTCATGCTGGGGGTGGTGTTTCAGGGTTTAGGGCAGTGCAGTGGTGTACGGGCAGTGTAGGGGGTCTTGCTGGGGGTGGTGTTTCAGGGTTTAGGGCAGTGGTGTTCGGGCAGTGTAGGGGTCTTGCTGGGGGTAGTGTTTTGGGGTTTAGGGCAATGCAGTGGTGTTCGTGCAGTGTAGGGGGTCATGCTGGGGGTGGTGTTTAAGGGTTTAGGGCAGTGCAGTAGTGTTCGGGCAGTGTAGGGGATCGTGCAGGGGGGGTGTTTCAGGGTTTAGGGCAGTGCAGTGGTGTTCGGGCAGTGTAGGGGGTCGTGCAGGGGGTGGTGTTTCAGGGTTTAGGGCAGTGCAGTGGTGTCCGGGCAGTGTAGGGGTCATGCTGGGGCTGGTGTTTCAGGGTTTAGGGCAGTGCAGTGGTGTTCGGGCAGTGTAGGGGGTCTTGCTGGGGGTGGTGTTTCAGGGTTTAGGGCAGTGGTGTTCGGGCAGTGTAGGGGGTCTTGCTAGGGGTGGTGTTTCAGGGTTTAGGGCAGTGCAGTGGTGTTCGGGCAGTGTAGGGGGTCTTGCTGGGGGTAGTGTTTCAGGGTTTAGGGCAGTGCAGTGGTGTTCGGGCAGTGTAGGGGGTCTTGCTGGGGGTAGTGTTTCAGGGTTTAGGGCAGTGCAGTGGTGTTCGTGCAGTGTAGGGGGTCGTGCTGGGGATGGTGTTTCAGGGTTTAGGGCAGTGCAGTAGTGTTCGGGCAGTGTAGGGGGTCGTGCAGGGGGTGGTGTTTCAGGGTTTAGGGCAGTGCAGTGGTGTTCGGGCAGTGTAGGGGGTCGTGCTGGGGGTGGTGTTTCAGGGTTTAGGGCAGTGCAGTGGTGTTCGGGCAGTGTAGGGGTCGTGCTGGGGGTGGTGTTTCAGGGTTTAGGGCAGTGGTGTTCGGGCAGTGTAGGGGTCTTGCTGGGGGTGATGTTTCAGGGTTTAGGGCAGTGCAGTGGTGTTCGGGCAGTGTAGGAGGTCTTGCTGGGGGTAGTGTTTCAGGGTTTAGGGCAGTGCAGTGGTGTTCGGGCAGTGTAGGGGTCATGCTGGGGGTGGTGGTTCAGGGTTTAGGGCAGTGCAGTGGTGTTCGGGCAGTGTAGGGGGTCATGCAGGGGGTGGTGTTTCAGGGTTTAGGGCAGTGCAGTGGTGTCCGGGCAGTGTAGGGGTCGTGCTGGGGCTGGTGTTTCAGGGTTTAGGGCAGTGCAGTGGTGTTCGGGCAGTGTAGGGGTCTTGCTGGGGGTGGTGTTTCAGGGTTTAGGGCAGTGGTGTTCGGGCAGTGTAGGGGGTCTTGCTAGGGGTGGTGTTTCAGGGTTTAGGGCAGTGCAGTGGTGTTCGGGCAGTGTAGGGGGTCTTGCTGGGGGTAGTGTTTCAGGGTTTAGGGCAGTGCAGTCGTGTTCGGGCAGTGTAGGGGGTCTTGCTGGGGGTAGTGTTTCAGGGTTTAGGGCAGTGCAGTGGTGTTCGTGCAGTGTAGGGGGTCGTGCTGGGGATGGTGTTTCAGGGTTTAGGGCAGTGCAGTAGTGTTCGGGCAGTGTAGGGGGTCGTGCAGGGGGTGGTGTTTCAGGGTTTAGGGCAGTGCAGTGGTGTTCGGGCAGTGTAGGGGGTCGTGCTGGGGGTGGTGTTTCAGGGTTTAGGGCAGTGCAGTGGTGTTCGGGCAGTGTAGGGGGTCGTGCTGGGGGTGGTGTTTCAGGGTTTAGGGCAGTGGTGTTCGGGCAGTGTAGGGGGTCTTGCTGGGGGTGATGTTTCAGGGTTTAGGGCAGTGCAGTGGTGTTCGGGCAGTGTAGGAGGTCTTGCTGGGGGTAGTGTTTCAGGGTTTAGGGCAGTGCAGTGGTGTTCGGGCAGTGTAGGGGTCATGCTGGGGGTGGTGTGTCAGGGTTTAGGGCAGTGCAGTGGTGTTCGGGCAGTGTAGGGGGTCGTGAAGGGGTGGTGTTTCAGGGTTTAGGGCAGTGCAGTGGTGTTCGGGCAGTGTAGGGGGTCGTACTAGGGTATGTGTTTCAGGGTTTAGGGCAGTGCAGTGGTGTTCGGGCAGTGTAGGGGGTCATGCAGGGGCTGGTGTTTCAGGGTTTAGGGGAGTGCAGTGGTGTTCGGGCAGTGTAGGGGGTCGTGCTGGGGGTAGTGTTTTAGGGTTTAGGGTAGTGCAGTGGTGTTTGTGTAGTGTAGGGGTTCATGTTTTAGGGTAGTGCAGTGGTGTTTGAGTAGTGTAGGGGGTCGTGCTGGGGGTAGTGTTTTAGGATTTAGATTAGTGCAGTGGTGTTTGGGTAGTGTAGGGGGTCGTTCTGGGGGTAGTGTTTTAGGGTTTAAAGTAGTGCAGTGGTGTTTGTGTAGTGTAGGGGGTCGTGCTGGGGGTAGTGTTTTAGGTTTTAGGGTAGTGCAGTGGTGCTTGTGTAGTGTAGGGGGTCGTGCTGGGGGTAGTGTTTTAGGGTTTAGGGTAGTGCAGTGGTGTTTGTGTAGTGTAGGGGTCATGTTTTAGGGTAGTGCAGTGGTGTTTGGGTAGTGTAGGGGGTCGTGCTGGGGGTAGTGTTTTAGGATTTAGGTTAGTGCAGTGGTGTTGGGGTAGTGTTTTAGGGTTTAGGGTAGTACAGTGGTGTTTGTGTAGTGTAGGGGGTCATGCTGGGGGTAGTGTTTTAGGGTTTAGGATAGTGCAGTGCTGCTTGTGTAGTGTAGGGGGTCGTGCTGGGGTAGTGTTTTAGGGTTTAGGGTAGTGCAGTGGTGTTTTTGTAGTGTAGGGGGTCATGTTTTAAGATGCAACGCTCCAATACCTGACCAGTCTGCACTACATAAAACTGCAAAAAAACTATAAAAAAAAGTGTTTTGCACACTTTTGTCATTGGGCTATATGTGGGCTACATCTGGGTAATATGTGTGCTACATTTGGGCTCTTTTTTCACTGGTGGCCATCTTGGAAGACTTCTTTGTTATGAAGTTTCCTAATTTCCTCATTTACTGCAGTCTCCTCAGTAGGAAATGCTTTCAGTTTTTTACTTTGATTCCATCAAGAAGGCATTCAGATGTGTCACACATTTGCCATAAATTCAGAATGTTATTACTCTAGTTGTTCATTAGATCACTGTAGTAAAGCTACTGCTCACCAAGGAGTTAACTGGAAGTCTACTGCTGGTATTGAAAGTGATTGTTTCAGTCTGCATGTCAGAATTTTCTAATGAAATAGAAGAGGATTTGAGATCTCACTTAAAACATGCACTAAATTTTCTTTTTGCAGCACTAACCATAATTTCTATGGCAAAATGAACCCCCTCATTTTGTTCCTTTTTAAATTAAATGTTTTAAGTGTTACCAGTTTATTCCAATCAAGATGGCTTCAGGTGTGCCATACTTTTGTCATAAGTAAGGCTGTTAGCACTCTAGTTGTTCTTTAGAACACTCTGGGAAGCTGCAGTAGAACACAAAGGCATCAACTGACAGGCTGCTCCTGTTGAAATATAACAGGAAGATATTTGAGATCTCACTTAAAACATGTCCTAATTTTTCTTTCTACAGCACTAACCATAATTTCTATGGCAAAATGAACCCCCTCATTTTGTTCCTTTTTAAATTAAATGTTTTAAGTGTTACCAGTTTATTCCAATCAAGATGGCTTCAGGTGTGCCATACTTTTGTCATAAGTAAGACTGTTAGCGCTCTAGTTGTTCTTTAGAACACTCTGGGAAGCTGCAGTAGAACACAAAGGCATCAACTGACAGGCTGCTCCTGTTGAAATATAACAGGAAGATATTTGAGATCACACTTGAAACATGTCCTAATTTTTCTTTCTACAGCACTAACCATAATTTCTATGACAAAATGAACCCCATCATTCTGTTCCTTTTTAAATTAAATGTTTTAAGTGTTACCAGTTTATTCCAATCAAGATGGCTTCAGGTGTGCCATACTTTTGTCATAAGTAAGGCTGTTAGCACTCTAGTTGTTCTTTAGAACACTCTGGGAAGCTGCAGTAGAACACAAAGGAATCAACTGACAGTCTCTGCCCTTGTTGGATGTACATGTTTTACTGAGAATGTCAGACTTCATTCTCACATGACTGAGAAAGATAATGTGAATTTACAGAAAATATGCTCTCATTTTAGCTTCTGGGGCACCTTCCAAAACTGTATGGGACAAGCATGTGAAAATAGTTTTCTCTCAAACATGATTCATGATATCCCAGCAGAAGGTTTTTCACAGGGTAAAATCACCTTAGAACACACCACAATTCCTGAAATTAGTATGGTACCATCAACAAATGAATTCTAATGTAACTAAAGTCTGTTATCACCCTTTATAGTTCTCCTTTTGGTAACCCTCAAAATCTTCGATTCACTACAATGCATTTCAATGGTACTATCATTTATATTGGTCCCAAGATGGCTGCCAGCAATTCCAGGATGAAGTGCTGACAGCCAATCAGATCTCACGATGACATGTGTGGTTAGGCTCCGCCCAGATATATATGTGTTTTTACTTTTGATTTTCTCAGCAACTACTGAACGGATTTACACCATTTAACAAAAGGGTTCTTTTTGAACCAAGAACTACCTCTTTGCCAAATTTGGTGTAATTCCGTTCAGCAGTTCGGGCTGTAGCCTTGCATAAAGTTTCCTATGGGAAAATGAATGGGGAAAACACGTTTTGGGACCCCCCTTTTTTCTCGGCCCCCGCTTGACGAATCACCCTGTGACTTTCAGGGTAGGAGCGGACCGGAGCGGGCCATAAAGTTTGAAAATTTCGCGAAGATTCGTCAACCGACGCAAGAGTTATTTCAAATAGAATGTCGCGGATTTCCTATGGAAAATAGGTCCTAACTATAACTATCTACTGGCGACCGCCAGTAGATAATTTATTCTACTATGTATACATGTGAAAATGTCTCGGTCCCCTGTTTGCCTCGGTGGCACGGAAAAAATGGGTGGAACTGACGTCAGCACGCTGACGAGGTCCTCTTATGGCTCCGATGACGTCATACGGTGTCTCGAGCGGAGCCGTGCTCGTTGACGTGGGAGAGCTAGGAAAGAATTTCCATGGAATGCTGGTGCAGGGGATATTCACCTAAGTGTTCAGGCTAGTCCTTTGGGAGCAACTGTTTATGTTGCCACTCCAGAAACCGAAACCAGTGATCCGAGGGCAGATGGCACACGAGGTGGGGTGCCCAGTCATGTGCACCAGCGGGGCAGCAAAGTGACAAGCACCACAACCCACAAAAAAGGTAACGAGGGCACTGAATAACACAGGATCTTCTCTTTGTATCTGGCAGGAACAACGAAGTTAAAATGCCCTAGAACCAAAATGTAGAATTAGTGCTTCAACGGTCATCAAGAGGACCTGCGATGCCGCTTCTGCCTCCCGTACCCTGGAGGCGGCACATGGGTCACGCGGTACGGTCATACTGCGGTGGGACGCACACTCGTTGACCTCTCATGGCACTCCACACTTCAGGGAGGATGCTTTCCCTTAGCTATGTTTTCTGATGACATGTCGCGCCGGCCCCGTCCAACAACAGAACTCCTTTAGATCCAAACAGACTCTTCCACTCTCTCACCGGAAGTGAAACCAGGCCACGCGGACACTTTCACAATACAACAGCCGGGAATGCACTTTTCTGTAAAAAAACCACATTCCTTCCTCCTAATTAATCAAATAAACGTCTCACTGAAGAACAGGGGCCAGCTTCGATCGGTAAACAGCCGTTACAACGACTTTTTTACTTTGCGATACCATTACAACGCATGCATTACCACGCATGCGTTGTACATCACAAAGTCATTACTACGCATTTTTTTAGAACGCATGGTCATTTACCACGCATGCCTTTACAACAAATTTTGTTGTAAAGGTATGTATGGTAAATGACCATGCGTTCTAAAAAACATGTAGATGATCCATGTCGTTGTAAGGAAACAGAGGCTGTTCCGTTTCCTCACAACGATGTGCACCACCCCTCAGAGATGACGTGAAGCAGGAACCACGAGGAGAGAGGAACCATGAGGAGTGAGAGGTAAGGGGGATTGGGCATGGGGTGGGGGTGTCTTTTCTAGGGTTTAGGGTAGTGCAGTGGTGTTTGGGTGGTGTAGGGGGTCGTGCTGGGGGTAGTGTTTTAGTGTTTAGGGTAGTGCAGTGGTGTTTGGGTAGTGTAGGGGTCGTGCTGGGGGTAGTGTTTTAGGGTTTAGGGTAGTGCAGTAGTGTAGGAGGTCGTGCTGGGGTAGTGTTTTAGGGTTTAGGGTAGTGCAGTGGTGTATGGGTAGTGTAGGGGGTCATGCTGGGGTAGTGTTTTAGGGTTTAGGGTAGTGCAGTGGTGTTTGAGTAGTGTAGGGGGTCATGATGGTGGTAGTGTTTTAGGGTTTAGGGTAGTGCAGTGGTGTTTGTGTAGTGTAGGGGGTCATGCTGGGGGTAGTGTTTTATGGTTTAGGGTAGTGCAGTGGTGTTTGGGTAGTGTAGGGGGTCGTGCTGGGGGTAGATTTAGGGTTTAGGGTAGTGCAGTGGTGTTTGGGTAGTGTAGGGAGTCGTGCTTGGGGTAGTGTTTTAGGGTTTTGGGTAGTGCAGTGGTGTTTGTGTAGTGTAGGGGGTTGTGCTGGGGGTAGTGTTTTAGGGTTTATGTTAGTGCAGTGGTGTTTGGGTAGTGTAGGGGGTAGTGCTGGGGTAGTGTTTTAGGGTTTAGGGCAGTGCAGTGGTGTTTGTGTAGTGAAGGGGGTCATGCTGTGGGTAGTGTTTTAGGGTTTAGGGTAGTGCAGTCGTGTTTGTGTAGTGTAGGGGGTCGTGTTTTAGGGTATAGGTTAGTGCAGTGGTGTTTGGGTAGTGTAGGGGGTCGTGCTGGGGGTAGTGTTTTAGGGTAGTGCAGTGGTGTTTGTGTAGTGTGGGAGGTCATGCTGAGGGTATATTTAGGGTTTAGTGTAGTGCAGTGGTGTTTGGGTAGTGTAGGGAGTCGTGCTGTGGGTAGTGTTTTAGAGTTTAGGGTAGTGCAGTGGTGTTTGGGTAGTGTAGGGAGTCGTGCTGGTAGTAGTGTTTTAGGGTTTAGGGTAGTGCAGTTATGTTTGGGCAGTGTAGGGTGTCGTGCTGGGGGTAGTGTTTTAGGGTTTAGGGTAGTGCAGTGATGTTTGGGTAGTGGAGGGGGTAGTGTTTTAGGGTTTAGGGTAGTGCGCCCAACCAGCCACATTATCCGTGGACAAAGGGGATCCTGACTCTTTGGAACGCTCTGTCAATTGAATAATTTGGGTCAAGGGCCCTACCACGTCCAAGACCTATCAATTCCTTTCTTGGGATCCCTCATATACTTGGAGAAAAAGGTACATAGTTTCTCATCAATTTCAGGCGTGTGTGCCACCTTCCCCTTCAGTGAGGGCCTGGGGCATTCTCCCCTCATCCTATTCCTAACCTCCCTTTCAAGGGGTTGATGTATTTTCCCCACCACATACTCTGCCACTTTGGCGTCTGGTGTCCACTCTGCCGACCTAGGATGGCAAATTTGGGTAGGCTCGAACATGTCCGAGTGGACCCCGTCCCCAACCGGGGACTGAGAGGAGTGGCACTCTGGACGCCAGGGACGCCCCGAGTCCTTATCCTCATCGGAGGAGAAATCGTCCTCCGATACACCCTCTCCCTCTAAGGAAAACCCGCCGTCGGGGTCTACAATAGTGGTGACAGTGTCGCAATTTTCTCCGGGCCCTCCTCCTCCCGGCAGGGTGCATGTTTTAGCGTTCGCGCACTCTTGAGGAAGGTCTCCGTAAGTGTATCAAATCCTTCCAAGTGCCCCGCGTTATGCTTAACGGCCCTTTTATTCCCCATCTGGGAGCTACTTGGACCCGCCACCACCAGATCTGGGTCACTGAACACCCCAGGGATGCTTTTCGCCAGCTTATCAACCTGATCCCTAAGAGGAGCCAGCGCCCTAGAAATAGCCAGAGAGAGGGCTTGGTCCACTGCTGGAGGGAGAAGTTGGGGAGCCATTCCTCCTCCACTTCCTGGTAGGAGGAGTAAAAATGGTCTTCTGGAGAAGACATGATAGCAGAGGGTATGAGCACAGAACAAATGCCCTTAAAATCCTTAAGACAGCCCCCTCGCCGGTGCTCCAACAGCTGGGCTTTCCCCGAAGCTGTTATAAGAATAGACTGAGGTGCAATACCAATTACCACCACCAGGTGGCGCTGGTCACTAACGTGGCCGTGTGGGGAAATCACCGTGTAGCGGTGTCAAAATTAGGCGAGGGTTGGTCGTGAATCAAGCGGACACTAAAGGAGTGACCGGATTCCCAAGCGCGCGTAAAGACCATCGGGAGCGCTCGACGGAGCTGCCTCGCTCGGACCAGACGCGCCTGACAGGATCTCACCGCGCGCAGAGCACACAGTGGGAGAAACTGCGAGGGGGAGAACGTGCTCGGGCAAGAGCCTGCTGCGCAGGGAATATGAAACAATACCAAGGCAATAATGCTAATAACGTGCACAAGAAACCGCTATACAAATAGCAACAACGTCAGATTAAGCCAAGAATGTAAGGAATGCACTTAACTGACGAGCAGTGAAGAAAGAGGAAGCGGAAGGGACGTCACGATATTATATACAATGGACTGTGATATGATTGGACTATAGTTGCCTTGGAGACTACCCCCCTAATGGTTCATTGGTTGTGTAGTCTTTTGTTTAATGATTGTTGTGTTACGTTTTCTTTGAACTGCTATGCAAATAAAGTGAGGAAAGATATGCATAATCCTCGCCTCCGTCCTGCCATAGAATTCATTAAACTTTATTTGATCTGATTTAGAAACTAACTGGCACATGCATCAAGCTAGGATTTTGCGAGTCCTTAATAGCGAATATTAAGGATTCGCAATTAAGGATTCGCAAAATCCTATGCATGTAGGAATCGCTATAATAATAGCGATTCCTTCACATTCCTTATTTGCGACTCGCAAATTGCGAGTCGCAAATAAGGAATGGCTTCCCATTCATTCCTATGGGCCTACAGGCCCATAGGAATGAATGGGAAATTTTGAGCGCTATTTGCGAGTACCAATAGGTACTCGCAAATTGCGCATGCAATTTCAAGGGTGCAGGGGTGTCAAAAGGACACCCTGTTGCACCCCTGAAATTGATACGTGCACATATGTTGCGCACACACATGTCCCAAGGACGTGTGTGTGTAACCTTCAACTTTGAAAAATGCACTTTAGTGCATTTTTCAAAGTTTTTGCAAATTACCATGAAGTTCAACTTCATGGTAATTTGCGCCCCCTAGTAGCGAAATCGCTAATATTTTTACTTTGTTGCATTGCATTTAAGGAATCTCAATTTGCGATTCCTTGAATGCAATCGCAATTTAAGTAATCGCAATTTAGAGATTACTTAAATTGCGATTTTTGCATTTGGGATGATGCATCCCAAATGCAAAAATACCGGTCGCAAAGGGGCAGATTCTGAGAATCTGCCCGTTTGCGACCGGTTTTTCTTTTGATGCATGTGCCTGATAGATAATAAAAGTGTACATAAAAACAGTAAATCCTCTTTCCTAATACAATACAGTGAGAATTAATTAAAACCAGTAGGTAAAAACGGGTGTTACAAAGCCCGGTTCAGAGTAACTTCAGGTTAACAGAATCGTAAAGTTCAATGTTTCGTAAGATCAATCTCATGTACTTCGTGCAAAATACGCAATAAGGGGTCCAAGTAAGATGTAACGCTCCAATACCTGGCCAGTTTGCACTACATAAAACTGCAGAAAAACTAAAAATAAAAAGTGTTTTGCACACTTCTGTCATTGGGCTATATGTGGGCTACATCTGGGTGATATTTGTGCTACATTTGGGCTCTTTTTTCTCTGGTGGACATCTTGGGAGACTTATTTGTTATGAAGTTTCCTAATTTCGTCATTTACTGCAGTCTCCTCAGTAGGAAATGCTTTCAGTTTTTTACTTTGATTCCATCAAGAAGGCATTCAGATGTGTCACACATTTGCCATAAATTCAGAATGTTAGCACTCTAGTTGTTCATTAGATCACTGTAGTAAAGCTACTGCTCACCAGGGAGTTAACTGGAAGTCTACTGCTGGTATTGAAAGTGATTGTTTCAGTCTGCATGTCAGAATTTTCTAATGAAATAGAAGAGAATTGAGATCTCACTTAAAACATGCCCTAAATTTTCTTTCTGCAGCACTAACCATAATTTCTATGGCAAAATGAACCCCCTCATTTTGTTCCTTTTTAAATTAAATGTTTTAAGTGTTACCAGTTTATTCCAATCAAGATGGCTTCAGGTGTGCCATACTTTTGTCATAAGTAAGACTGTTAGCGCTCTAGTTGTTCTTTAGAACACTCTGGGAAGCTGCAGTAGAACACAAAGGCATCAACTGACAGGCTGCTCCTGTTGAAATATAACAGGAAGATATTTGAGATCTCACTTAAAACATGTCCTAATTTTTCTTTCTACAGCACTAACCATAATTTCTATGACAAAATGAACCCCCTCATTTTGTTCCTTTTTAAAAATGTTTTAAGAATTACCAGTTTATTCCAATCAAGATGGCTTCAGGTGTGCCATAATTTTGTCATAAGTAAGACTGTTAGTGCTCTAGTTGTTCTTTAGAACACTCTGGGAAGCTGCAGTAGAACACAAAGGCATCAACTGACAGGCTGCTCCTGTTGAAATATAACAGGAAGATATTTGAGATCTCACTTAAAACATGTCCTAATTTTTCTTTCTACAGCACTAACTATAATTTCTATGGCAAAATGAACCCCCTCATTTTGTTCCTTTTTAAATTAAATGTTTTAAGTGTTACCAGTTTATTCCAATCAAGATGGCTTCAGGTGTGCCATACTTTTGTCATAAGTAAGGCTGTTAGCACTCTAGTTGTTCTTTAGAACACTCTGGGAAGCTGCAGTAGAACACAAAGGCATCACCTGACAGGCTGCTCCTGTTGAAATATAACAGGAAGATATTTGAGATCTCACTTAAAACATGTCCTAATTTTTCTTTCTACAGCACTAACCATAATTTCTATGGCAAAATGAACCCCTCATTTTGTTCCTTTTTAATTTAAATGTTTTAAGTGTTACCAGTTTATTCTAATCAAGATGGCTTCAGGTGTGCCATACTTTTGTCATAAGTAAGACTGTTAGCTCTCTAGTTGTTCTTTAGAACACTCTGGGAGGCTGCGGTAGAACACAAAGGCATCAACTGACAGGCTGCTCCTGTTGAAATATAACAGGAAGATATTTGAGATCTTACTTAAAACATGTCCTAATTTTTCTTTCTACAGCACTAACCATAATTTCTATGACAAAACGAACCCCCTCATTTTGTTCCTTTTTAAATTAAATGTTTTAAGAGTTACCAGTTTATTCCAATCAAGATGGCTTCAGGTGTGCCATAATTTTGTCATAAGTAAGACTGTTAGCGCTCTAGTTGTTCTTTAGAACACTCTGGGAAGCTGCAGTAGAACACAAAGGCATCAACTGACAGGCTGCTCCTGTTGAAAAATAACAGGAAGATATTTGAGATCACACTTGAAACATGTCCTAATTTTCTTTCTACAGCACTAACCATAATTTCTATGACAAAATGAACCCCATCATTTTGTTCCTTTTAAATTAAATGTTTTAAGTGTTACCAGTTTATTCCAATCAAGATGGCTTCAGGTGTACCATACTTTTGTCATAAGTAAGACTGTTAGCACTCTAGTTGTTCTTTAGAACACTCTGGGAAGCTGCAGTAGAACACAAAGGAATCAACTGACAGTTTCTGCCCTTGTTGGATGTACATGTTTTACTGAGAATGTCAGACTTCATTCTCACATGACTGAGAAAGATAATGTGAATTTACAGAAAATATGCTCTCATTTTAGCTTCTGGAGCACCTTCCAAAACTGTATGGGACAAGCATGTGAAAATAGTTTTCTCTCAAACATGATTCATGATATCCCAGCAGAAGGTTTTTCACAGGGTAAAATCACCTTAGAACACACCACAATTCCTGAAATTAGTATGGTACCATCAACAAATGAATTCTAATGTAACTAAAGTCTGTTATCACCCTTTATAGTTCTCCTTTTGGTAACCCTCAAAATCTTTGATTCACTACAATGCATTTCAATGGGGTACTATCATTTATATTGGTCCCAAGATGGCTGCCAGCAATTCCAGGATGAAGTGCTGACAGCCAATCAGATCTCACGATGACATGTGTGGTTAGGCTCCGCCCAGATATATATGTGTTTTCTTTTTAAATTTCTCAGGAACTACTGAACGGATTTACACCATTTAACCAAAGGCACGACTCTGAACCAAGGGCTACCTTTTGCCAAATTTGGTGTAATTCCGTACAGCAGTTCGGGCTGTAGCTGCGATGAAAGGTTCCTATGGAAAATTGCATGGGAAAACATGTTTTGGGACCCCCTTTTCTCGGCCCTCACTTGACGAATCACCCCGAGACTTTCAGGATAGGAGCGGACCGGAGCGCCCCACGAGTTTTGAAAATTTCGCGAATTCGTCAACCGGCGCCAAAGTTATTTCAAATAGAATGTTGCGGATTTCCTATGGAAAATAGGTCCTAACTATAACTATCTACTGGCGACCGCCAGTAGATAATTATCTACTGGCGGTCGCCAGTAGATAGTTATAGTTAAAACCTATTATCCATAGGAAATCCGCGACATTCTATTTGAAATAACGTTGGCGCCGGTTGACGAA